>VDFB02086081.1:416023549-416427121 GCA_007258455.2 Sequoia sempervirens
AATTTTTATTTTCTGAAATTGTTCATATTAAGGTTAATTTTTCAAAATCAGTGCATTCAAATTTTCATTTTAAAACATCATTTTTAGGTTTTTGCATAGCATAATCAAAAAGTTATGTTTTTGAAAATTTGGAAATTGCTTTTTACATACTTGCATTGCACTTTACATTCTAGGGTATTTGATTGCATTTTTCCTATTCTCCATTTTGGATGCACCTTGGGTTTTTAAAACTTGTATGAGCTTCACAACTTGGTGTCCTATTTTCAATACTATTGTGAGACATAGTTCAAGACTCGTGTCATCCTGCAATACATCACTCATCGTGGATCTTAGGGTTTCTAACTCTTTCACTCATAGTGTTGACACTAGTCAACCCACTATGGACCATACCCTTGACACTTCATTTCCTATGACCTCCTTACCAACAACTAAAATGACTAATATTGAATCAAGGGTTTCTAATGTCCCTCAAGAGAACCTAAGAAGAATGGATGAAGAGTTAGAGAAATTTCAAAACTTTGTAAGTTTTGAATAAATTGTTGGTGCTACAATTCCTATCATATATAACACGAGGAGAATAATTGATAATGATCAAGGAATAGAAGTTGTGTGTAGATTAAATCACATCATTACCAACCATGTCCCTATAATGAATAGTTGTGCTCAATATTTGGGATATACTTAAAGTCAAGGTATAAATTCAATTCCTCCTTCCACAATCATAACCTCTATTCCAACATACACTAATCCAACTATTAATAAAACCATAGAACTTACTAGCAATGTCCATACTACCTTAGGTATTTCCACTAGGAATCCCTCTAGATTTATGCATTCAAATCTCATATCTCTTCACCCATCCCCCCTCAAAAATTTACAATTCACTTGTCCTTTGAACACATATACACCTCCACCTTATTCACCTCTATCTCACAACACAAACAATGATCTCATCCTTAACCAACTCTTGCAAAGTGTTTCATCCCTCCAACAACAAATTGCTACATTGAATCAAAATCAAAATGGCCAACCTTCATAATATGCCAAAAGAAACCCCTTATCCTTGGAGATATTGAGAACACAAATGCCACAAGGTATAGAGATTCCTAAATTTGAGAAATATGGTGGGAAAGGAGATCCTGTTAGTCATTTTTCTACATACACGACCTTATGTAGTGACTTCATTTATTAGGATAAATTATTGGCTAAACTCTTCCCTAGATCCTTGAACGACACTACCTTGGAATGGTTTTGTTCCTTACCAAATAACTCAATAAGTTCATTTAATGAAATTATTTATGCCTTAATCATTTCCAAGTGCACATGGGTCCTAATATGACCTTAGTAGATTTAATGAGATGTAAGCAAAAAGATGATGAAACGGTCACTGATTTTATCACTCATTATCAATTTCTTTATTCACAAATCAATATTAAGATTCTTGATCTTAATCTTCAACGAATGTTCATTGAGAATTTGCAAAATAAACTTCAAGATAAGATTGGGATGATGTAATCCCCCTCCTTCACACAATTGTGTACTACCCTTCGTGATTACCAAAATTTGGTTAGTAGTCGTGAAGTGAAAACTCCCTCTAGCCATCTGAAAATTTTAAATTTGTGCCTCAAAAAAACTATCAACCATTCAACAAACAACATAAGGGCTTTATACAACTTAATCCCCCTCAACCAACTCAACATGTTGACACCCAAGTGGCTGCTATAAAGACAACAAATCAATACACATTTGGAGATAGAAATGTACAATTTACCCCTCTACCTGATACCCTTCATAACACCATGTTGTAGCTCTTAAACAAGAACTTAATTTCCTTACCTCTTGTTAGAGCTCCTAATCTGACTAAGCCTTTACCTCCAAACTATAGAAAAAATTCCTTTTTCCATTATCACCAACAAAATGGACATGATACAGAACATTGTAAGCATCTTAAACATATTGTGCAAGACGTCATTGATTCTAATCACATTCAAATTGGTGGTGTTAATGATCAAGGTAATAAGTCTTTTTCCCCTCCTAACCAAAATTTGCAAATCTTTACTAATCATATGCCAAATCATAACATCTCTAATGATAATCAAGGAGGCTTCCAAAAAAATCAACACAACGCCAACATTATTCAACAAGTATTGAAACTTCAAACCCTAATAAGGGAACCTCTTCACACACTCACTCTTCTTCTCTACTAGGTCTACAGACCTAAAAACTTGAACCAAAATCACTCAAAACCCTCTCAACCATCCAACTCCCAACACTTTTAGACACCCATTAAAGCCTGTTATAACATACCTCAGAAATTTATGCAACTCCTTTGAAACATAAACCTCAAATCTTGTCTTCTACGCTGACCTAGACCTTGAATTAGGCCACTTTTACAAAGGGTTGCCACTTTTTACTTACTGTCTACCCAAAAAATCTATGGGTAAGCACTAAACAGACATCAAAACATCCAATTTCACAATTTATTTGCACATACATGTTTCCCAAAGCACTCAACCATGAAACCCTCTTTCCTTGGCATTTACATGGGAGTTTATTGAAAACCCATCTTACAATCCAAAACACTCCAAGCTAGTGCTTCAAACACTCTTCATTATGCTTGTATATTCTCAAAAATAATTTACCAAACCACTATCAGCATTAATTCATCAAACCCCAGTATAAAACCTCCTTTTTCAAGTGAAATCTCTTAGAAATCCCTGAGGATAGTCATCAAAAATCTCTTCCAACACTACTCCCTACTTTATTCAAGCAATATAAATCTAAACCTATTCAATGGGACCCATTTCACCAGTCACAAGCCACATAATCAGTGAAATGGTCCCTTAAAACATGATTTTTGTTTTACAAACCCTTAAACAGGGTATATAGACCCGCTTTATGAAATCTACCTCTAAAATGCTTTAGGTTCAATGAAACCTCACCGAATTAGATCCAAACAAAGGTTAATTCATTTCTCCAAATAATTCCAAACAATTATGTGACAATTTTCAACAGTATGGGCCTATCATAGGCTAAAAACAATGAGAAAACCTAGAAAAATACAGAAAAACTAAGATAATTAATTTAGTTCTCCTTCCAAAATCTTCAAGAAGCATTTCAACAAGTTGCCTTACATATTTAACCTTTTTTCCCTCCAAGAAAAAATTTCCCAACTGTACAAAACTATCTTTTGAAACTTATGACCATTTGGCTTCTATGCCTTTACAAATGCATTTTTTGCAAGTTTATGTTGACAACTTTTTGCATAATTTGCAATTTGACTCTCCTAGACACTTAATAGATCCATTACATCGAGAAATGGTCAAGATGACCTTATTTAACCTAAGAACATGACCTCACACAAGAAAAAATTGCACCTTACCCTCCTTGACAACTCTTAACATGATTTGCAACTTTTACAATATAGACCCCAAAAGACACCAAAGTTTTCCAATTACATCAAAATGGTCTCAATAGACCTTATTTAGATTCAAACACTCAAAAAAATTAGACTCAAAAACATGGACTCAGCCTATCATGAACCAACTAGATAAAATTCATTGAAATGGATTGGTGCTCTTGCACCATACATACCACCTAAAAAAGGTTTCCATGCCTCTTGGAAACTGATCTTCAACTATTCCACCTTTGAAAACTTCACCTCTCTAACCTGCAAAAGATACCTTGACTGGTAAACTCTGAAAACTTACTTTGTGCTTACCATTCTTGATTTCATGGCCCACTTGATAAGGCTTCCCTTGCTTTATTGAACATCCTCTGACCTATTTTCCATTTGTGACCAATATAGATCCTGCACCAACAAACATTTTCCTTGTCCATACATCATGCCTACCTTCATGACTTTGTCCTTTCATTTCTACTTGCCCCACTCCATCCTTTCCTTTGAATTTATGCATCAAATTCATTGTCCTCAAATCCCTTTCATTCTCAGACCTACATACCACTGCACTATCAATCTTAGGAGCCTTTTCTTCAACTAGACTTGACTACCCCTCAACTCCTACAACTACTATAGGACACAAGATTGTTCCAACCTGAATTTCATCATCTTTCCTCAACCCAACTTGCTTCATCATCAACAATTCATCCTTGAACTTCTCTAGGTTAGTCTCCATCTTCTCCTTCTCATTATTTCTCCTTTCCAACTGTGCATCACCTTTCATTACCTCTGTCCTAATGTATGCAACCTTTTTCATGGCTGCATACTCCATACTTTTGTCCTTTTCAATCTTCACAAACTCTTTTCTACCCATCATGATTACCCTTGGTACCTTTGTCTGTTCCTTGACTTCCTCTTGCAATGGAAGAAAATTAAATGAGTTCCCATCATGTTCAATCTAATATGTATTGGCCCTTCCATCATACACAACATGTTTGTCAAATTGCCATGGCCTTCCAAGCAACAAATGGCAACATTGCATTGGTAAAACATCACAAAGTACCATATCTCTGTATCCTGCAATCTAAAATTCAACTAAGGCTTGGTCATCAACTAGAAGTGACTGATCATCATTTAACCATGACAGCTTGTAGGGTATCTACCATTTCTCTTGATACTATATTATTAGTAGAGCCTGAATCTATTACTAACTTGCATACTTTACCTTTTCTCTTACAAGTGGTCTTGAATAGATTTCTCATTTGCATTGGTTCCTTCTCTTTGGAGGCCTTCAAAATCTATCTTTGCAGCATCAAAGCTTCACCAACTTCAAGTAAAACAACACGACTTGATGAATTGACACTTTCCTCTTCATTTTCTTGCACAATTTGTTGACTCTCTTTTCACCTCTTCTCTCACCCCCACTTGAAGTAGCACCAAAATTTTTAGGACACTTAAAGGATGGATGACCATACTCACCACAATTGTAACACCTTCCTGAAAACACATTAGAACCTCTTCCTTGACCTACATACCTGCCCCTAAAACTTGTTCTTCCACCTCTCCATCCACCTCTAGACTCAACCACTTGTTCTTTACCTTTATCAGCATCTTCTTGCTCTTGATTGGACTATTTTGAAGAAGTAAATGTACCTCTTCCCCTAGAAGTACTGCCTCTACCTCTTTTTGTTTTCTCTTGTCTCCTTTTCACTTTCTCTTCTACCCTTATAGCCATTTGAAAAAATTCTTCTACTATTTTTGGTATCATCAAACTTATTTCATCTTAGATATTATACCTCAATCCATTAAGATATCTTGCCACTCTTTCTTCCTCATCTTCCTCATGCTTTATCCTTATACTTAACCTATAGAACTCCTTGGTGTATGTTTGCACATCTAGATCCTTTTGCCTAATATTTTGAATGTTTTTAAGCAATTGAACATTGTAATCATTAGGAAGGAACTTACCTTTGAGTTTTGTCTTCATTCTTTCCCAAGAAGTGATCTTGGTCTTCCCCTTTTTTCTACCTTTCATCTTGCACAAAATCCCACCACAACAAAGCATGTCCTTTTAACTTAGTCTTAGCCCTCTTCACCTTGTGTTCTTCATCTACCTCTTCACTTTCAAAGTAATTCTCCATGGCCACTATCCAATCCAAGAGCTCTTCACCATCTAGTTTACCTCCATACATAGGAAAATCCATTTTGCTATGTCCATCACCTTTCACATCCTTCAAAGCTTCAACATCCTCATATCCTTTGGATCCAACTCTTCCTCTTCACTAGAAGTTTATTCCTCTTCAAAATCACTTTCATCTATGTCAACCCCAGCTTTAGACTTCAATGCAGCCATCTCCTTTTTCAAGGCTTCTAATTCTCTAGCCTGCTGATCAATCTTCCTAACAACAGTGCTTCCCTTAGGAGGCATCTTGGGTCCTCCAATTTCCCTTCTTTTCCTTACTCAATCTTCCAACCTTCCTCTTTGTAAAATTCAACCTATCACCTTCAAAGATCTACTAATTGTGCTTTGATACCATTTGATGACAATAAGGAGGCTTCCAAAACAATCAACACAACACCAACACTATTCAACAAGTATTGAAACTTCAAACCCTAATAAGGGTACCTCTTCACACAAGCACTCTTCTTCTCTACTAGGTCTGTAGACCTAAAAACTTGAACCAAACTCACTCAAAACCCTCTCAACCATCCAACTCCCAACACTTTCATACACCCATTAAAGCATGTTATAACATACCTCAGAAACTTATGCAACTCCTTTGAAACATCAACCTCAAATATTGTCTTCTACACTGACCCAGGCCTTGAATTAGGCCACTTTTACAAAGGGTCACCACTTTTTACTTACTTCCTACCCAAAAAATCTATGGGGCAGTACTAAATAGACATCAAAACACCCAATTTCACAATTTATTTTCACATACACATTTCCAAAAGCACTCAACCATGAAACCCTCTTTCCTTGGCATTTACATGGGGGTTTATTGAAAACCCATCTTACAGTCCAAAACACTCCAAGCCACTAGTTCAAAAACTCTTCATTATTCTTGTATATGTTAAAAAACATTCACCAAACCACTTCTAGCATTAATTCATCAAACCCCAGTATAAAACCTCCTTTTTCAAGCAAAATCTCTTAGAAATCCCCGAGGATAGTCATCAAAAATATCTTCCAAAACTACTCCCTACTTTATTCAAGAAATATACATCTAAACCTATTCAATGGGATCCATTTCACCAGTCACAGGTCTCACGGTAAGTGAAATGGTCCCTTAAAACATGGGGTATACAGACCCGCTTTATGAAATCTGCCTCTAAAATGCTTTAGTTTCAATGAAACCTCACAAAATTAGATTCAAATGAAGGTTAGTTCATTGCTCCAAAGAATTCCAAACAATTATGTGACAATTTTCAATAGTACGGGCCTGTCACAGGCTGAAAACAATGAGAAAACCTAGAAAAATATAGAAAAACTAAGATAATTGATTTAGTTCTCCTTCCAAAATCTTCAAGAATCCTTTCAACGAGTTGCCTTACATATTTAACTTTGTTTTCCCTCCAAGAAAAATTGTCCCAACCATACAAATTTTTCTTTTGAAACTTATGACCGTTGGGATTCTATGCCTTGACAAATTTTGCATTTTTTGCAAGTTTATGTTGACAACTTTTTGCATAATTTGCAATTTGACTCTCCTAGACACCTAATAGACCCATTACATCAAGAAATGGTCAAGATGACCTTATTTAACCTAAGAACATGACCTCACACAAGAAAAAATGACACCTTACCCTCCTTGACAACTCTTAACATGATTTGCAACTTTTACAATATAGACCCCAAAAGACACCAAAGTTTGCCAATTACATCAAAATGGTATCAATAGACCTTATTTAGATTCAAACACTCAAAAAAATTAGAATAAAACACCTAGACTCATCCTATCATGAACCAACTAGAGAAAATTCATTGAAATGATCTAAAATGCAAACTAGAAAAAGCCTTCCACAAAAGAGAAAAACAAAAAAAACAGAGATTTGCAAAAACATGTGCAACATAATATTATTCAAGAATTCTTAATTACAAGATATGATTTGATTTATAAAAGCAAAGATTCATAACCCTAATATTATCTTGAGAAACAAGATAGCTCAACAAGATAAGGATGAGAATAATAAACCTAGGAATTAAATAATTACCTAAGTAAAGTTATGCAAGTGTAATTAAATATTAATTACACTAACACCCCCCCATAAGTGCAACTTAGGGAGACTAAAATAGCATGCACCTAAAACTAAGATGAATGCAAGAAAGCATGAATGGGCCCCAGCAACAAGGCCTGATCAGGTACCCAAGTACAAATGCAATAATGAGGTAGAGAAGGAAAACCCAGTGGGACAAAACCCCCCTACAATGAGATGACTGCTGCAAAGAAGCACTGGAAGAACACTGTGGAGTAATAATGGAACCGCAATCTGACAAGCAAGGAAAGATACTTCTATCTACAACTGAAACCAAATGCGGAATCATAATAATGTGACAGCAGACCCGATGCCACGGAACACTGGAAAACTCACAAACTGGAACAACCCTGGAATCTATGAAGCAACAGTAGATGAGATGATGACAGAATTTGGAAACTGTGTATCTCGATGCCGATGCCAAACTGTGACTAAAACTCTTCCATAGGAACAAGTACCATAAAGATCTGGAACATTAACCATAAAAACATGGCCCTCAACTGAGAAGGATTTGAACCAATGAATCTAATATGTGTCAAGCTAGAGAAAAAATGTGGCCAAAAGAAACTAAGAAACCAAATAACCCATGCGAGTTGCCATCAAAACAAGATGAAGATGGAGATCAAAGTGCATGCACACTCTAATCAAATTATTATGCAAGAAACCCTCCTAATGGAACTTTATCTCAATTCATTTATTACAATAACCCAATGATTGTAAAAGGAGAGAATGCTAAACATGCATAAATAGAAAATAATAATAGACCTCAGATCTGTGTAGAGGATAGAATCAACTTTTCGATGCCGTGAGAATGATGAAAAAATGATCACCGAGTCAAAAGATATGCCCTCTAAAGCGAAATCTGAACATCTGACTTCAATAGGATAAAAATCCCATCAAACAACAAAATCTCTAAAAAAAAATTACACCATCAGAAAATTGGGCTTGCCAGCTTTTTGGCGATATCTCGTTTCAAAAAATTCGCCTTTGGGATCAAAAGTTATGATAAAATGAAAAAAATAGTTGTAGAAGGGCAATTCAGGGTTAGCAAAGGCTAAATAGGCGCAAGATTTCAGCTCCTGTGGCACTGGCCCTTGGTCCTCCATGTGACCGCTGGAGCTGCTAGCGCAAAAAAGAAACCCGCTGCCAGGCAGGCGGCGGGTGGGTGAGGCAATGGTGGCACCGCCGGTGGCACCTCCAACAACAGCGGAGCCCCCCCGTGGCGGATGAGACCAGGGGCTTTGGTGAAAGGGGCTCTGGCCGGAGTTTGGGCGAACGCCGGCAGAAGGATTTTAGTGGCCAGTGGCAGGAAGGATTTTCTGGCGAAGGAAGAAGAAACTAGTGGGGACGCGGATGGGACTAGTGGTACAAGGTACCACAAATTAAATGTAGTCCGCCATTTTCAAAATCAAACCCCAAATTAAATATTTCAAATGCCACAATGAAAAAAATTAGCCCCATAAATATGAATTAAGCCCGATGGAAAATTTAGCCAAAGAATTATTTTAGCAGAAAAATTTGATTTTTTTTAATTCTGCAAAATAATTGTACCCTGTACCTGGTGGGTCGTACGACCTGCTGCGTAAAATTTTTTTGCCTCACGAATAGCTAACGCCAAATATAGGCAAGTTATATGTCATTTTTCGTCTCTTAGACGCTCTGAATCTGATGGAGAGGTCCGATTTGCCTGAAAACGCACCAGAAGCTTTGCAACTCCTAGATCTGGAAAATCTTGAAACCCTTATAACTCTAGCATAAAATGTTGGATTCAGGCGAAACAAAAGTCGATCTTGAATTTTTTGACAAACCTGAACTCGAAAATGAGCTCATATTTCCTCCAATGTGCACCGAAAGTGACCATGCAAGAGCACCCAAATAGAGAGACAAACTCAAGGTATGAAACCCTCAAGGAATCCCGAACGAACTTTGCACTGAATATCTCAAAAAATTTGAGAAGGGGTTGCGAATCGAGGCTCTGATACCATGTTAGAAACCAAGATCTGAAATGAAAACCAAAAAAGCCTTCCACAGAAGAGACAAATAGAAAAAGAAGAGTTATTGCAAAAATATGTGCAACATAATATTATTCAGGAATTCTTAATTACAAGATATGATTTGCTTTATAAAAGCAAAGATGCATAACCCTAATCTTATCTTGAGCAACAAGATAGCTCAACAAGATAAGGATATAAAAGTAGGAATTAAATAATTACCTAAGTAAAGTTATGCAAGTGTAATTAAATATTAATTACACTAACATCATGAACCAACTAGAGCAATCAAAGCTAGTGAAACTAAGAATGATGTGATGAATGTTGACACGAATGATGAAAAAATGAAAGATAATGATGAACATCCTATGGACTCTATGGTTGCAATCATTGAATTTCAACCTCATAAGGGCCTAACCAAAATGATCCTTGCTATTTCTTTCTCACAACATTACATAATCAAGCATGCACCTAATGGTCCTCTCTACATAATTGGAAGAATCAATAACAAGCCTACTAATGGGATATTAATTGATCCCATTTGTGTAGAGAATGTGATCACTGAAGAATTATTGTTTGTGCATGATCTTTATCAAGACACTTATGAAAAATAAAAAGCATGGATCAAAACCTATAATGGTTTTTCTTGCCCTACAATAGGTTTGATAACTCTTCCTTTAAAAGTTGGACCAAAAAGATTAAGTGTCTCATTCTCCATCATCCCATCGTCAAACCAATTTCATGTGAAGTTAGGCTACCCTTGGATTCGCTCCATGAAAGTTGTCTCGTCAGTAGTGCATAAATGTTTAAAGTTTCCATTTGGCAATGAGATATTTATTGTGCACCATAGTGGCTTTAATCTTGTGTCTTCCGGTGGGAATTTCTCATTGGATTTATTTTGGCCCAAATCTATGGAACCTATTAGGCCTCATGAGGACTTCTTTTTCAAATCCTATCAAAATTTTAAAGCAAAAAACATAGTAGATTTATACCATACTAATATGCCTTAACCCATAATTTAGCCTCCTATCCTTGATGAAACCATGATTGAACCAAAATCCCTTCCAAGTAACCAAGACCAAAACATGACAAATCCTTCACCTGTTTCCTATAAGAGACCACAAGATAGCCAAATAAGTCTCGTTGTGCCTCCTAAAATCAATAAAGTTTACAAAGCTAAAGAGAAAGTGGTTGAACAACCTCCCATGGTTCCTTTTGTTCCTCCCTTAAGGGAAGAAAAGAAACCTACGGTTGATAAACCTACTCCTATACAATCACAACTTAAAAATCATACAAAAAGGAATTAAAATGCTAGAGTGCATAGGTGTAGACATTGTGCTATTGCTCTTCTAATACAAGAAAAACATGGATCAAAAAATCAAGATCAAACAATACCTCAAGTAATTCATGATGATTCTCCACCTTCGCCGCAACAAGAAAAACCTATATCTCAAACACAACAAGAACAAGAACCTTCCATGGATATTATTATAAGACCTTATGTTGTGATTAACTTGGATAATGATGATGAAATTAAAAAAATTGATGAGGAAGTGCATAAAGAGTTAAATTTATTTTTTTCCTCTTCCATGAGCTTAAATGATGATCATCCTAATGAGAGTGATTCACCACGTGCTAAACTTGGTGATTTTCCTAGTTTGGCACTTGACATTGTCCCTTTGGCTAGTTGTTTTCCTTTCACATATGTTGAATAATTTGGGATGTAGACGACTATAGGTTGACTCACATGTGCCTTACTAGTCTTGTCTTTGTTTTTCTTTTCATGTTCTTTATGTTATTTCATGTGTGTAATGTGATCCCCCTTATTGTTTTGTTTGACTTGTCTTTATGTCCATTCCTCTATTTGTACCTACATTCTTCTATATGTCATAAATCCTTTATCTTTTATTTTTCCTTGTGTTTTCCTTTTAGGGATGATGCAAGGCGTCAAGACATTTAGGTCTCTTCCATGTTGACCCAAAACCTTTTCTTTATTTTTCTCTCTATGTGTCATTCTTCCAATTCTATGAGTTATTTGAGGACTGATGAAATTCTTGAGCTCTATAATATCCTTGTAGCAAAGACATACACTAACCCCAAATCCGTGGATCCCTTGTGTGATTTTGGGATTTCATTTTGGGGCAACCCCTTTTCATGATGTAGCTTCATTTGGAAAAATATGCTTGACATAGGGCTTTCCAAGTAAGCTCTCATGTCTTGTTTAGCATTTATCATTGGCTACTTTAAAGTAATTTCTCATAGCATGGTGTTTAGAAATTTATTTAAAGTGGAGGCATACATTGGCATTATCATTTTGAAATTTTTGACTATATCTTATGTTTCATAGTGCGGTCTTCTTACTCCTTGTGATGTTTCCTCTTCTTGGTGGTGTCATTGGGTTTTATGTCCTTCAAGAGTGTGACCTTTCTTGGCATATGACATTCCTCTTAGTGGTGATGTTATGCAGTGCATTCCCTAAGTTGTGAATATTTTATGCTCAACTTGTCCTCTCTTTGAGATATTAGGCATGATGTTCCCTAAGAGGATACCTTACATGAACTAAGCAAAACCCCTTTGAATATTTCTTATCCTATTTGCACTTTGTTCATAAGTGTTTAGCATAATACAACTTTCTAACCTTGTGAAACTCAAAGTTACAACCCTTTTCATGGCCACCAAGCATAACACATTTTGCTTTCCAATGGAGCCTTATTTATTCATAAGTGTTTAGCATAACGCAGCTTGTTAAACCTTATGAAGCTCTAAGTTCATATTGTGTGGTGTCTTATCAAAGTTATTAGGAGTTATAACTTTGGTATGGTTATGGGACCCTAATAAGATTCTCTCATTGGCCACTTTTGGGGGCTCACCTAGTGGACAACAGATTTCACTAGCCTGTGTGAGCATGCATTTTTATTTGCATAGTGGACAACGAGTTCCACTTGTAAACGTTTTGGAAAAACAAATGAGGCTTTATCCACATCAAGTTGGAAAAATAGTTGAGGCTTGATCCACCCATTTTATTTTTATTTATTTGAGTCTTTGACATTGTATGATTGAGTATCTTGTCATTTCTGCATATATATGCTTAACATAGGAATGTTTCTCCTTGTGCCTTTTGATGGTTTTTTCATGAGATCTTTGGGGATTGATCATCCTCCTTGACCTTTTTCATCTTATCCTTCCAAAAATTGTACAATTAGACCTCTCTTGATTGTCTACTTTAGTGTGAGTTTGACTAAATGTAGTGTAGAAAAATTTATCTCTTTACATTTTCACACTTTTTTTGGGCCCTCCTAATTAAAATGAACTTAAGAATTCCTCAATAAAGTATTAAAAAATGTATCCCTTTACATTTTCACACTTGTTTAGGCCCTCCTAATTAAATTGGACTTAATTATGCCTTAAAAAGCCCTATTATTCATTTTCAAGCCTAATAAATTATATTTTCTAAAGAGGAAACCCAACAATAATTAATGCCAACACATAACACTTTACCTTGAGCAATGTGTGTTCCAAGAATAGGGACCTAGGACCCATTTTCCCATGGGCGAATGAATCCTCCCTAGGCCTTTGAACCTAAATTTAAAATATGTTTTTGGTGTTATTTTAATGTCCTTGAATTCATATTTCAATTTCATCTTGTAATATTTGAATTTCAAGAAATTAAGGATACATACCTATAAATACAAGGTTATTTTCTAAGTTTCACCTAGACTTACAAGAGAACTTTTATTTTCAAGAGAAACTTTACAAGAGAAAATATTGTGATCAAGGTCATTCAAGAGTAGAATTATCTGAGATTTATTGCAACATTCAAGATCCAATCATCATGTCAAATTCTTCTTGTATCATGCATGTTTTTGGAGCTAACATTGTGATGTAGGTTTCAAGATCAAGTTCAAGCATTCAAAGTATTATCTCAAGTATCAAGATCCACATCCATTGAATCCATTTCATGCAAGTTGAAGACCTTCCAAGATCTCCGTTACCAAGGTTTCTATAAGGGTTTGTTGAGTGGTAACATAGCATTTTTCATTCATCATTCATCATTCTTTCTTTCATGCTTTATTTCATTTCAAGGTATAATTACCAAAATGAGGTTTGAACAAGGAAAACCCCCATTCACCAAAAACAAACAATTTTTCCTCTTGTGTGTGTGTTGCATATTTTAGGTTGAAGAAGGATTGACTACCTCTTGAAGTGTAAGATTGGAAAAGCTATCAAAGTTGCAAGAGTTATCAAAGTTGTCAAATCATAGATCTAACCTACAGATCTGATTTATGAATTTTCAACACTAAAACCTAGATAAATCAAAAGCTATAGATCGGTATCAGAGGATCCCAATTTTTTTTGAAAAACCCTAAAAAAAGGCCCATCCACCAATGGGTGAATGAGTCCCAGACAACTTCTTGAAAGTGACTTTTGGTGACTAGTAAACATCATCTTTCCCTTCTCATATTTGCAATTAGTTTTCTGCTTCTATCAATATTGAGCTTTATATTGTTGTTTCAAGTTTGAATTGGAATAATTAGGCTGATTTTCTATTTTTAATTTTTCTCCCAAAATTGTTGCTTGAACTTGACCCCCATCCTCAAGCATAAGGAAATTTGAAGATTCTCATAATGAGTTGATTCACCTAAGGGTTGTTAGACAATTATTTGTGGGGATCTCATTTCCTAATGAAATATTGAGAAATAGGTCCATCATAACCCCCATTGTTCATCAATCCATATTGATTCTTAAGCCTATTTTTCATTGTTTCATCAAGATAAAGTATGATGAACCTATTCCAATTCTATGTTATAACACAAGTGTTATCAATATTTCCAAGAATCCAATGATGCATTCTAAAACCAAGCACATATCAATTAGATATCACTTTTTCAGAGAAAAGGTTGTATATAAAGAATTCAAGTTGGAATATGTACCTACAAAGGATCAAATTGCAAACATTTTCACAAAATAATTTGCAAAGGATGCATTTGACTATCTCAAGAAGTTAGGGGTAATTTACCCTCCTCCCTCCTTTTTCTTGCTAGATGTATAGTTGGTTCATCTCTTCAGGAGTAGTAATTCAATTCATATCCTTATTCATGGAATGATGGTGGCTACCTCTCAGGGGGAGCAGCTAGTGGTTTTTGCTAATAGGGGGAACATGTAAGTTGTTTCAAGAAGGAGAGAATGTACATCAAAGGGAGAGAGTTTGAAGAGAATAAATCATGCTTGAAAAAAGAAATTCCATTTTCCCCCTGTCCTTGATGTCAAAGGGGGAGAGAATGTACACCTTAGGGGGAGACCTTGTGCCCTAAGGGGGAGAAATTGAGGGAGAGATATTATGTACCAAAGTGGTGTGAGGATGGTTTTTCCATCAATGATAAAGGGGGAGATTGTTGTATCTTGGTAATATTGGTTTTCATTGATGTCAAAAGTATGTCTGAGTTTGTTGTAGTGTGGTTTTCATTGATTTAAGAGTTGTTGATGTCAAAAGAGAGTTACAATCTAACTGATTGATTGTTAAAGTCTCTAAGAAATGCTCCACATTTCTCCACTAGTGATGATTTTCTCCTATAGTTTGGAATATATCTCTATTTTGTGTCAAAGCATGTGTGATCCAAGTTTCAAATCATTTGGTTACCAGAAAAGTGTTTTGGAAGTGACAGTTTGAAGACTATTTATATGAAGACGTTTTTAGAGGTACAAAGGTTGTCTCTGCATTCCTCCACATTTGTAGATATAGTTGTGGATCAGAAGATAATTTTTTGATGTTGTAAAGGTGCTATATCCAAAGTTTCATATTAATCCTTAGATGCAAAGAAGGTTTGAAGTGATAGGGTTCAAGACTGTATTATTCAATGACTGGTTTCAATGTTTGTTGGCTTGTTCCAACTTTTTTTTGTTTGAAATGGTGAAAGGGATGTATGAGATTGTTCTTGTGTATCATGCAATATTTTTTGTTGCTCCACAAAATGTTTTTTGGTTTCTCTAAAAAAGTTGTGGTCTAGAATGAAGGTGTTATTGGGTTATGCTTTTGTCTAGCTAACTAGGGTATGTTGAAGGTGTGTGCCACAAGTTCATGTTTGTACAGAGTTCAAGGAGTATTTGAATTCATTATGTGGGTCATACTGACTCATCTGGGATAAGCGGAAGTAATTTCTAATCATTCATGTGTACTACCTATGTTGTGATGGTCGACATACTACAATTTTCATATTTTCTTGCTTAAGGCCAACCTATTTTGTATTTACAAAGGTTTGGATTATGTTAATTGAAGATCAAAGTTGTGAAGAGTTTTTAGGACCAAGTTAAGCATGTGTTGTAATCCATAAGGCGTGTTCCTCTTCCTAGTGTTGCATGTAGTCCTTTTGGGTCTTGCCCTCTACATGTTCCATGTTGTTTGATCTCTAGCCGACTTGTAATTGTAAAAAAAATTGTTGTATGCCGAGATATATAATGTAATCAATGTAATATCATGTATATATTGTAAACCTAGTTGATCTAGGTCTGGTGTGGTGTCAAAAAGGATGTGTAATGCATTATGATAATTTTATAAGAGACTAAAGGAGAAAAAGCAAAAGTTGTAGATCTTGTCTAGATTCAATTTAATCATATTTCAATGAAAAAAGGGAAGTAAAAAGTGTGCCTAACTAATTGTTGGAGGCAGTGAGCCAAAGGAAAAGGTTCCTAAAGGTTGAAAGTGGTGAGCCAATAAGCTACAAAGAAGACATTTGAAGAAGTTGCAGAAGAGTTGTGAAAGCGGAATTGTCGAAAGAGAAGGGAAAAATTAGAATTGAAATCATCAAAAGAGAAGGGAAAAAGTAGAATTGCAATCATCAAAAGGATTGATCCTAATTGTCAGATTCAGGTAGTGGAAGGATTGTCATCTTCCTGAGTTTTTTCTTAGTTCAGGGAGTAGTTGCTTCCTTGGGTTGTATCCCTAAAACAAAGTCTACAAGGACTTGTAACTTCCTTGGGAGTGACCCTAAAATCTTTCTATAAGGACAATATCTTGCTTCCTTGGTTTGTAGCCCTAAAACAAAGTCTACAGGGAGTTGTAGCTTCCTTGGGAGTGACCCTAAAACCTTTCTATAAGGATTAGTAGCTTCCTTGGGTTGTATCCCTAAAAAAAAGTTGCAATTGTTATTCATTCGTGAGGCTATATTAGGACAGTATCTCCTAGTGACATTTCTTACCGTGGTTTTTCCCCTTTGGGGTTTTCCACGTACATCTGGTATTATGTGGTGTTGTGCATTGTGTTCATCTTTCATGTTTTTGTTTGTGCTATAAATTTTAAGTTTCAATTTTCTCTAGAAGATTTGAGATTTGATAGAATACTAATTCACTCCCCTCTCAGTATTCTAGTGTATGTTCAACAAGATGTAGATCACACAAAAAAATATTAGTTAACATTGCATCCAAATTAGCAAAAAAAATTCAAATTTTTAACTTGCTAGTTTTTAAAACTAAAAAATCAAGATCAAGTATTTTTAACATTAAAACCTTAAGATACTACCCTATACTCATTTACTTCAAAATTAAGATCATGTTCATGCATTAGTTAGCGATAAACTTTAAAAATCATTGGTAAAGAACCAATCAAATAATATTTGATACAATCGCTTTCCTTATCATATTGAATATTTTTGTAAATTTTAAAATTAAACAAGGATAAACTATTAGTATCTGTCAATTGTAATATCTGATGAATCTCTCATTACATCCCATCATTGAGATCATCCAACTAAGAAAAAAAATATCCACTTTAAAACAAAGTAAATTAGTTTCTTGAGTTTGTAGACAATTATTTTTTTAAACATTTACATTCATATTAGTGAGAATTATTTTATTAAAAAATTCATAAATAGGAACCAAAATTTAAGTGATACCTTTGATTTCTCCTTTTTGATAAAAATAATGTCTCTCCGTTTAAATAAATTATTCACGAGCATGTATTCAATCAATATGTCATTCAATTGCCTACAAGAGCTTGTTTTATCCACTTTGAATTTTCCAATATCATTACCATATAATTCATCAACACATGCTTTTGAATTGTTGCACTCAAGTGTACCAACATTGCAAGGTTATCTCCTTAATTTCAAGCACCATTGGGTTATCTAGTGAATCAAGGGAGTCTTGAAACTCATACTTTTATTTAATTCACTAGATAAACATGTCCTTGATCCTCTTTACTTGATGGGGAAACACTATGTTCTTGACTCTCACATTCTATTTTTGTCCATTCATATTTCTTTGTTTTTATCATTTATTTGAGAGTCATATCTAACCTTATGATCATCTATGGATATGTAACCACATGCTCAATTTTGGTATGAAATCAACACTCACCATCTAAATACATTTGTGAAAAAATGTTTGGAAACCTAAGGGAACTCATATGATGATTCAACTTCTTGATACACATTGGGCTATCTAACTCCAAACTATCCATGATTGGTTGATGTGGTTAGGATTTAGTATAACTATATTGATGACTTTATTTTATTTTGTTTGTTGGAATTTCATAAATTTCAGCGCTATTACCATTCTCTTCATTTTCTTCATGCTTTCATCCCTTATGTTATCATGTTGTTTTAATATTTTCTTCCCTTGTGCTAATTCAATTGTTGGTTTCATCATTAGATTCATCACTATATTTGACAAAAAATAAAATCTATAGGACAACAAAATGATTTATGTTAGATTTTAAAGGAAAAGTATAAAAAAATAGTTGGTTAACTTGTGGTGTTTGTTGTAATATTAAAATTTGATGAGGGGTAATCATTTTCTTTCATCAATTGCATTCCATACATGTTTGGTTGATAAAATACTTGATTATTAGGTGGGATACAATAAAATTATATTTGTAATCAATCATTTATTATTCCTAATTCCCAAAATTAATGTTTTAGTACATCAAATTAATTTGGCTTTTCCATAATATCAATTTTACCAAATTTTTTTTGATTAAATAGATCAATAGGCTCACCAAGTTTTCTCCTAAATACTACAAAATGTAAGTAGGCTTCTTTTTTATCCATGTTTTTCCTAAATTTATTTAATAAATTCTTCACCATCTTCACCTATGAATGTATAGAATTTGGTGTGAGGTCATTGTACCAATGAAGATTCGCATCGTGAAAATTATTAACAAATAATTCACAAGAAAAATCATGGTTAATCTAATTTTGAATCATCGGATCCTTACAAGTCTTGACATGTTCATATGGTTTTTTCCCAACATTGGGGAAGAACGTAAGAAGATAATAACACACCTTTGCAAGAATTTCAAAAGCCTTGATAATAGTTGTCATCAAGATGAAACAACCCCCCTAATTTGTTGATGTTGCAAATTTTATATATGATGTTTTAAAATATTTAATTATTTTAATCTTTTTTTTTGTATTTTATAAAAAATATGATGAATTTCAATATTAAAGAAGGTGGATTTAACATTAAAAATAAAATTAAAAAATTATTTTGACACTCCATTGTTCAAGCTCCATCTAGCACTATTTTTGTTGATGTAGTTTTTAACACACCAATTTATCTACAGATCGTGAACCCTATAGATTGGAATTTTAAAGTTTCCCCTCCTTGGAATGTCACTAGTCTCAAGAGTCGTATGTGATTTTTTGTGATATTTTCCATAATCCCTTAGCTAGAGAGCACTTTGGTTGGTCCAATAAAGGAGCTACAACAAGTAATTAGGAATCATTCCATTAAAATAGATGTTTTCTTGGTGATATTTATCACTAATTAGTTGTGAAAACACTCCCTTTCATTTTAAATTGAATTAATATTTTTTATTACAATCATTTTCAACTCCCACAATTAATTTTTATTGTTCAATTTCTTTCAAAATAATTTAAAGTTTTAAAACAATGACCTACCTACAAATTCACTTTCATTTTCAGCTTAATTTTACATTAAAATTGGATTTAAAATCATAAAATAGTAATATGTGTTTTTAAATTAAAATTTATTTGTGTGAAATTTGATTAATTTTTCATTAAATTTATTTATTTTTAAATATTAAATTCTATGTTTGAGGACAATGAGGAAACATATTGAATTTGTAAAGGTTCACTATCAAAAAGTTTTAAAATTTTCAATTTTCTACCCTATATATTACTAATTATAATTATTGATGTAAAAAATTAAAAAGAGAGAAAAACAAACCCATCCTTTATGATTACTAATAATCATTAAAATTAAAATTAAATCTAATTGATCATTGATGTAAGAAATACAAAAAGAGAAAAAAATCCACCCTATATGATTACTAATTATCATTAAATTAAAATTATATTTAACACCCCGACCAAGGAACCTAGAGGACAACACTAAACTAGGACAAATTACTGGAACAATTTTTTAAAAAAAATATAGAATGCATAACATAACATGATAAAATTTAATCCTAAGTCCTCTAAGGTTCCTTGACTGTGCTACTCACAAATCAAGATTACAAGAAACAAAGGTTACATGATCGATCTAACATTTGAGGTTCATTTTAAAGCACCACATTAAATGATTCTACATCACTTACTTCCATAACATGTCAATTGATAATCAACATTAAAGATCATTTCTATCTAACAAACATATGCAAAATGCATTACTTTATAGTACTCATTACAAGAAGAATTCATCAATAATTGTTACATCGTTACAATAATTACAACAATGCTTCCCCTAGTACATGTGGGAAGAATACATCATATTACATTAAAAGATACAACTGATATACAATCCAATATACAAATACATGATAGGAGGCCTTCTCGAACTGGGATAAGAACTAGAGTCCACAGTACAATGAGCAATCTCCACGCGCACAAAAATGCAACAAGAATACCCAATGGAGAAAAAACACCAACCTCCCGACCATGTGGAACCCTGAGGTCCACCCCTTGTGCTAGGAGATAACACAAGGTCCCATATCTAATAGAAAGTCAGGAAAGCAATAGGCTAACATAAAAAAGGGCTAAACATGACTCCAACACAACACTTCCAACAACACCAACATCACTTACAACACTTACTTCACTTCCAGAGGCATTCACACAACAAAAAGAGGAAATACAACTAGGGAGTGCTAGACTGCAATAGGGAGGATTGTCATCACATATCTTGATATGGGTTATCCTAGAAGATCTTCCTAGGCCCCAACCCCCATCCTGGGTTATCCTAGCAACCTCTCCTGATCCCTGACCCCCATACAAACTCATGCAGAATCAGCGTACCTTTCATGAGGACAAGGAAGTTGATCTTGTCATTTTAGGCCTTCCCATCTCATCTCAAGCCTAAACGAGCACTTGAGCCATGAGTGAGGCATACATTATCTTGATTAATGTGAATTCTACCCATCCCCCTAATTCATTATTAAGGTTATCGTTGGATTAAAAAACCCTCCAATGGATTATCCTAAACAACACTTTGGGTTTTGACCCCCATTGAGAGCCACTCGCCCTACTTGCAACTAGTAAACCCTACACATCAAGCAAGGAATTAACCATCTTGCACACTTATCATAATCACATAAACAATGGTCAGGACAACATGAACCCATGTCCCAACCCATAGCCACAATTCAACCATCATGAACAGGTAGTACAACACTTAGGGTTTTCATTTCACTCAATACACATATGCATACCTTTCAATAGAATATCCTTACAAAATCTCATGAATCCATACATAGATAGAAAAGAAACACCCTTAGGGTTTACATTTCGCACAAAGCACATAACCCAGAACATTTCCAAACCACTTCCAAATTAAACAATCATAAGGACCATTCACACATTATATACCCCCTTCTAGGCCTTTGGAGACAAACATACTAAACACACTTCCCCATGGCACAAAAAACCTTTACATAGACAACATCCATCTTAAACAATTACATAAACACTTAATGCATTAATCAAGACACATTGCTTAATACAAACAATTAATCATATCATTATAATCTTGAAGATATTCTTTTAAATAAGGCATTATTTCCACTCTCTTATCATTCATTTTAACTTAGATTATTTACTACCAAAATGTAATTCCCTCCCAAAAATAAACTAACAAAATGTAACTTAATATTCAATTTTTAGGAGAATATGTTAAAGTAATATAACCAAAAGTAAATTACTTATTCTAAAATACTAAAATAATATGGATGCAGTAAAAATAATGGAATCTTTAATGCAACAAATAAACATTGGATTATTCAAAGGTCAAATATTTGTGTTGTTCTTTCATAAAATGAACTTATAAAGAGATTGAAAAAGAATTATTGTTAATAAGATGCTTACCCAATAAATTACACACCCCTTTCCTTACTAGATTATTCATTCACATTGAAGTATAATAGAACATTGAATTTACACATAAATGGTAATATCAACTAACAATGTATTTTTATATACTCCACTTTGATTTTGCATGAATATGTTTATATGTTTACATATATATAAGTAAATATAAATATATAAGTTTCTATTAATAGTGCAAACACAAAATTAATAATCATATATGAAGACAAACAAGTGTAAGACCCTTACTAACAAGAACAAATAATTTTCATCAAAATAATCAAATTTAAGAGTAAACCAATTATTTGTAATTAAATACATTACACTTAATGAAAATATGGATACAGTAAGGTTATGATGCATTAAGCAATCAAATTTTAACATTAATTCCTAATATTAAAATAGAAATCAATTTAATGGAATAGAAAAATATTAGATGCTTCTATTTACTTATAATCTATAATGCAATATATGTAACATTCATGATTTACACATTGTGTTGTATTTGAATCTATCTTTAACAAACTCCTATTTATAATCTAGCCATTTATTTTAGTGAAGAAAACAAAGTGTGACTTGAAATGTTGAATCTAAATTTTTCCCTTACACATATCTGTTTCAAATACATTATCTTTAAAATGTTCAGAAATATTACATTAGTTTGATATATGCTAGAAGATATTATGTAGTTCGCTTATAAACTTAGGCAAGGGTTTTGACCTAAGAGAATTATCCAAACCTCATAACCATCTTTACTACTAGTATTTTATAAACATTCTTGAAAGGTTCTCATGATAGATTCTTTAAAATTTGATCTAAATTGTAGGTGATGCATCCTTTTTATTATTTTTGTAATTAAATTAAAATTAAAGAATTATATTAAAAAGATTTCCTAGACTACATATTCTTATGAGATATATGTTCAAATTCGAATGTGAATTTGTGTTTAATGAATAAACACCCCTATTTTAATAAGATCTCCAAACACTAGAGTTAGGAATGTTATTATGATTCTTAGACTAATGTCATGGATGGAAATCCTTATGGAACTAGAGTAACAAGGAGATTTCATAGCTTAATTAGTGAAGCCAAAAACTCATTCAGATTGCAAACTCGATAGAAATGTTTCATAGGAAACATAAAACCACCTCGTAAGCACTAAATAATAAGGGTTAAGCATTGCAGTTAACTGAAAAGGAAACATAAGCACTATTAGATAGAACATTGAGGAAGCCTTGTGAAGGCCACGAATGCGATGGTAAAATAAATAAAGTGAAGACCGAGAAAACAGATAGGTTCAAAAGAATCACAAGACCTAATGAACAAGGAATATTGGTTCACTACTAAGGCTGCGGGGTCGGATATGTTTCTGTCAGAAAAAGAGGTAAGAGGATAGTTACATTGCAAGGACTACCTTATGATTCATATAAATGGATCGTGCAACTACAACACTGTCATTAAAGAGCAACTAGTATTATCTTTGCAGCATAAATAATAATGAATTCGATCTAAATTGATATTACATGAGTTTTGAACAAAAATTTTTGAAGATAAAGAGATTATTAATATGCTGGTTATGGGGAAAACAAAGCTCAATTCTCTGCATCTATTTGCAAGAAAATCATAAGAATGTCACTACTATGGAAGCAATACCTATTTGCAAACTTCAAACTTAAATTTGTGCAGATCTCAATCACAGTCCAGTATAAGATCCCTCAAAACTTTTTATTGCCTCGATCCAAATATCCATCTAAATGTTGCAAGAATATATTTATTCATGATTTCTGACAAGCATAATAACAACCGATAACAAAGTCCAATCACTCCATATGATAATTACTAACTAGAAGGGGTGAGACGATTTACTAAATAAAACCGTTACAATCTTTTTAAGAGATAAGGCAGGAGAATAAATAGGGAGGAAAGACATAGTAAACATTATCAAATGTTAAAAGCATAGGCTAAACCTTGATATACGTTGCAAAGGCAACAAGCCTGTAGTAGAAGGGAGGGCACTCGGCCCGCCCAGCTGTGGCTGGGTTGGGCACCAAGCATGGCGCATAGACCGAGCATTAAATTTTTTGACAGACGGCCTCAAGAGATCTCGTCTCAAGGAATGAAATGATAGCAGGTTGCACACAAAATGGATTTGTTGAAAAGCCTTAAGAATCTTTCAGCAAATGTAATTAGCTTGGGTAATAAACGTCATGCCATGGAATGCAATGATTGCAGGATATGCACACACAGTTTTTATGGAACATATTTTGAATCATGCAAATGGATTTGGTAGGCCTAAAGAATGAATCGGTTACAAGCCAATATTTTGAATTATAAATGTTAGAAAATTATCATCAGATCTAGAAGAGTGGTAGGACATAAAACTTGTAAAGGCCGCATGGCCAGAGAGAAGGTCGAGAAAGCGCTGAAGAAGGAATGGAAAGAACACAAAAGAATTCAGATAACTGACGCATCCTCAAACCTTTAACAAAAGCGTTGACTATGCAAATGTAGAAATCAATCAAAGCATATACTAATAACAGAGCAAGAAGCACGTAAGGGCAGTGTGGTTTGAAAGTTTTTACCAACAAAGGAGAATGATTGAACAATCAGAGGCGTGATCACCATGCTAGATTTTAAGGTGGATCTCCTCCATGTTCAGGACATCAACAAAACCAAAATATTCAATTAAAGCATTCCAAAGAAAGGTAAGATAAAACCTTAACATATTCAAGGTTGTATAGTCGTAAAATTGCACCCCTCACAATTTCACATACATTCTTGCATCTGCTTTATGTCCACTCCCTTAGAATTTGTATGGGCTCATTTTAGCCCCTACATCAGCCTTTTCCCTTCATAGGATGCTTTGACACCCTTTTTTAGCAGCTACCCTTGCGTGTCCACTTTGCATTAGATCTTGTAGCGTGACGTGCTTGAACACTAGAGCGTTGTGCTAGCATCCTATGATGTTTCAATGCTCGAACAGTTGTCTCCGACAATGTTCACCACTTGTCCTCACCTTTTGTCAATGGTAACGGCCCAGGATGCCTTGTAAAGGCTGGAGAAGTTTCTTTTCCCTCCTTAAAAGCAGTCTTTTCAATCCCTTTGGTCTTCTAAGTTCTCCTTGCTTCTTCTCTTCTACCTCTAACTTCTTCTAGTTCATTCCTCTTCTACTTCTAGCTCCTCCTTCTTGGCTTCTCTCTCACCATTCTACCATCTTGCTCTTGCTTGCACAACTCTCCTTACTTGTTACAGCAGCCTTAAAATCTCAAGCTTTTATAGCATTCTTGCATTCTCATAGCACCCTCTACCATACTCTTGGCTCTTGCAGCTCTCTTTTTTTTCCTCCTTGGATTCCTAAGCCTTGCTTGCACCTTTGAGCATCTTGGGATTTCATATCTCCTTTCTATTGCATTTTTACTTCATGATACGAGTTCTCCTTGAGCAGGGATTGTTTTTATCACGTCTTTTGTGATACGGGTTCTCCTCCTCAAGCGGAGTTTTCTTTTATCACTCATACTTGGTGGTGTGGGTTCTACTCCTGAAGTGGGTTTTTCTTTCACCACACACTCTTTCTATTTTGGTTCTCTTCTCTCTCTTTCTATCTGGCTATCCGTGGAGGTGGGAACACCAAAATAGGGGTTTGATTGAGGAAAACCCCTATACAGCCCCAACACTTTCTCTAGGTATCATGCATGAAAGTTTTGAAGACATTCATTTGCTGGAGGCTTCATCACTTGTGTGGTTGTAATTATTTTCTTTCTTCTCCTTATCTTTATCATTTCTACTTTACTTTGTTTCAATCCTATTACATTATGTTTCTTTATCACATTTTTTAAATTCTTAACAATTGAAGTAGAAGTAGTCATTCTATTGTTTTCCTTTGATAAACTCATTCTCTGGTCCGTACAAGACGCCAGGGTACCTCTAGGACACCAACGCACCGCATTGTCGTTTGTATACTACGCTGATGTCCTTTGGCCAAGAGCTTGATAGTTTGTCCAGGAAACCTTTGTGACCTACTCTTTCAGATTCTAAAACTCTCATCATTGTTCCTTGAGGTAGTTTTGGGCAATTTTCCCCATGAGGCTCTCTGAATGAAGAGAAATCATGAGAAATGAATCCCTCTTCTCTACATTTTGGTGAACCCAACGTGAAGAGGGTATTTTTTTTAAAAACTAGGAATTTATTTATGCCTACTTGGTGGGGTCATAACTTTTGACTTGATGCTTAGAATTTAGAACCGTTTGCATCATTGGAAAGGTCCCCTAGAGAACTAGTTCAATCCCTAAAATACCAGTGCCTTTGGCAGTCAAATTTTAGGGACCGACGCAAGTTCTGACCTCAAATTCCATCTGACGACCTCCGAAAACACGAATTACTAGAACATAGAAAATGCCAAAAAAATGGTAATGAATTTAATATCTTCTTTTATTAGTTCAATATCTAATTTTTTTCAAAATGTTAATGATATTCTTTTGCATGCATATGATAGTGACTTAGCTTTTCCCATGTCACTTTGTATCTTTGATCCTTCTCATGAGATTCCTCCTGCTTCAGAGGATATTTTGTTGCAAGAAGATGAAATCATTGATACATTTCTCAATGTTATTCTACCTTCTATTCATTCCAATGCACTCTCTTGTAGGGATGATGCATTCATGAATGATGAATCTCTTATACCTTCCAATGCACTTTGTCCCAAAGACGTTTCATTTTTGAATTATGAATTTCTTATCTATTCCAATGCACTCTCCTCTAGAGATGATGCATTAGCAAATGATGTCTCCTTCCACATTTTATCCTATTTGGATTGATGTTGAGAATATGTCTTCTGTGATGATTCAATAAATTTAATCTATGTCTCTGCTACCCCTCAAAGGCCTAAGAGACCAGTCATTTATGTGACTCTAGCTAGTCCTTCTTCTAAAAGGATTTGTTCTATTGATGGTGTTCCATTTGATGGTGATTCTCCTAATCTTTCTAAGGCTCCCTCTTATAGAGTAGTAGCCCATACTTATGAGAATAGAATGAATAAACAACCAAGTCTTCCTCAAACACCTAAACCTACAACTAAAACACCTAGTGATTACAATCTTGTCAAGCAACTTCGCATTACTCCGGATAAGATCTCACTGTGGGACTTGCTTCAGTCTACTCCAGTTTATCAAGGTATGCTTCAGGAAGCCTTGCAAAAGATCCTCTTTCCTTCTTCCGCTAGGTCAGAATATGTTGATGCGTTGATAACTTATATTCGTATGAATTTGCTGAATATCACGTTCTATCTATAGGAGATCCTGCCTCCGGAAGTACAGAAGCAAGAAGATCCCTTAATGATTATAGTTAACATTAGTAAAATTGGCATTAGACATACTCTCGTTGATGTTGGTTCGGCACTCAATGTATGTAGCATTGATCTATTGCCTAAGATTAATATTGATCTGTCTTCTCTTAATACTTCTTTTATTGACATTTGTGGGTTCGATAATGTCGATCGACAAGCCCTAGGCACAATAGTATTTCCTTTGAGGTTGGGACCCATTACCGTACCTACCCTTGTGTATGTTATGTCAGAAAAATTACCATATAACCTTCTTCTTGGTAGATCATGGATTCATGCTATAGATGCAGTCCCGTCTACCTTGCATAAATCTATTAAGTTCATTTGCAATAATAAAGTATTCACAGTCAAGGCTAACCCTAACGCTATGCACCTATGTGAGATGGTAGTTGTCGATCAGGCTTTAGTTGTGCCTACTCTTATTCCTTTGGTGTCTTCCAATGTGTCGATGTTTACTCTAGCAATACCTACTAAAAAGGATACTCTTGAGATAAATTTCCCTAAGGAAGATCCTTTTGAAACAAGAACTCCTAAGTCTATTCCTTCTCAAAAGAATGCATGTCTTGGTGATGATTTGGTTTCTTTAGACTTTACAAAATCCTTCATTGGAAAGCATAAAGTCAACCCAATCCGCTTAGACCTTCCAATGGCATCATTCACACCCACTCTCAAAGATGGCCATTCTTCTATATCGCGGGACAAGGTGAATGCAAATTGCAATGTTCTTAGTGTTGATCCTCCTTCTGAGGAAGATGATCACACTTATGTTAAGGAGGTTAATTTTGGTAGCCCTATCAAGAAGGATGATGGCGATCCCATAGAAGAGTATGATCCCCCTTGCTGGAATAATGCTCTCTATGGAGATCCTCCTCCTTTGTCTTCTATCTTTGTATCTTGTGAGTAGTCGATTCTTTCTCCACAAGAGAAAGGGTTGCTTCTTGCTCCTCATCGTTTATCTAAGCAAGAGTGTATTTTTTTGTAGCTTCTAAAAGCCCACTTAATCACTCTTCCTTCTCCTACATGCAAGAAATCTCATAAATATGATAAAGCAAAACATTCTTTCTGTGCATACCATCAAGTGCCTGCCCATTCCACTAGTAAATGTAAGGCCTTGAAAGACAAGATACAACAACTTTGTGATTCAGGTGCCATCAAAATCCTATTTGATTGATGCACCTACCTTTACTTCACATGATAAGTGATATCGAGGTTTACCTCTATCCTGTATGTTCTAAGTATCTTGCATGGTTCTCCTCCCTTGTATGCTAGGGGCAGCGATAAATTGTTCTAGAGATGTGTGTCCTTCTTAAGGACCCTATCTCTTCTCTCTATCTTTCAATTGAAGCGTCCCTTGAGTGGAACCCCTTTTCTTTTGAAGGGTTCCCAAAGGACCCCCTGTGAAAGGTTTCCTCTCAAATGAATTCATTGGTGTCTAGCTCGGGGGCAGCCTGACTAGACCTCGCTTTTCAAACAACACGTCCCTTGAGTGGACCCCTCTTCTTTTGAAGGGTTCCCGAGGGACCCCTTTGAAATTCTTTCAATTTGTTGACAGTCTATTTGAATTTCCACTTACTTGCCTACGTGGCTGCTTTCGCTTTGTAGGTGTGCCTGTGAAGTTGCTTTCTGACTCTGCGGAGTCCCCTTCCTTTAGTTTCCTCCATGTGAGAGATCTTGGGGGATACCTCCCTGTAGATCTATGGGTCTGTAGGGAACTTTCTTGAGCTTCCTCCATGCGAGAAATCTTGGGGGTGGCTCCCCTATAGGTTTGTCAGTTTGTAGGGTGCTCTCTTTTGGTTTCCTCCATTTGAGAGATCTTGGGGGATACCTCCCTACAGGTCTGCAGGTTTGTAGGGTGCTTTCCTAGGTTTCCTTCATGTGAGAGATCTTGAAGGACACCTTCCCTGCAGGTCTACAGGTCTATAGGGAACTTTTCTAGGTTTCCTTCATGTGAGAGATCTTGAAGGACACCTTCCTTGTAGGTCTGTGGGTCTGTAGGGAACTTTCTCAGCTTCCTCCATGAGAGATCTTGGAGGACACCTTCCTTGTAGGTCTGTGGGCCTGTGAAGTGCTTACATTCTTAAATTCTCTCTTCCCTTCTCTCTTTAATATACTGGATCGAAGATCTGCATCTTCTTCATCCTGAGTATATTCCCTTCCTCTCTTCATTTTATAATTCTTCTATATGTTATTGTTCTTAGTTTGGGGATGACACATAGTACTGAGACAACCTTTTACATCGAGGTCTCTTTCACTTTGTTGACTCAAATATTCTAACACTATTGTATGGTGCAGATTTTTCTTGTCTAATGCATTTGTTTTGCAAGTCTTCAGCCTGGGGGCATGCTTTTGTGGTTTGAAGAGTTATCTACTTCCTCTAGAGTATCCTTTTGGTATATGATGTTATTTATGTTTAGTAGATTTCCTTTAGCGTGCATATTAGTGTAGATTCATATGCCCACTAAAGTGGGGGCAAAATATATACTCATAAAATTGCACCCCTCGCAATTTCACATACATTCTTGCGTCTGCTTTAATGTTCGCTCCCTTAGAATTTCTGTAGGCTCATTTTAGACCTTACATCAACCTTTTTCCTTCTCAAGATGCTCCAACACCCCTTTTCAGCAGCTACCCTTGTGTGTCCACTTTGTGTTGGATCTTGTGCTTTTCCCTTTCTTGTCATTTTGTAGTGTGATGTGTCCAGACACTAGCATGCCGCACTAGCATCTTGCGATGTTTCAACACTCAAACAACTGTCTCTGAGCATTTTCGCCACTTGTACTCACCTTTTTTCAGTGGTAATGGTCTGGGACGCCTTGTAATGGCTGGAGAAGCTTCTTTTCCCTCCTTAAAAGCAGTCTTTTCAATCCCTTTGGTCTTCTAAGTTCTCCTTGCTTCTTCTCTTCTACCTCTAACTTTTTCTAGTTCATTCCTCTTCTACTTCTAGCTCCTTCTCCTTCTTGGCTTCTCTCTCACACATTCTACCATCTTTCTCTTGCTTGCATAACTCTCCTTACTTGTTACAACAACCTTAAGCTCTCAAGCTTTTATAGCATTCTTACATTCTCATAGCACCCTCTACCACACTCTTAACTCTTGCATCTCTCTTTGTTTTCCTCGGCTTGCTAAGCCTTGCTTGCACCTTTGAGCATCTTGGGATTTCATATCTCCTTTCTATTGCATTTCTACTTCATGATATACGAGTTCTCCTCCTTGGGCGGGGATTGCTTTTATCACTTCTTTTGTGATATAGGTTCTCCTCCTCGAGCGAGGTTTGCTTTTATCACTCATACTTGGTGGTGTAGGTTCTACTCCTGAAGTAGGTTTTGTTTTCACCACACGCTCTTTCCATTTCAATTCTCTTCTCTCTTTTTCCATCTAGCTGTCTGTGCAGGTGGGAAAGCCAAAATGGGGGTTTGACTAAGGCAAACCCCTATACAGCCCCAACACTTTCTCCAAATATCATGCATGCAGGTTTTGAAGACATTCATTTGGTGGAGGCTTCATAACTTGCATGGTTGTAAGTATTTTCTTTCCTCTCCTTATCTTTATCATTTCTACTTTACTTCATTTCAGTCCTATTACATTTTTTTTCTTTATCACATTCTATAAATTCTTAACAATTGGAGTAGAAGTAGTCATTCTATTGTTTTCCTATGATAAACTCATTCACTGGTTTGTATAAGATGCCAACGCACCTTCGGGATGCCAGTGCACCACGTTGTCATCCATATTCTACACTAACGTACTTTGGATGAGAGCTTGATAGTTTGTCCAGAAAACCTTTGTGACCTACTCTTTCAGATTCTAAAACTCTCACTCTTGTTCCTTGAGGTAGTTTAGGGTAGTTCACCACGTGAGGCTCTCTGACTGAAGAGAACTTGTGAGAAAAAAATCCCCCTTCTCTACAAGGGTATCAACTAAAACAATAACCTTCCAATTCAAATTTCCCTATAAATATTTGCAAAAGAGGAAAATTCTACAAAGAATAATGTTTATGGAATTATACTGTAAAAACGTACAATTTGATATTTCTCACTTAAAATTCGCTACTTAAGTCGGTAGAGAAAGATGAAAAAAAATACCAGAGCGTACCAAGAAAATTTCTACCCTCCAAATCTCTCAACATAACTTTCCTTTACCATGCTTTTGTTTTTGCCACCATCCATGCCTTCATCTCTATGGGTTTATTGAATAGACCTTATAACTTCCATGCAAATGCAGATTGGTAAGTGCAGAGCCAAACCGTCACGTCCCCCGAAAGGACCCAAACTATTTACAGGAAGATGAAACAATGTCAGTTGTACAGGAATAACCAAACTATCCCAACTAACTAGTTAATTTTAATTTATTAATTCAATAGTTAAAAGAATTTTAAAGCATCTTGCTTAAAATTGTAATTCGGGTAAATATATTTGATATCCAATTTCACACACAAACGGGTAAAACCATTTACCCACATTCACTTAAACATCAAATTAATTAATTATATAACCCGACTTATATAATATTTTATTTATTTATCTTATTATTATTTATTAATTTTAACATTACATTATAAATTTATTTTATTATTAACTATGATTATACATTTATATTTATTTATCAAAGGTACCCTTTTATTTAATAATTTATTTTAATGCATAAAATAACAAAAGGCATTTATCAAAAAACTTCAAATTAAATAGACCCAAATGCCAAAACAATTACCTGAACAATAATGAGGGTCAAAAGAAAAACTTCAAGCAACACTAATTGACCACTAGCAAACTAACAAAATTGACGAGGCACCAAATCAAATACTCATCCTCTTCGAGGATGATGGCTAGGGTAGGGGACCAAGTGTTATCTCTAATCGACTATTCCATTGGGTTTCAAGGCATGCTCAAACCTATCAATTTAGGTGGATTCGATGCCTAGTACCTACAACCTGCAGCACACAAAACGGTCGTGCATATACATATCCATATAATCAGGCACACCGTGAAAGGGAATTGCAGTGTCGCAGGGTACTCACAAGTGAGTGATGTGACACTATCCCCTTCACCCAACCACATCAGTAGAACAACACCTAGTAATCAAATCAACTCATAAAAAATTAGTTACATAGCAATCAGGATAAGATCAATCATATGATAATCGCATAACAATCATGATAAGATAATCACATACTAATCATAACATGTACATAAAACCTCAAGTATCAAAATTTTCATCCATGGCATCATCATAACAACGAATCAAACATCATATAATGTATCATAATGTCTCATCATAAAATAGATCAACTGTCAATCTATCAAGAAAATAGTATGAGAGGCACTACATTATATCTAGTTAACCATTGATGTAAAAGATACAAAAAGAGAAAAAAAAACATACATCCAATCCTTCCTACATTCCATTCGATGAATGGAAAAGATCAATAAAAACTAATATACATTACATCCAATCCCAATATGAGACAACGCAATCTTCAAGGAAGTCACATGTATAAGTGATGCAAAATTATGTCTTACAAAAACATGTTCAATCAACCACACAAGATACCCTACCATTAATGGGGTATTAGTAATATAAACATATGGTTAGGTTTCATCAACTAATAAATGAAGTGCATAAGTTTGAGAGAAGAGAAGGCTAGTGTTTGGAAAACCATATTGAACAAATGGAAAAGGAGAAAATTGGAGCAAAATAATGAATTTCATTCGAACTTGAAGGCTTCCAAACCCAAATGGGTTTTCCAATGCTTACAATAAACAAAAAGAAAGTATAAATAATAAATTTGGATAGGAAGGGAAAAATTAATTCCCTCCAAAATATCACAAATTGAAAAAGGGACCTTTTGAATTTCAAAGGTCATCAACTATCCTTTCATATTTTGATCTTTCCCTCCTTTTGTTTCAAAAAAATATCCTTCCTAAATAAAATTATTCTTGTAGCTAGACCTATATATTTCATTAGCCACACCTTTCTTGACTATGAGAAAAATTATATACAATCTAAGAAATAATGTCTAGACATAGTTTTCACATGATATCTTTACCATTATATGTTAAATCAAGAGACACGTGATGATTAGATTTGGACCTTTACACATGTTCCTTATGTATCCAATATTGTTAAGAAGATTCAAAATGCCTTTTCGTTGCAAGAATGATGGTGTTGTCATTGATGTCAACTATGGGATGAAGATGTTGAGGATATTGAGAAAAAATTTAAAAAGAGGAAAAAAAGTTGTGCATGTGTAGTTGAGACCTTGAGGAAGTGTTGTGAGTACATGGAGCTATTCTTTTGTTGTAGAGTCTAAGGATGAGTTGGAATGAAGTAATGAGTTGAGATGATGTTTCTAGTACTTGGTTTCCAAGTTCTTTTGAAAAAATTTAATAGACAGAGTAAACTATGTTGTGCAAATGTACATAGTGTGCTCCATTATTGTGCTTCACATTCTTTCAGTGTGGATGCTATGCCTATGCAAATCTTATAGGTTATTCAAGGTTGAGAGAGGTTGTTATATTCAAATTTTGGGTTTCTGGATAGTTGTATAGTTCGAGATATATTCACCAGTGTGTGAACCAATTGTTCAGTGATGTTTTTTGTGGTCTAGGAGGAATGCATTTGCTCTACATTTCTCCACTATTTGGATTCAAGTTGTGCAAATTTGGGAAGATTCTTATAATGTCTTTATCTTTTTGTGTTCAAGTTTCTACTTGATTTGGTGCAGTACAGTAAGAGTTCCATTTATCAGTATGAAACAGACGGTTATCAATTGTCCTAAGTTGAAGTATTTGTTGATGAGAGATTGAATGAATTGGTCGATGAATCTTAAGTGGTTTGTGGATTGTTCTAGATTTAGTTCAAGTAAATTATGTTTTTTGTAACTTTCGATTTGATTTAAGGAAGTGTGTACTTAATGTCTATGGTGTTTTGCACAGGTGTTGGTCGACCTTGTGTTTAACACTACATGCAAAGCTTGTGGAAGCATGTTGAAGTGTGTTGGGATCTATTTGGGTCCTAATTAAATTTGTATAGGTCGCCTTTCATTTCTATCCATCACGGGAATGTTTAGGTGTTGACCTATTTTGAATTTGAATGTATAACTGCTAGTGCTTGACATTAGAGAAAGTTTTGATGTTGAACTTGATATAAATATGTATGGTATTGATGCAAGAGGGTGTGGGAAGAGTAAGAAGCAAGATAGATGTGAGATTGTTGCAAGTGATGTGTGTGATGCGAAATTGAGCTGAGTAGTGTGAACTTCATTTTAGGATTCCTGAAGATAGTGAACTAAATGCATATGATATCTTTCATGTGAGACTATGAAAGTGTGCGAGCAATTGTGGTGGACTCCTTGTTACATTAAGAAGTGTTTTCTCTATGTAACTTTCTTCTTCTATCTTCTTGTTTTCTTTATGTGGTAGTGAGCCCTAGCTATGAGCCATTTGGACAGTGTGTCCTATTCTGGAAGTGAGCCCCTTTGTACCATTTTTTCTATTACTTATATTGTGAGCTAATCCTCACCGTGGTTTTTCCCTCATTGGGTTTTCCACGTAAATTTGGTGTTCTCATGTGTATGGTGTTGTGATTTTAGTTTCTATTATCTAAATTTCATGTTTAACCAATTTAACAAAATAAGGGTTTAATGAATGCTTTTGGATTTTCTTACTGTTGAGGGTTTTGAAGGTTTAATTTGCTACAATTGATCCACCCCCCTCTCAATTTTCTTGTTCATTTCAACAATTGGTATCAAAGCAAGGTTCCTTGAAGAAAATCTTAACCACTTGAGGTAGATTTAGGATGGCGAACAAGATTTCTTTGGAATATCCTAGATTCGATGGCTCAAATTATGCATTATGGAAAACAAAGATGGAAGGATATTTGTGTGCTCAGGGATATGAAATTGAGAAGGCTTATCAGAATACATACACTCCACCTTTGAATGGTCTAAGTGCAGGTGCAGAAATCAAGGCGCATGAGATCAATGCTAGAGCAAGGTACGTTATTATGAATAGTCTTTTTAATACTAAATTAGTTAAAGTTATGAGTTTGAAGACTACTAAAAAAGTTTGGGATAAGTTAGAAAGCATTTATGAAGGAGATCTGAAGGTCAAGCAAGAAAAGTTGCAAAACTTGAAGGCACAGTTTGAAATGATGCATATGTCTGAAGATGAAACAATTAAAGGCTACATTTAGAGAGTTGATGAATTGGTGAGTAAAATGAGAGATCTTGGTGCAACAGTTAAAGAATCTAAAGTGGTGAATAAGGTTATTAGATCTCTTCCAGATTGCTACAGTGAAAAAGTATCTACTATTGAGGAAACAATTGATTTTGATAATTATTACATAGATCAGTTGATTGGCACTCTAACTACATTTGAGATGAGAAAACTGAAGAAAAGTATAAAAGTAGAGACTACTTTCAAGGTTGGTAAATCAGAGAAGGTTGAAGATTCAGGTGATGAAGATCTTGATGATTTGGAAGCTAACTTTGTGCAGAGGATGAAAAAGGGCACTAGTAAGTATCAAGGTAAATTACCTTTCAAATGTTTCAGTTGTGGTGGTATAGGTCATTATGCTTCTAGATGTCCAAAAAGAGCTCTAAACAATAAGAACAAGGAAAAAAAAGAAATATGATTAAGAAATCTTGCCATGTGAAATAAGATGTTGGTATCTCTAATGATTATGGATATTTTGATGATAGTGAATGTCTATGTTTGGCAATAAAAGAAGAATATGGTTATGCTAACTCTGAAAGTTGTTTGAAGGAAAGTGTTTTAGAGAAGAATGATAAAGTTGAAGGTACTTTGGTATCTACTTTTCATGTCAAAGAAGATAAGAATTATTGGGTTGTTTATAGTGGTTGCTTTAATCATATGACCAAAGACAAAAGTAAGTTTGATAAACTTGAAAAGTATGATGGAGGATTAGTTAAATTTGGAGATAATTCAAGAGAAAATATTTGTGGAATAGGTTCAATTAGTTTTGATGGTGATGCAGAGTGGTAGGGGAAGACAATCTCTTAAGAGCTTCTCTCAAATACTCTTAGATAGACTTCTTAATACACAATACAACTAATGAGCAACTTAAGCACTATTTTAACTCCACACACCCGAATGCAATCAGGAGGCTTGGAAATGACTCAGAATCTCTTAACATGGCTAAACTAAGCCAACAAACAAGACTTCTCACTTGGGAACACTCTTTCATCTATCTCTGCCATATTAGGCCTTGTAGCCCTTGTAGCCCTGTCTAATGGGAAAGTCAACATAAAATCCTTCTAATGACTGAAACCAGACCAAACTCACTGGTTTTTGACACTTGATACTATCCTCCACAAACCCTCAAAACCACAAGTTTTGACTCCAACACAAAAGGCAACAAATGACCTGTTTTCTAACGCTACAAGGAGGCCTAAAAGACACTTTTCAATGCAAGTATGGTTACCTTGGCACACCCAAACACCCCTAAGCAAATGAATACCTTAATATACCTTCAACAAACTCATTCCAACCAATCCCAAGCAACACAAAACAGAAAACTCACAAATCTTGCCTCAAATCATATTTTTGCATCAAATTTTGGCTTGTCACATAGAGATGCCAAGCCTAGGGCTGCTCAAAAGTTGCACCAGAACCCATTCCATCCTCCAAGACCTTCAAGAGCATAAATTACATGATCTTCCTCACCTTCCCACCAAAAATCAGGCCATGAGCAAGTGGAGAAGGTGAGTTAGAAAGTTTTTTTAGACCAAACCCGAATTTTGAGGGTTTTCCAGACCACTTTCAGTAAAATGCGGATATCTCTTTCAATTATTAATGAAAAAGGCTCAAAACACCTCCAAAATAAATTTAGTTCAATCCTCTATCAATCCATTATGGTCTTCTTCCTGTACAGTATGTAATAAGGCCGTACCACGTGTTTTAGCAGCAATTTTACACACAAAAAATGAAGGAAAATAGGGTTTCTTTTTATTCAAACTTTCTCCAAAATTCACCATCAACATGCCTCAACCAAAAGAGGAATATTTAAACCTTTGAAACCTCTTTCCAATTCCCTCCAACTGATTTTAGAATTAGTTGGACTTTGGAAACAACTGATTTTTTAAAATATTCCAAACTAGACTCCTAATTACCTATACTACTCCCAAGAAGCCCGATTACAATGAACATTTAAAAGGTGTTAAAACACCACAAAACACATCAAAAACATCAAGGAGACTCCCCTCAAATACCTATTTGCACCAAGGCATCTTAATTCCTTAACTTTCCTAGATGCACCAAGTTCACATGGTGAGGAAGGAGACCTTGTTCTTACAACCAGACTTGGCTCCAAACCCAAAACTTGTTACAAAACATGAAAGATGGTTCTTGTAACCTTATTACATCCCAAACTTCTTGAAAACAAACAAAAAAACAAACAATACCTCCAAGAGGCATGGAGACCCCAAGGTGCTCCCAATTACATTGTGATTGGTCTTTTTAGACCTTATTAAGCCTAAATAAGCACAAAACATTCTTATTCCATCCTAGACTTCATTGTCATGATGACATTTGTTGAACCTTCAAGGACTCTTTTCCCTTTCATTCCAAGGTGTAGGTGCCCCTGCACTGGATGGAAAGCATAATACTAACAATGTTTCTATGTTAAGGGCTAAAGACAATGTTTTGAGTGTTGGAAAAAATTGTAGCAAAGGGTATAATCTTGTGTTTAAGGATGAAGCTTGTGAGATCCAAAAAGGGTCTAGAACTGTGATTGTTGATGGTAAGAGAACAGATGGAAATATATATCAGCTTAAGGGAACTGATGGTCATTGCTTTATGTCATAGATTAATGATAGTTGGTTATGGAACTGAAGGATGTTTCACATGAATTTTGATAATTTGGAAAGAATTATTTCAGTTCATGCTCTGATAGATTTACCTAGAATCACAAAACCTATCAATGTTGTTTATGAGAATTGTCAATTTGGAAAACAAATGAGTAGCTTGAAGGGAAAGGAACAATCTACTATTAGACTACTAGAATTAGTGCATACAAATCTTTATTGTCCTACGAGGGTGAAAATTCTACAAGGTGATAGGTACTTTATGCTTTTGATTGATGATTACTCTAGAATGACATGGGTTACTTTTCTTAGAGAGAAATACAATGTATTAGATAAATTCAAGGCATTTAAAGCTATGTTTTAAAATGAAATAGATTTGAAGATAAAATTCTTGAGGTCTGATAGAGGTGGTGAATTCACCTCCGATGAGTTTAACATGTTTTTTGAAGTTCGTGGAATAAAGAGGCATTTATATGCCCCTAGAACTCCTCAACAGAATGGAGTTGTTGAAAGGAAAAATAGAACTATTCAAGAAGCTACAAGGACTATGATGAAAGAGGCAAATCTATCACAAGTCTACTAGAGAGAAGTTATTCATACTGTTGTTTACATACTTAACAGAGTTCAAGCCAAAGCTAACAACACAAAGACTTTGTATGAGCTATGATATGGAAGGATTCCTACTATGAATTACTTTAGAGTTTTTGGAAGCAAATGTTACATTAAAAGAGAAGGAGACTTCAGAAAGTTTGATGCAAGTTCTGATGAAGGTATCTTCCTCGGATATTCTACAAGAAGCAAAGCTTTTAGATGTTACAACAAAGGCTAAGAAAGATAATTCAAAGTGCAAATGTTAAAATTGATGAGAACTTGTAGAGTTCTATTGTAGTAGATGGACATGTGTTAGATGAACCTAACTACAAAGAAGTAGAAGCTCTAGAGAAGACCCCTAAAACCCCAAAGTATGTGCAAAAGAATCATTCTAAAGATCGGATCATTGGAGATAAGAGAAAAAGTGTATTGACAAGAAGCAAAGTTGTTGAAGTCGAGGTAAATTTTTGCTTACTTTCTAAAGTTGAACCTAAATCAATGAGTGAATCTTGTAAGGATGAGCATTGGATGAAGGAAATGGAAGAAAAAAATATGCAGATAGAGAAAAATTAGATATGGGAATTGGTCCCTAAAGCAACAAAAAAAACATAATTAGAACTAAGTGGGTGTTCAGGAACATGTTGGATGAGAATGGAGTAGTAAGAAACAAGGAAAGACTTGTGTGTAAGGGTTACTCACAAGTAGAAGATATATATTTTGAAGAGACTTTTTCTCCCATAGTTAGAATGGAAGCCATCAGGATGTTTTTGGAATTTTCAACACATAAATATTTTAAGGTTTATCAGATGGATGTGAAATTTTCTTTTCTAAATGGAGAATTGGAAGAAGAGGTTTGCATGGAACAACTAGAAGCTTTTCAGTTATCAGATCAATTGGACATAGTATGGAAGTTGAAGAAGGCACTATATGGTTTGAAGCAAGCTCCCAGAGCTTGGTATACAAGATTGGATAGGTACTTGATACAACAAGGATTCGGTAAGGGCTCTATAGATAGTAATATTTACTTTAAAATTGAGGAAGACAAAATCTTTATAGTAGTTGTATATGTGGATGATATTATTTGGTAGAAATGAGGTTACATGTAAGAAATTTGTTGAAGAAATGGAGAAATAATTTGAGATGTCAATGTTTGGGGAGATGAATTTATTTCTTGGGATATAGATCAATCAAACAGATAAAGGGATTTTCATTTTACAATCTAAGCATGTCAAAGAGATATTGAAGAAGTTTGGAATGGATGACTCCAAACCGATGTGTACTCCTATGGTGACTGAAGGTAAATTGAGCAAAGATGATGATTCACCTAAGGCTGATCAGAGCAAGTATATATCTATGATTGGTGGACTGTTGTATTTGGTTGCTACTAGTCCAGACATCATGCATGCAATTTGTCTTGTTGCTAGATTTCAAGAAGATCCTAAAGAAACACATGTTGCAACAGTTAAGAGAATATTCAAATATTTAAGAGGCATGTCGTATTATGGTTTGTGGTATCCTAAGGATATTTATTTCACATTAAATGCTTATATAGATATAGATTGGGTTGGTTGTGTCGATGATAGGAAAAGTACAAGTGGTGGTGCATTCTTTCTTGGATGTAGATTGGTGTCATGGCTAAGTAAGAAACATGATTCAGTTTTTTTATCCACCGTAGAGGTTGAGTATATTGTAGTAGCATCATGCTATACATAGGTACTATGGATGAAGCAAACATTGAAGGATATCAAAGTTGTATTTGACAAACCTATATGTATCTTTTGTGATAATACAAGTGCAATAAACATTTAAAAGAATCCAGTGATGCATTCAAGGAAAAAGCAGATATCTATTAGGTATCACTTTTTGAGAGAGAAATTTATGTAGAATGAAGTGAGTCTTGAGTATGTTCCTACAAAGGATCAGATTGCTAATATATTTACTAAGGCTCTTCCTAAGGATTCTTTTAAGTATCTTCAGGAGAAATTGGGGGTTATTGCCCCTCCTTTATTGAGCTAGATGCATATGGAGATGCATTAGTATCTATGGATCTATCTCTTTTTTGGATAGATGTTGTCGGCTACCTCTCAGGGGGAGTAGGTAGTATCTTGTGTTGTCATTGTGTTGTTGATTGAGTAGGGTGTACTCCTAAGGAGGAGTATTCAGAGTAGTAAATTTTGGTTCAATGTCAAAGAGGGAAATCAGTGCAAATTTTTTACCTTTTCCATTGATGTCAAAGGGAGGGAGAGAATCATGTGGAAAAGAACTTATCTACTCAGGGAGAGAAATAATCATGTGAAAAAGAGAGGTTTTAGGAATGTTGTATTCAGAGTTGTGTGGTCTTTGGTGGATTTTCACATCTTGTGTTGCCATTAATGACGAAGGGGGAGATTGTTGCAAGAATGATGATGTTGTCATTGATTTCAACAAGAAGTCTACTGAGTGGTGTTGTCATTGATGTCAACTATGGGATGAAGATGTGGAGGATATTGAGAAAATTGTCAAATAGAGGAAAATAGGTTGTGCATGTGTAATTGGGACCTTGGGGAAGTGTTGTGAGTACATGGAGCTATTCTTTTGTTGCAGAGTTTAAGGATGAGTTGGAATGAAGTAATGAGCTGAGATGATGTTTTTTGTACTTGGTTTCCAAGTGCTTTTGAGAAAATTTAATAGACAGACTATATTTTTTTGTGCAAATAATTTTCATAGTGCACTCCATTATTGTGCTCTACGTTATTTCAGTGTTGATGTTATGCCTGTGTGGATCTTACAAGTTATTCAAGGTTGATAGATGTTGTTATATTTAGAATTTGGGTTTCTAAATAGTTGTACAGTGCAAGATATTTTCACCAGTGTGTGAACCAGTTGTTTAATGATGTTTTTTATGGTCTAGGAGAAATTTATTTGCTCCACGTTTCTCCACTATTTGGATTCAGGTTGTGCAAATTTGGGAAGTTGCTTATAATGTCTTTATCTTTCTATGTTCAAGTTTCTACTTGATTTGGTGTAGTATAGTGAGAGTTTCATTTATCAGTATGAAATTGAGGGTTATCAGTTGTCGTGTGTTGAAGCATTTGGTAATGGGAGCTTGAATGAAGTGGTCAATGAATCTTAAGTGGTTTGTGGATTGTTCTGGATTGAGTTCAAGTAAATTATGTTGTCTAAAACTTTTGAGTTGATTTAAGGAAGCATGTACTTAATGGCTATGGTGTTTTGTATGGGTGTTGGTTGACCTTGTTTTTAACACTACATGTGAAGCTTGTGGAAGCATTTCAAAGTGTGTTGGGATCTATTTGGGTCCTAATTAAGGATTTTTGCAGGTCACCTTTCGTTCCTATCCATCACGGTAATGTTTAGGTGTCGACCTATTTTGAATTTGAATGTATAATGGCTAGTGGCCGACATTGGAGAAAGTTTTTGAGGTTGAAATTGATATAAATATGTATGGTGTTGATGCAAGAGGGTTTGGAAAGAGTAAGAAGCAAGATAGATGTGAGATTGTTGCAAGTGATGTGTGTGATATGATTTTTTTTGAGAAAATGTGTCTCAACCTTGTAATTACATAAGGTACTATTGATACACAAGGTACTATTCAGCTGACAACGATGGGGGGCATGGGGGGATCCCACCACAAGGGGTCCAAGGGGATCATCCCCATAATTGGGGTCTAGGGGTAGCACCCCCGAAAGGAAATTTTTATTTTTATTTTATTATTGTAAATTTGGATTGTTCATCATTATGTCTCATATTCGACAACTGATATATTTTTAGCTTGAATTTCCCTAGAAGGCAACCCTATTTTATGAGGGTGTTGTATTATCGTTGTGTATTATGATGTATTCTAAGAGTATGATAACGGTTATGTTGCCTCTGGACCTCTAAGTGGTGATACTCTTGTGAGAAACTTGTTCTATAAGTACATTGCAATCTTTGTGATGTTTGAATGATATATTGGGTGGATTTTGGAGTGGGGTTTTTCTCCCAAAAGGGTTTTCCCCATGTAAATCATTGTGTTGTGGTATGCATGATATTTGTGTTTATTTTTGTTTAATTTTCTATAACTGTTAAAGATCTATAAAAGTTTGGATTATTCTCCTCTCAAGGTTAGTGTAGGAAGTTTTCTGCTACCTTACCTTCCTTACAAGTGGTATCAAAGCCTGATCACCTTTGGTTTCAGTTGTGGGTTGTTGGATTTTTTGAACTAATCCAAATTTGAGTGGGAGCTTGTAAAGAAGACACTTTGTGATCTTGTTACAAGAATTTTTAGATGGCAAGTTCATTAGGGAGAATAGAGGTGGATATTTTTTTCAGAAATAATTTTGAAATGTGGAAGCTAAATATGGAGGATTTGTTGATAGATCAAGATATGTGGAATGTTATTGATGAGAATGTTTCAAGGCCTATAGATCCTACTCAAGTTGCTCAATATGATATTATGGACCTGTATAGGAGAAAATTTGCACCCCTTATGCAAATTCCCCTTTTACATTTCCTCACCTTAGAAAACCAAATCCGAAGGAAAAATTCCACATTGGCCTGTTGACTGCCTTCCACTTGGTATTTTTTTGTTGTGTCGGTGGAGGAATACTTGTTGGAGACATGTGCGCAACATGCAAATTTCCACACAACGTGCTTACGTTCCTGACAGATTCCTTCATCTGAAGCTGGCAAAGGTGTTACACTTCCCATTGGGGTCAGTTTGTAACATCCCTCTTCAACCAACCAACCTTGAATATGGTAGTTTCTCTCATACCACCTTCAAAAACACTCTTCCTTCATTCATTTCATCTTCTTCACAATCCTTTTTGCATCCTCTAAGCACTTCAACTTCATTCTCTTGGCATCCATCACTTCAAGCAACACTTTGGCACTTCATAACAACATCAACAACACTCCATCAACTCCATAAAGCAAGTGTGGAACAAGCCATTGTAGTAGGGGATTGAATTTTTGCAACACCTCCCTTCATCACAATTGAGGTTGTGGTGATTGTTCAAGCTCTCTTTCTCCATCATTGGCTAGTGAGCTCTTGGTGGAGGTGGTAACATTTTCACTCCTCTGCTTTATGATTTGGTTGAGTAGCTTTATACAATTTTGTAGTGTTATTCGTGTACTTTCTTTCTTTACTTCTTTATCATACACTTCTCTATTATTTCTATCTTGGCTATATGTGAAGGTGGAAACACCAAAATGGGGGTCTGACTGAGGTAGACCCCTATACAACACCCCAAAATTTTCACTCTTTCTTGTGTGTAGGTGGACGTGCATTTGGACCTAGCTGGTGAACAAGCATCTTTGTGAGATTATCTTAGTCACCTTAGCCTTCATATATTTACTTTCACATTTGTTTGTATCTTTCTTACTTCATAGTTCTATTTTTTTCCCTAGAAGTGACTAGCTAGGCTATTAGCTTGTTTTATGGTGGTTCATACTGTGTTTTTGGTCCTTTGGTCATACGAACGCCAATGCACCTAAGAGTGCCAGTGTGCCATGATGTCATCCTGGAACCGTGCTTCTGTCCTCAGGCAAAGAGCTACCTAAGGTACAGTGTTGAACCCAAAAACTGGCTCGCCTAGCCCCAATTTAGATTTTGGATCTAAAGAGTGGTTGCAGGGCCTTATAGTCCTTATCATTCTCATCCCTCATTCAAAAAATCCCTTTAGAGTGAGATAAGTTATGGTATCCTTCCGGTCTTGGCTCTTTGTGACCTGGGCCCTTGACATGGTCGATCCCCCTCTCTTACATTTTTGGTGAACCAAACGTGAACCATTTTGGTTCCATTTTGTGATACTGAAAGCTCCTTTCCTCATATTCTAGGAGTGTTGTAGGTGTGAGTGTTGCGAGGCCTTTGCCTTACAACCCAACTTGCAACCCCTAGTAGGCATAGTTAGAAGCTTCTAAAAGTGTTGCGTAATGAAACCTTAATTGGGTCACTGTCCTACCATGCAACCTTTGGAGGGTCCCGAGAGAGTGTCATTCATTGCATGTGATGGCCTCTTTCCTGCATCAACCTATACCCTTTGTGTAGCCTATGAACAGTGGTACTGGTATAACCTTCACCTTGTTGGATCTACCAATGGGTTTTAATAGGGAACCATCTCCTCTCTACATCCCTGCACGAATCAATGAAAACATTGTAGCAGGTGTTCTCATTAATCCGATGTCTCAAGTAAACATTATAATTGAGGAGATTATGCTAATAATTTTTTTTCACAAAGATGGGTATAATGCACCTCTGAGCACCATCTGGATGCATGATGGACTTTTCGTACCTCCTTTGGGTAGTATTGTCTTGTCAGTTTTGGTTGCACCTAAATCCATGAAGCTTTTGATCAACATAATCCCTGGATCTAAACTCTTTAGACAAGAGCTAGGTATCCCTTGGTTAGTAGCTATGAATGTAGTACCCTCAGTCATGCATAAATTTTTAAAATTTATCCATGAGGGTTTCATGCATGTAATCCATGACATCAGTTATAGACCATCGGTTGCCTGTGGTAGCTACTCCTTGGATTATTCTTGGCCTGCGCTCGCTGGTCCCCTTCCGCCTAGGAAGGACCTTTTGCATTGAACTTATCAAAACTACAAGAGAGGGTGCTTAACACCGAGAGTGAGATACCCTATGTCACCTTATGATGTTTCAAATAGGGCTTGCTTAAATGTTGATAGTGATGCCACCAAGGCATGTAGAAGAGGAGAAGAGAAGCAGTCCTGAGATCCTCCTTCTTCCTCTCCCATTGTTTAGCCTGATTCTTCCTCTCGCCCCACTGTGGAGCCATCAAATTCCACTCTATGTTTGCAGGAGAATCCTATGGTGCCCGCTTGGTGAAAGCCTAAGCATCCCGTGTTTGAGCTTCCTATCTTGCCTACGAAGCCTAGGCCCGTTCAATATGGTAGGAGAAAAGGCCCCCATGGGGAATATTTTATGTCTCGACCTCCTTAGTCTCCTACCACTTCTACTCCCAAAGCAATAAATGGGAAGAGGCCCATTGTCGAGGCATTAGAGCCAACTCCCCCTATTGCTTCTCAACCTGCTCCTCTTGTTCCCATTCAAGAGCCTATCCCTCCGTTGGAAACAACCATGGAGGACACTCCTATGGCTAAGTAGGAGCCTTCTATTCCTTTGCAGCCTCCAGTCTCTAGCTCAAAGAGTCATAGAAACTGCCTTGCGTGAAAGTGCAAGTGCCAACAAAAGGCTCTCACGGCTAAGCAGACCGCCTTATAGAGGAAGGAAGAGGAGATGAACGCCCCTGTATTAGGGCCTCCTACCATGTCTTCCTCTCTCCTCCCCTCTACTTTCATTCAATCTAGTTGTGTATCACTTCTGACTTCCACTATGAGTACAAATGTGCCTGACCCTAAAAAGGTGTAGGTGTTCATCGCTCCTTCGGTGGAGCTTCCTTTGTTGATGTCCCTTTCAAATGTCCCACCTTTCCTGAAACCTGTAGATATGTCGAACACTTCAGCTATATCCATTGCAGTTTTCTCTTCCTCCTCTTCCTCTGCACCTCTTGCCTCGTCTATGGGGAGTTCATGTCCCTCGATGGAAAATAAGGTAGAGAGTGGTCCTTCCAACAACGGAGGATGTAAGAGGAGTCCACCTCCCCCAAAAGGGGGTCCCACACTAATTTGTTTTGTCCTAGTGATGAAACCAGTCTTGTCTTCCCCTGAGTTCGTCACCACTCTTGAGTCACTCAGTGATCCTAGTGGTGAATCTTGGGTACAAATTTCCCCATTCGTTGAGGTAAAATTATGGCACTCCTGTAAAGTGCATGTTTAACTCTTTCAATGAAGTTTCAGCCTTGTCAATGATCTTCGAAAAATTGTTGACCTTAGCTCCACAAGAGCTTAGTGAAGGAGACCTTGCGGGACCTTCTTCCTTAGCCCTTGTTGTGGGAGGTTCAGACACTCCTCTTAACATTCCAACACTACAAGCTCATCCTCCTTCCCCCTATGATGATCTAGAGTGGGAAGCAGATGACCTCTTGGTCGATCAGTGTTAGGGGGAGACCCCTTTCGTTGTCTATAGAGTAGATGTGTGTGTGTGTGTTGTGATGTGTTCCCTTATGATGGTGCTATGTGTTTCTGGATGACCCTTTCCACCCTTGTTGGTGCTTGGATATAGGCATGGTTTTCGTGTCATAAACCTTCTTCTATTTGTATTATCATTCTTCCATGTTTGTGATTGACTTTCAGTAAATTGGGCATGATGTAAAGCATTAGAGGAATTTAGGCTTCCCTTCCATGTTGACCCAATTTTTTATTTTTACTTTGTCTTCTCATGCATTCTTCACATGGTCTGAGGGGGTTGATGACAATTCATTTTATATACTATTATTATACTTATATATATTTATGAGCAGTTCTGACCTTGAAATATCAAGCTACCCCTGTGCCCTATGTTTATGTGCATTTCTCTTTTTCTCTTTTCTTATCTTTCTCTCTTCTTTGCTTGAGTTTTCCCTCTCATGTGTGACAACACCACTTCTATGACACTTCAATTTTCATAAAATGCATTCATTTCCAACGAATCCTTTCTCGAGAATATTCACAAACTTCTTTTCAAAGAATCACATTCTCGACTTGAAACCCTAGCGGAACGTGTTTCATTCATCACGGGTTCGTAAAGAAATAACTTGAGAACCTTCCTCTAAAGTGGGAGTAGCTCTGATCTTCCCCTCGTGAGGGGGCATTTTCTTCCTTTTGAATTCCTTAATGAAGTGAACATCTTTCTGTAGACACTGAAAATATACCAATTGATCCTATATCCCTGATCCTGATCTACTAACATCAGTTATTCCTAAATAACTTCTTTACTAACCATTTAATTAAATAATATTTATTTAATTAAATTCATCACATTTCATCTCTTAATTAAATAAATCAATTGTATCTAATCAAGTCATCATCTCCTATTAATTAAATAAATCATTCTTTGTTCAATTAATTCTATAATCCCCCTTTTAATTAAATAATCCATTTTATTTAATTAAATCTCTAAAGTCATTCTATTAAATTAAATCAATCTTTATTTAATTTAATCTAACTTCATCCCTCTTTAATTAAATAAATCAAAATCTTTATTTAATTAAGTCCAAGTTCATATTCCTCTCAACTTTGATTTAAATCAATCCATAAATGTAAATCAAATTGTCACATCAGCTAATCCCTCATTAAATTAATCAAATCTTGATTAATTTAATCCTAATCCAGGAGCTTTCTGGTGTTGTTGGGGGGGGGTTTTTATTTCGGTGCAGGGGTTTTTCCTTGGTCGGGTAGGGGTTTCTATACTTCTTTGGCCTGCGGGTGGGCTTTTTTCCTGGTCTTTGGGCGTGGAGAGTTCTCAACGGGAGGTGTGCGGGGGTTTGAAACTGTGGGTCGCCTGATCCATCCCTTTCTCCCTTTTTTTTTGTTGTTTTGGTGCGTTGGCCCATGGAGAATCGTAGTCTAGCTGGTTATCAAGTATCCTCAGGGGATTTGGAGATGATGGATCCTTCTTCTCCTTTGCATGCCAGTAGTAAGCAACGGTCAGGTAAACCCCAATCTAGGGAAGGTGCCTCCTCGTCAAAAGGAATGTTTCAGATAAAAAAAGTAAACAGATGTTTGGAGAGATCTGAAGATCAACCAGTCCTGGTCATTCAACCTGAGCAAGGTTTGGAGGATGTTGAATACTGGTGCAATCATGCCCTTATCTGCAAATTTTTAGGCCTTCATCTTTCACTACCTGTGCTGGAATCTTGGGCACGTCGGGTTTGGAACCCTGAAGGGGATATGGAGATTCTTTTAGCGGCCAATAACTATTTGTTGGTCATCTTTTCAAGCATGTCGGACAGGAATAGGGCTTTTGAGGGAGGCCCTTATTTCTTTAACCAGGTGGGGCTCTTCATTAAGCCCTGGCAAATGGGCTTTAACTCTGTTGAAGAGATCCCCTCACGGGTGCCGGTGTGGGTTCGACTGCCGAGGCTTCCTTTGGAATTCTAGAGAGAAGATATTCTTCATTCAATCTCTTTGCTTCTTGGAAAACCTGTGGGATCGGCGTCACAAACTCAAGATCGCAAGGTAATTTCTTTTGCTTGTATTTGTGTAGAAGTTGATTTAAATAATCCATTACCAGATTCTATGGAGATTTGCATGGGTTCATCATCTTGGATCCAACAGCTGGATTACGAGACCTTACCATTTAGATGCAGAATTTGCGACGAATATGGTCATCTACATCGCAGATGTCCCAGATTTAAATCTTCCCCCTTGGCTACCTCTGGACCTCTTAAGGAAGACAAGGGGAAGGCCCCTTTGTCTGATGGACCTATTGATAAGGAAGGATTTACTCAGGTGAAATCACGTAACAAAGGAAAAGGCAAGAAGAGAACCTAGATGGATAGACAGAATGATGGCACCTTTAATAGGTTTGAGGCTCTTGATAGCTTGGTCCAAGAGGAAGGAATTCTAGTTGAGCTCTCTTCTGGGGATAAAGGTCAGCTGGAGGCTCAGGATGAGGAGGCTAAGAAGGAGGATCAGATTTTATCTTCAAGGGATCAACAGGTAGGTCAGATGGGTATGGATTTACCTTCTCAAGCTCAGGATATCGGAGATCTTCAAGAGTCACAGGCTCCGATGGGTACTGTTGTGGTGGCACATGTTCCCCCTACTTCTAAGGGAACCTCTGATCCTATGAAGGGTAATAAGGCTTCTCCTGCCTTAGGCTTGCATCAAAAATCCTTTAAGAAGGGGCTTCTAAACAAACCGTCAAGGAGTGGAAGGAAGACTGATCAAGAGAAGGTCAAAATTATGGGTGATACATTGGTTGAGTCTAGGTCTGTGAAACCCATCGATTCCCACTTCTCCCATCCTCATAAATGATTGTTTTATCATGGAATGTAAGGGGGTCGAACAACATCCCTAGACAAAAGGTTGTTCGCTCATTAATTAAATCTCAGTCTCCTGATTTGGTCTTCATTCAGGAAACCAAGCTTACTGTGGATGGATTGGCTAATTGTGCCCCGTGTATTTGGCCCCAAGGTTATTGGCAGGGGTTGGGGGCTTTGAGCAGTTCTGGGGGGGTGGCTTGTTTCTGGAACCCGAGGAAAGTCTCACCCTTATGGTGGATCTCTAGCCGATTTTCCATTACTTTGGTTGCCTATATTTTTGAGACTGGAGAAAGATGCCTTTTCTCCAATATTTATGCTCCTACTGATCTTTCAGGTAAGTCACAACTTTGGGCTCACATTAGATTCATCCGGTCTCTGGACCCTTTCCTCCCATCGATTATGGCTGGTGATTTTAATGTTGTTATAAGTTTGGAGGAAAAACGTGGTGGATTAGCTAGGTTGGACCCGTCTTCAAATTTTCTTAGAGATAACATTGGTTTTTTGAATCTCATTGATGTGAAGCCAACCAATGATGTGTTTACTTGGAATAATAGGAGATGTGGTGTTGAGGCTATTTCTGAAAGGCTTGACAAATTTTTGGTATCCTGCTATTGGTTGCACAACAGGTGGACCACCAGTTTAGAAATTCTTGATTGGAGGGGCTCTGACCATTGGCCCATCAGATTCTTTGTCTCCCCTTATGGTGTCACCAAAATGCCATCTTTCAAATTTTAATTGATGTGGTTAAGAGATCAATCTTTGCAAAATCTTATGCTGGATTGGTGGTATGAAGGGAGGCCTGCCCATGGGACGGCCATGTTTACTTTCAGTAAGAGGCTTCAACATGTGAAGTACAGGCTGAAGAGGTGGAATAAATAGTGTTTTGGGAACTTGCATGCTCAGAAAATAGCGGCTCAGTCCAAGTTGGATAGTATTACCTATTAGATTCGAGACCAAGGGTTGTCCCCTAAGCTCAAGAATGCTGAGTCCTTGGCTCTTAAAGGTTTAGAAGAATGGGAGCTTCGGGAGGAGATCTTCTGGAAGCAGAAATCTCGTATTGATTGGCTTCAGGAGGGAGATAGGAACACAACATTTTTTCATAACTCGGTTAAGGCTTGGAGGCAGGGGAACTCTATTTCCTCTCTTGTTTCACTGGATGGGGCCTAGCTTTCATCTTTGGAAGAAATTTCCAGGGAAGCTGTCAACTATTTTTCAAATCTTTTTACCAGGGAGAATCTTGCAGTTAGGACTAAAGAAAGGGCCATCTTGGATTGTATTCCCCACCTAGTCTCTGCTGAGATGAATGGGGCTCTCTTATGTCCTATCTTGTTACCTGAATTGGAGAAAGTAGTGTTTAGTATGAAAAAAGGTAAAGCTCCTGGCCCTGATGGTTTCCCGATTGAGTTCTTTCAGGAATTCTGGGAAATAATAAAGTATGATCTCCTTGAGGTAGTTCAGGAATCATATAGGAACAAACAAATGCTTAAGTCTTTGAATTCTACTTTTTTGGCTCTCATACCTAAGAAGGAGGGAGCTAATCGGTTGGACCAATTCAGGCCTATTGAATTATGCAATGTTGTCTACAAGATCATCAATAAGTTGATTGCTGAGAGACTCAAGCCACTCCTTGGTGCTTTGATCTCTGCTGAGCAGGGTGGCTTTGTTGAAGGAAGACAAATTCTTGATGGTGTTGTGATAGCTATGGAGGCTATTCATTCTATGGCTTCCTCTAAGGAGAAAGCTATGTTCATCAAACTTGACATGGCTAAAGCTTATGATCGGGTGAGCTGGGAGTTCTTACAGAAAATTCTCTTGGCTTTTGGCTTTGATGAGGAGTGGGTGAATTGGGTTCTTAGTTGTGTGACCTTGTCCTCCTTTTCTGTTATCATTAATGGGGAACCTTCAAATTTGTTTAGTGCTTCTCGGGGACTTCGGTAAGGGGACCCTTTATCTCCCTATCTTTTCATTATTATGGCGGAAGGTCTTGGCAGATTTATTAAATCTCAGGTGAGGCAGGGTCTTATACAAGGTTGGTCCTGGAACACTAATCTCCCTCCCTACTCTCATCTTCAGTTTGTGGATGACAGTGGGATGATGGGCTTGGCTAGAATTAGTGAGGCTCTACATTTCAGGAGAGCTTTAGACATCTATTTGAAAGCTTCTGGTCAGAGTATTAATGATAATAAATCTTCCATTTATTTCTTTAATACTCCTCAGCTTATTCAGAACAGGATTGCTAGGATTCTTAGATTCTAGATTGGTTCTCTTCCCTTGATGTACCTTGGGATTCCTTTGGCTTTGGGTTCTCAGAGTAGAGATTTCTGGCAGGGGATTTTGGATAGATTCCGGAGTAAGGTTAGTCATTGGACTTATAGATGGCTCTCTTCTGCTGGGAGAGTGATTCTCCTAAAGACTATGGTGCAGCCTCTTCCCATTTATAGGTGTTGTGTGCAGGTTCCCCCTTCCTCTTTTGTGAGGGACTTTGATGCTCTTTCTCAGAAATTCCTTTGGTCAGGCAACCTTCTCTCTTCGAAGTGGAGTTTAGTCAGGTGGGAGTCCGTTTGCAGGCCGAAGCATGCTGGGGGCCTTGGTCTTAGGTCTATTGCTCTGGTGGTCACGACCTTGGCGGCCAAGCTGTACTGGAGATGGTGCAACAGTCAGGATCAGGATTGGGCTAAGATTCTTGCTCTCAAGTATTTGCCTGGTGCTGAGAGCCAAGATGTGTCGCGACTTGCTTTGTTGGGAAAAGGCTCTTGTATTTGGGATACTCTGAAGAAGGGAGCCTAGCTTATTAAGGATGGTCTCTTCCAGATCTGTAATAGAGGCTCTGATGCTCTATTCTGGCAGGACTCTTGGGATGGCTACCCCCCCATTCTTTCTAGTTTCCCTCAGCTTCAGCCTCTTTACCATATCTTCTCTAATGCTGGATGGATTAAGGTGAACATTTTAAAACAGTCAAGCGTATTGGTCAGGTGGAGGTGTCCTATTGGAAGGATCCCCAGGAGTGGCCCGTGGGTGGCTCTGATGAGGATCGTGTTGTTCTGTTTAAAGTCTTGGAGGGTAGGTTTTGTAGCTCCCTTAATGAGAGGGACAAGTTGGCTTGGAGTCCCAGCCCAAAAGGTAAATTTACTGTTGCTTAAGGCTATGTTGTGCTTGACAAGAACTTACATGGTCCTACGGAGGTGTCCTGGTGGAAGAAGGTTTGGAATAACTTCTCTTGGCCCAAGTGCAATTTTTTCTTATGGTTGGTTGCTCAGAAGAAATGTCTCACTTGGGAGAATCTCCGCAAGCGTGGTTTTCATGGGCCTTCTATGTGCTTCCTTTGTTTGAGCAATGAAGAATGCTCTTCCCATTTGTTCTTTCATTGCCCTTTTTCTAGAGAAATTTGGCACAGGTGGTGGGAGGCCTGGCATCAAGGTTGTGTTCATGCTTCCTCCCTAATAGATTTTTGGGAGAGCCTGGGCAAGCCTCCTACGAAGACTTCCTTCCTACAGGTGGCTTGGGCTATTGGGCCTATTTTCATTCTTTGGAACCTTTGGCTGGAAAGGAATCGTAGAGTTTTTTGTGGTTCTAAGCTAGGAAGTGGTCAATTGTGGAAGAAGATTATTAGCAAGCTTCAGGAAACTATTTCTGCTAAGTGTGATATTGATGATAATATTGATCCTGGTGATTATGCTATTATGAGGGATTTGAACCTTGGGGATAATAGTAGGGGATGCAGTGCTGGAAATAGATCCTGACATGGCAAGCAATGGGTTTGTCGTGATGGGAGGTGGATGCCCCCCCAGTTGGGGTCCTGAAGATTAATACAGATGGCTCTTCTCGGGGGAACCCTGGACATGCTAGTGTTGGTGGTATAGGTAGAGGTGAAGATGGTGTTGCTATGTTCTTATTCTCTGTTTACAAAGGGCAACACTCTAATAATCTGATGGAGGCCCTTGCTATTAAGATTGTGGTTGAGCGTGGCTGCTCTTTAGGCTGGACGAGGATTATCTGTGAGTCAGACTCTCAGATTGTTGTGGATATGCTGAACAACCAGAGATTGGATAATGTTAATTGGTAATTAGCCTCGGTGGTCAAACATATTCTAAGTGTATGTCGTTCCTTGGATTCTGTCTCCTTTTCTCACATCCCTAGAGAATGAAATCAAGTGGCGGATTGCTTGGCGAAGTGGGCCTCAGAGAATGTGGAGGACTGGAATATTAGTGGATGGGATGAGTTATCTTCTGGGTATCTTGGGACCCTGGAGAGATTATTATTGGATGACATAAATATGTAGTGTTGTTGCTGGTTTTTTTGGTTGTTTTCCTATTTTGGTGGGCCTTTGGCCTATGCTTTGTATTTTGGATTTGATTGAATAAATTTTTACCCCTTTTTAAAAAATAGAAAAAAAAATCCTAATCCATCAAATCCTCTAGCTTTTGCCACTTGCTCATGAAAATCAATTTATCAATTTATTAAATCATCTATTTTCTTTCAAAAAGGCATCAATGGTTGGAATATTCCCTCAAATTTGAAATCCCTCCAAGTGGACTTAGTCCTTCCAACAAGGCATTTATTTCATCTTATAAGTCCTTTTTCCTTGAGCCAAGTGGCATTTAAGTCATTCCTTTTTCCCTCTTCCATGTCATTTCATTATTTTCAAATTTCACCTAAATGCATTTATGGGAACATTCATCAAAATATGTACATCCTTCATCCATTCATCTCTTGACAAGTGGCACCTTGCAATTGGTTGAAAGTTAGTCCCACATTGCTTCATTTTGGGCATTTCTCCAACTTGTCATTCTATAAATAAGAGGTTTCTCTCCTCATTTGATCATCCACAATTTGAGAAAACTTACTACACTCAAATCCATACTCAAGCATAACAATTCTCATCCATTTCATCAAGGCATGGCTAGGTTATTGCAGGTTTTCTCCATAGAGTTCATTTGAAGCAATCACCAAGTGGATCAATCATCATCAAATCATCAAAGACTTGCATAGGAATTGGGAAAGGCCCAATTTTCACATCAAATTGGCACCAACTCCCCCATAAGATCAAGAGTTTGCATTCTTTTTAATAGGATTCAATCTATCTTCCTTGCTTTCATTCCTATTTTGAGCATTGTTAAATGGATTTTATGGGGAACTTTGATCTTAGCTTGCATTTGAATCTTCTAATGTGTTTGTTTGTTGTGTTTTTCAAGTACTATGATCATGGTTCTACATTTTGGTACTAGAAGGAGGGCAACCAAAAGTTTAAATCATGTTTTTATCAAAAAAAATTGTGCTTTTTTCTCCATTTTTGTGTCTACAGGAAACTCCACCGCTAGCAGATCAACGTCGCAATATAGAACCGTTGGAACTCTAGCATCACCATATAGCACCACTTCAAACTCCAAACAATGACGCTTTGTGTTTCTTGCCTAGAATTCAAATTTCTAAACTATGTCGCTGACTCTATTTTCACACGTTGGAATTTTCAAATTTTAAACTGGACCATTGGGCTAAATAGCGATGCCATCACCCTCTATGTCCTCACTGCAGAATGACGCTGACTGACAAGCGGCACCATAGAGCACTGCTAGGATTTTTAAATTGCTTCGCTTGTGTAGGTTCCATTGCTAGAGTAAAGTAAAAAGTGAAACTCAATTTTTTTGATGACATGTGCCTTTTTCAATTCTGATCATTTAGGTTATTAAATGCTTTCATAACTTTTGTTTTGCAGATTTAATTGGTTTTCTTGTAGGTTGGCTTGATCAAAGGTGAAGGAGAAAAGAGGAATGATGACATCACTCTCTTATGATACCAAGTGTTTTTAAACACTTTAGTGTTTGTTTAACACTCTTAGAGAATTCACAATTTCTCTTAAAAAAAAAAAAAATCTTTCATGTAAGACCTACTAAATTTCTTTTGGGATCTAAAAAGAACACTTCAATTTTTGTTACAAAAAGGGCTTAAAAAGAACTTTAGGAAAAAATCACTAGATTTGGTTTGAGGATTAACAATTGAACAAGGAAATTTTCACATTTCCTTTGGTGCTTAAAAAGAAGTCATTATTGCTTTGTGGACTTAAAATGAACAAGTGATTCTTTGTTTTGTAATTTCTTACTCAATGTAATATCATCGAAAGGACGTATGTGCTTCTCTCATGCCTCACGACGATCTTGAGAATCAAAAGGCCTTTAGGTGATTTTAAGTGGGTAAAGTAATTGCCTTCACATTTCATTTTGGGATTAAAATTGAACAAAACATCTTGCGAGTGTGAGTGAATGGTATTGTGTATATTCTCTCTCTTTGTGTTGCAACAAAGATTGATCGAGTTACGAATATTACTTGCTCACTTTTGTTTATCCTAGAGGGCCTGCCTTGGGGAAAAAGTACTCACCCAAGGGAACGAACCAATTGGTAACATGCTAAAGCCAAGTGTATTTCCAGCCGATATATAAGTGTGGATATTGGAACAAAGGCCAATATCACGTGGTTGGTTCTGATGAGAAGGGAAGCAATGGTCTCTCGCCATATAGATCAATCCCTATGAACATAAATTATGAATTAAAACCCTTGTTTAGAAAAGGCCAAAATCCTTGATTTATCTATTGGTGCAAGAACGGTCGTTCTGAAGCCGCCCCACACTTTTATGGTTTTTAGTAGAAATGGAAAGTATGCCATGGGAGTTTCATGGGTGTTGATGCTTGGCTGCCCTGTATAAATGAGTGTCCTAGAGGGGAGCCAGTGGGGTCAAGCATCTAACCATTCGCTAAAAATAAGTGTAGCTAGACTTGTCCAAGTGGGGATTCAACAAATATAGTCTTTCATAGCCATAGGGTTGTACTTGTTCTTGGTTACAAATTTTTTTTCTTTTTCGTAAACATTTTGGAAACAAACATTCAACATTGCCATCAAACTTCAAACCCTTTAGGAAGCAAATACCATTGAAAAAATTCATGTGTTATTTCTTTCCCTTGGGATTTTATCCTTAGAGATTTCTAAACACTTGGATTTATATCTCAATTTTCTCTTACTAAAGTCAATATTAGGGAACTATCACCTTGATTCTCTTGATTTCTACATAATGGACCTTGTGGGATGAAAAAAAATTGAGACATAGACATTCAGTTTGAAACTTAATCAAGAGAGTGTTTGTGGTAAAAGAAATTCATTAATCAAGATGAAATCAATTGAACCCCACACATGTGCTTGTTTATCTTTTGTCTTACGGTCTTTTGGGAAAACATTGATCTTTTGGTTTGAAGTACTCTTAGGGAAAAACATGTTCTTCAAAACCTTGGTCTTGTAAACAAAGTTATTCTTAGGTTCTTTTAGGATCAAAACAACCAATCATTTCATCCATCTCAAACATCAATCAAATCCCATCTCACAAACAACTTTTAGAATCTTGGAAAAATCATTCATACTAGACTTTTGGAAAAATCCTCTAAATCAAATCAAAATAATCTTGTTTGACTAGGTATGTGTAGATGAATCCTTCTTCATACACTTAGTTAAATTATCACCTTGTGGGAAAATTTATTCCAAGACAACATCCAACCTCTTGGATTTTATGAGTTCATTATCAAATCCAAATCAAATCCAAAATCAAATCAAATCAAATCCAATCCAAATAAAAAATTCAAAAGTCCTAAAGTCTAGTGTCCCTCCAAGGTTCCTAAAAATTCAACATCCATTTCACCCCTTTCATCCTTCATCTCATCATTGGTCCTCCCTTAGAGGTTAACAAGGTCAAACCACAAGAAGAACATGGAATATAAACTTAATTCATACATCATGAGTAATCCACATCAACCAAACTTTCAATCCGTACACGGGATCATTATCTCCTACAAACCTCAATGGAACAACAAATGTGAGTATGCCCAATCTAAATTTTGGAACACCCTTCCCAATGATAGATTTAAATCAAATTCTGAACTTGCAAATCTATCAACCAAAAAATTAATGCATGAGTCTTCAAACAAACAACATTATCCCACCAAATCCATACATACTAAATATGAATATACCAAGTACAACTTTACCAAACATGAACATTTCAAATCCACAATTGGTAAAATTTGGGATAGATATGCTTACAAATCATACAAATGTTGTTCAAAGTCCAAAAAATATGTTAATGACTCCATGTATTGAACCAAGTCAAGGTAACACCATGCAAAATCAAAGTTACCTAAATCAAGGCAATATGATTCTCAACCAAAACAATGTTCAATTTCAACCTATCTTGCCAAATCTAAGCATCATCCCAAATTAGAACATTGTCCAAAATCAATCGCCACAAGGTCAAATCTCAAAAGGCAAAAAACAAAAATAAAAACCACTTGGGAAACCAATTGAATCAGTCATGCAACAATTGGTACAAGAAAATCTCATTAAAATACATTTCTATGAGAACTATCAAGAACCCCTAGTAAAATTCCCTTGGTATGAGAAGAAGCACCTTTGTGAGTATCACAAAATAAAGGGACACATGACATCAAATTGTGTTTGACTCAAAAATCTCATCCAAGACCTTATTGATCAAAAAATAATAACTGGTGGGGACAATGCTCATGATTCAACCACTAGTGATAGCATGGGAAATCCATCGACCAATAATCATGTTAAAAATGTATCTACATCATCCAATGAGTTAGAGGACATATCTCAAGAATTCATTCCAAAGAATGATCAACATCTTTCACCAAAGTCTAGCAATGGTACTTTCCAAGACATATTGATCATTCAGAATAGGATTCCTTTACTCCTGACATTATTACACAAAAAGAGTAGGTTATTGATTCCTACAGTCAAACTGAGTTGTCAACATCAAGATCAGATATATCCCAAATTCAAACTGAGGACCTCATGTATGAAGATATCCAACATTATCCACTCAAGAAAACAAGTCAGACAAAACATGGTATTTTGGAGTCAGTAGAGTAGCAAATTGAAATAACGTCATCTGTAGTGGTCATTTATCAGAGAATGCATTCTAAACAAGAACTATTGAAACAGGAAGAATCAAGGAACAAAGGTACTGCTTCCACAATACTGGGGGCAACTATGTCTCAAGCAAATGTCAACATAGGGAGCACGAAGAATCCTTATGATGAAACCAATGCCAATACTACAACCAGCCACGTCATGAATCTTCATCCACCCATCACCCCATCCACAAATTGGGACCAACATCAAAAGAAGAATGTGAATCAAAGCAAGAAGAATGTTATTAAAGAAAAAGAAGCAAGGAAGCATAATGGACAAATCAAATACACATGGATACCAAAGAATACAAAGAAATATTATCCCTATCAAACTCCATTAGTCAAAGAAACCATGGGGAAAAACAAAAAAGGGAAAAGTATCCATCAAAGAGGTCCACAAAGGAAAAAGCAAGCTTCTCAAGCAATGTACAAAGTGTATCAAGCAGTTGGTCCTAATTCCATGCACACCTCTGTATCCACCCATCATTGCTCATCTTCCCAAGTTTGGAGAATCAAAGATTCCAAACTATGAACCAATCCATATTTTATTCCTAAACACACTCCATCCACGCCTCCACACATGATATCCAATTCTCACATTGACCATGTATTGGAAATGACCCTTCATCATAAGGATTCAGAAGGCATCCTATTGCGATGTGAGCACAAAGACAAAGTTAACTCCAGTATCAACAAAGTAGATCAAGAATCTCAAAAGTTTCACTCAAGTGCACATATCTTAGCAAAGAAACTTCTTCAAGCAGGATATCAATGGCACATTATGAAATAAGCATCTAAATCAACACCACCTGGCAGCTCAACATTAACTTAGAATCTTTCACAGAAAAATACAAAAGAAAAAAAAAATTAGAAAAAGGATTGAAAACAGTAAAGAAAAAAAATCGTCCTCTAGTGAAAACCACTTTGGTGGCACTTTGGATAGGTACCACGATGAAAACCTGACAAACATGCATCATGTGTAGAATTGAGCATCTATGTACCCACTTCAGGTGAAAGCATCTTATCCCATCCATAATAAATCCAACATTCCATCCATCTCAGCCATAATAAATCCATTCATCCATGAACCATTTATCCAATCCATGTGCATATATCTACATCTATAGTCCAAGTTATCTTGATCTTGAAAAATTTTGGTGTACACTTTACACTTGCTTATGATAAACATCTTGACATGGGTCATTTTCATTGATCCTATCCCACCCAACGTTATTTGAGCCACGAGGCACTATCCAAATGAGCATCCTTTGTTCGAACACTGTATCTTATCACAATATAATCCTTGGAATCCTTTGCGTATCCATCCATCCACACACCTATCCAATAATCCACCCATGGCATTCCATACATTGCTAGACGTTGGGGGCAGATATTTACATATTGTTTCGGGAATAAACCTTGATCCATATCTTCCAACTTATGTGGTGATCCAAACATTGACAAACATAAAATCAAATTGGTCAAGCATTTTTGATCCAAAATCCAAATCAATAGCCCATGGCATATTATGATGAGAAAATGTTTCGTATCAAGCTTTATCTTTCATCGAACATCAATCCAAACAATCAATATCAGTCGCATCTAATGTGTGCTTCAATGTCACATCAAATCATTAAAACAAATCTTGTTCCAAATCAAGCTTCAAAATCCTGATCAATCAAATCCAATCAATCCATCATCATCTCAGGATATCCTTCCTAGTCCTTGTGTTGCTTAACACTATCATTGCATTGTTGTGTATCCTCAACAATGTTATCATCATCAATCAATTTCAATAATCCCTCATCATCTTGGGATATCCATACCAATCCTTGTATTTCTTAACACTATCCTTGCATTGTTGTGTATCCTCAACAATGTTATCATCATCAATCCATAAATCCGATTAATCAACCTTAGCTCGGTTTTCAACAAAATCCCAAAACAAATCACTGATATTGTCACACATGTCCATATCCAAATCGTCAAAATCATGCGAAAATCCAAAAACATCCAAATCATATCAAAATCCAAAAATAAGTCAAAAAAATAGAAAATGTCAAAAAAATGTTATCCGAACTATGTCGTCTCTGAGCTTAAACATAGGAAAGACTAATATTTGATCAGCCCCCAAGACACAAAATCCAAAAACATTCATAAAATCTCAGAAAACCCCAAAACATTTGAAAATTTGAAAATCAAAACATTTGTAAAGTCTTGAAAATACCAAAAAAAACCTCAAAACATTTCAAAACATCAAAAACATCCAAATATTTGAAAAAATCCATCCTTCCCATTTCGCTTTCACCCACAATAAATCACTTATCCATAATAAAACAATCGTCACCTTCATCCTTTGGCAAAACAAATAGAAACAACCACAACAATCAGCAAAAACAAGCTTCAAACATAAAATCAAAAGAAAACTTCAAACTTTTAAATTCAAAATCAAAATCCTGATCATTTTCAAACATGTCAGTCAACCTTATATCAAAATCCTATCAAACAACTTATCAACCCATCATCATCCTATACAATGCATGTCCTAGGATATATTGTTTTGATAATGGGAATCATTTTGGATATCACTTTGGATACTTATCCTAAAGTAAAACACATCCCCTTGGCTAGAGGTATGAATAACATTGACTTGTTTGTGTGCTTGATCTTTTCTTTTGATTTATCTTATTGCGCTCATTCCAATGACCTCTCGATGATGTCTAATCAAAGCGATTTAGAGAGAAAGGAATGGGGCATCGATCATTATCTTTTGTCTACTGTGCTTGTTGGACGTTCTTGTAATATAACTTGGCAAATACTTGTTTTGTTAGGTACATCCTAGAAAAGTTTTCGTATGTCAAGTGTGAACAAGAATAATCCTATCTATTTGTTGAGTCAAAGTCCATCACACTAGGTACAATGCCATCCTGGTTCTTTATACCTTGATGCATCGTACTTACGTGTGTAATCAAACATAAGGTAATTATCCCTTTTAAAATCCCAACTCATCGGTAAGCAAATCATCATCATCATCATCATCATTATCATCTCATGACTTGTTGGAGTCTCTTGCTTTCTTCTATCTTCTTTCTGCACTAACATGGTACCATGACAGTTAATCACAAATCATTATCGCCAGTGCATCCATAAACTGTCAGCATATTGTATAACACATGTCATATCATATAGAAGCATTTATCATATTACCTTCATTACATTTGCATCAATGCATAATATAGATTTGTTAGTCTAAGCATTTGCATATCATAACATTTTGCATTTTCCATTCATCATCATAAAAAGTGCATAAGAAAAGATACTGGAAAAAAAAATGTATCCATACAATCATTGCATCACATCATAAAGTCATACATCACATAACATCATCATCACATAGGTAACATATAGAATCATCTCATAACGACATACATAAGATAGAATCATGACAACACATATAGAAATAAAAGCCATCCATACTGCATAAAATAGAATAGGGCACATCATCGAATCATCTCATCTCATGTTTATATCATCAATAATGTAACTGTCATGGTACATAATCAGGATCAAGTGTGTGTAATATATCAAAGTAGACATGAGGTTACCCATGGCTGATGACTATCTACAACATCAAATTTGTCTACATCAAATATTCGAGTTGAACTAATCTTGAACCTCTTTGTCGAGAGATCGACCCTCAAATCAAACTTTTTGCCCATTCTCTTGAGGGGGTAGTATACCAGTGTAATTCATTCGTTGGGGCAGCAGTGGGGCATCTGAAAAAATCAGAATTTTTTTTACTTTTGATCATGGCAAGGTTATTCTTTGAACCAATGCAGCAAGTACATTGCTTCAAAGAGGGGCAAAATGTAGACACTGAAAATATACCGATTGATCCTATACACCTGATCCTGATCTACTAACATCAGTTTTGCCTAAATAACTTTTTTACTAACCATTTAATTAAATAATATTTATTTAATTAAATTCATCACATTTCATCTCTTAATTAAATAAATCAATTTTATCTAATCAAGTCATCATCTCCTATTAATTAAATAAATCATTCCTTGTTTAATTAATTATGTAATCCCCCTTTTAATTAAATAATCTATTTTATTTAATTAAATCTCTAAAGTCATTCTATTAAATTAAATCAATCTTTATTTAATTTAATCTAACTTCATCCCTCTTTAATTAAATAAATCAAAATATTTATTTAATTAAGTCCAAGTTCATATTCCTCTCAACTTTGATTTAAATCAATCCATAAATGTAAATCAAATTGTCATATCAGCTAATCCCTCATTAAATTAATCAAATCTTGATTAATTTAATCCTAATTCATCAAATCCTCTAGCTTTTTCCACTTGCTCATGAGAATCAATTTATCAATTTATTAAATCATCTATTTTCTTTCAAAAAGGCATCAATGGTTGGAATATTCCCTCAAATTTGAAATCCCTCCAAGTAGACTTAGTCCTTCCAACAAGGCATTTATTTCATCTTACAAGTCCTTTTTCCTAGAGCCAAGTGGCATTTAAGTCATTCCTTTTTCTCTCTTCCATGTAATTTCATTATTTTCAAATTTCACCTAAATGCATTTATGGGCACATTCATCAAAATGTGCACATCCTTCATCCATTCATCTCTTGACAAGTGGCACCTTGCCATTGGTTGAAAGTTAGTCCCACATTGCTTCATTTTGGGAATTTCTCCAACTTGTCATTCTATAAATAAGAGGTTTCTCTCATTTGATCATCCACAATTTGAGAAAATTTACTATACTCAAATCCATACTCAAGCATAGCAATTCTCATCCATTTCATCAAGGCATAGCTAGGTTATTGCAGGTTTTCTCCATGGAATTCATTTGAAGCAATCACCAAGTGGATCAATCATCATCAAATCATCAAAGGCTTGCATAGGAGTTGGGAAAGGCCCAATTTTCACATCAAATTGGCACCAACTCCCCCATAAGATCAAGAGTTTGCATTCTTTTTAATAAGATTCAATCTATCTTCCTTGCTTTCACTCCTATTTTGAGCATTGTTAAATGGATTTTATGGGGAACTTTGATCTTAGCTTGCATTTGAATCTTCTAATGTGTTTGTTTGTTGTGTTTTACAGGTACTAGGATCATGGTTCTACACTTTCAAAAGGATTCCTTGATGATGAATTGATTCGAGAAAGAAACATCTTTTTCACTTTCAAATAGTGCGTCCCTTGAGTGGACCCCTTTCCTCACGCCGGGTTCCTAAGGGACCCCTTTGAAATCTCTCCAATCTATCGACAGTCTACGTGACTGTTTGCTTACTTTCTTGTGTGGCCACTTTTGGACATGTTTTGTCTACGGGTAAACATGTCGCTTTGCAGGTGCGCCTATGAAGCTGCTTTCTGACTCTGCGGAGTCCATTTCCTTTGGTTTCCTCCATGTGAGAGATCTTTGGGGATACCTCCCTCCAGGTCCATGGGTTTGTAGGGTGCTTCTTCTAAGCTTCCTCCATGTGAAAGATCTTGGGGGTCACTCCCCTATAGCTTCATGGGTTTATAGGACACTTTTTTTGGGTTTCCTTCATGTGAGAGATCTTGGAGGACACCTTCCCTATAGGTCTGCGGGTTTGTAGGGTGCTTCTTTTGAGCTTCCTCCATGCAAGAGATCTTGGGGGTTGCTCCCCTAAAAATTTGCGGGTCTGTAGGGCACTTTCTTGGGGTTTCCTTCATGTGAGAGATCTTGGAGGATGTCTTCCCTATAGGTCTATGGGTCTGTAGGTTGCTTTCTTGGGGTATCCTTCATGTGAGAGATCTTGGAGGACACCTTCCTTGTAGATTTGTGGGTCTATAAGGAACTTTTCTAGGTATCCTTCATGTGAGAGATCTTGGAGGACACCTTCCTTGCAGGTCTACGGGTCTGTGAGGTGCTTACTTCTTGGGGATTCCTTCATGTGAGAGATCTTGGGGGTCACTTCCTTGTAGGTCTATAGGCCTATAAGATGCTTTCATTCCACAACTTCATAGTTTTGCGAGGCTATGAAGTCCTTTTCTTACCCTACTTTATTGAGCTCGCCAGATTGCGGTCTGCTTCCTCGACGGTTCAGGTATAAATTTCTAACCCTATTCACTCTTCGATCTACTTTACTGAAGCACTCATCAGTATTCCTGTTCACTAAATTGGGGGAAAAATGTATAGGAGCGAATTTTCACCCCTTATGAAAATTCCCCTTTTACATTTTCTCACCTTAGAAAACCAAATCCGAAGGAGAAATTCCACATCATCCTATTGGTTTCCTTCCACTTGGTGTCTTTCTATTGTGTCGGTGGAGGAATACTTGTCGGAGACATGCACGTAACACATAGACATTCATGCAATGCGCTTACGTCCCTGATGGATTCCTGCATCTGAAACTAGTAGAGGCATTACACTTCCCATTGGGGTCAATTTGTAACGTTCCTCTTTGACCAACCGACCCCGAATATGGTAGTTTCTCTTATACCACTACTTCTTCATGGATGGCTTCCGGTTGAATTCATCAGTCTTCTTTCCTTTCCCCGGAAACTGGTTCCATCTTATCTGGGAACTCCTGAACCACTATAGAAGTATCTGGCATCAGAAGAAAGAAGAGTATTTCAGAAGACGGATCACTCACCTGCCTTCCTTCCCTCTCAGGTTGTTCCATCTTACCCGGCAATCTGTAACCCGATTCTGGGCCTTTCCCATTCCTTGGACAAGGCGGTGAACCTCAAACACAGCTTCCAGGTCCCGAGAAGGAATTGATGCTTGAGAGGCTGTTCTTTGGGGAAGGGTTTATCCGGAGATCACTCGACTGGTTCCTGGTCCTTCTCTTTTCATTGGATCGGAAGGCCCCCACTCATTAGTAGTAGCTACTCTTCCTTCATTCATTTTATCTTCTTCATAATCCTTTTTGCATCCTCTAAGCACTTCAACTTCATTCTCTTAGCATCCATCACTTCAAGCAACACTTTGGAACTTCATAGCAACAACAAAACCACTCCATCAACTCTATAAAGCAAGTGTGGAACAAGCCATTGTAGCAAGGTCTTGAAGTTTTGCAACACCTCCCTTCATCACACTTGAGATTGTGATGATTGTTCAAGCTCTCTTTCTCCATCACTGGCTAGTGAGATCTTGGTGGAGGTGGTAATGTTTTCACTCCTCTTTGTTACGATTTGCTTGAGTAGCTTTATATTGTTTTGTAGTGTTATTCATGTACTTTCTTTCTTTAGTTTTGTTACCTATTTTTCACTACAAGCTCAAACAGGTAGAGCTGAATCAAATTCATCATTGATAGGTACAAAAATTTTCATGTTTTTCTGATTGTAGTATTCATTGATCATCATAGAGATCATTTTACATCTGAATCATAGTTTTATTGTGCAAGCATTTGAAACAAAAAATTGATAAATTTGCATAGTAATTCCTTTTATTCATTTTGTAAAAATGTTGAATCTCGCACAAGCCATGAGAGTAACTAAGTTTGATTATGACAATCAAAAGATGAATACAAAATTCAAAGGAAAAACTACACTGCTGAAAATAACATAAGCATAAAGAAGAGGAGCAATTCATCATTGCCTGTAATGATGAATCACTTTCGTTGGTATCTTCAACCATCGCATCTCCAAGTAGCTGCAGCCTTGTTTCCTCGCTCCATGAACCTACAAAATTGTAAAGGAGTGGCATTAGAGTTATACTCTAAGCAATGACAAATTACATTCTGCCTTACGCCTATGCTACCGATAAAAATGTAATTTGCATCAAAACAAGCATTCATCAGATGAAAGGCTGACAATCAAGAAAAACATAACTCAATGGAAGCTTTCAACTTATTTTATTTTGCTAACTTGTTTGTTTCAATATGCAGGACAGATTCATCATGTTCGTGGTTATCTTATTAGATATGTGGAGCAAAACGGGCTCCCAAAAGGGTAGAGCCCGACATATCAGGCAAATACCTCTCATCTATTTATATATGAGAGCTTTATATCAGTCACAGTCATGAAGTAAGACTATTGTCATAAAAGAAATTCAAACAAAAACTTAAGGCAGCAACTTTCAAGCCATATGAAGCTATATCATGGTGGAAATTTAATAGATCAAATTCTCATAAAACATCAAATGTATTGATGACATTCATTATGTCTTGGAAGTAACTAAAGATACATATTGAATTTGGTATAAGCTTACCAAGAATAACAGATTGCAGTCACTAAAGGAGCAATAATTAAACATCGAAGGGGCAATCACGTTATGTGTTCATTTAATAAATGTTGATCAAGCTTGCATAATCTTCAGCATAAAAGGAGATATTTCTTCTTCATCATTCCTGAGGAGTTTCAAGACAGTGGAGGCAGAGGAGATCGTCAAGGAAACAAACATGAGGAATCCTTTGGAATGCTCAACAAATGTATAGATCATAAATAAATTCTACTATCATTCAGCCATATGTTGTTGCCTCATATTGTATTTTCTATTGTTTGTGTTTTTGTAGTACATATATTAAAGGTGAGACCATAAATGCATATAAGCAAGGCACTAATTACAACAGTTGCAGCTTATTAGCCTACAGGAAATGATTGAAAGTGTCTCATCTTGTGGAGTGTGCACAAAGTATATAGAAATAATGATGCTCTTTAAATTTCAAGAGTAAGATTAAGTCAGCCCAAGCAAGGTGTTGACCATTTTTCTACGTAATACCTGAAGCAAAATGAAGAATGAAGAGATAGCACATAACAGTGACAGTAAGAGCAACATGAATATATTGTTTTATGTGTATAAATTTTTCCTTATTCCAATGTTCAAATGCATGTTGAAGATAATAATACTCTAGCACATACAACTACAATAGTGAAGAGTGAAGAGAAATACATTGCATCAATGAAGAGCCATTTATCACATACATCCACAATGGGGAATAGAGATAAGTGAAGTTGAGCATGTAAAAGACAAAGAGACAATGCATCTTGATGCTGAAATCAAGCTTCTTCTTACAGGAAAGTCAAAGAGAAACATACAAATGGCGGATTTCTAAAGGAAAATTCTATTCAATAGAAGGACAAAGATGAAGTGTGTTTGAGTTTCAGATTTAAGGCAATGTTTAGCATGCAGATCCCTGAGAATAAGTAAATGGACAATGTTCGATGGAGCAGCCAAGCCATTCACATAAGAAAAACCCCAGTTGCAGCTTTACTATGGCTAACATTTATATCTTTTTCCAAGAGTATTGACAAGAATCAAACACAGAGGCAGTGCCAGTCACATAGTCATGTAGTCAATAGAGCAGCAGATCTATAGAATATATAAATCACATGCAAAGATTATGTCTGTTAAGAATGCAGGACATCAACAATGAATATGTTGAATAGAAACAAAAATCACATTTTCATTTTGTTTTGATGTCCCTGATTGTTTAAGGTATGCAAGATGTTGATAACAAGATAGGTTCATTTTCAGAAATGTATATTTGCAAATACAATAACTATCTTGTTTAAATATGAGCATGGAGATGGTTACATTCACAAGATCTCTGTCATTTTTATAAAGGAAAGGTATGTATGCCATGTTATTTTCAAAGGGATGAGCTAACAAAGAAGGAATTTCTTTCATTTATGGTATGGAAAAGCTCAAAACACAATCAATAGCAAAATATTCGCATAAAGCTCAAATACCCACCTGGGGTTTTCCTCATAAATATAGATATATGGAGTTGCCATATTTTCAATTGTGGGTTAAAATCAATAAGAGATTTTCGTTGTATACAACAAGAGATATTTAATTTTCAGTCATGGCCGCAGCCTGGAGTTTTCTGTTTTCAAAATATAGAGATACCCATTTAATACTTTCACTTTGAAATCATAAATATGTACAAGAGCATTGGAGGTCATCATGAGTAACATATAGATGTTAAAGAATGTAATAAGGATAATCATCGAGCTTGAGCAAGAGCAAATACAAAAAATTGGTGATGGAGTTTCTTTTCCTCATAGAGAACGACTTTCAATGCCACAGCAAGAAGGAAAGAAGGAGTTTCAGAAATCATTAACATTCTCTCAAGATGCAGACAAGGCGTTCATCGCAACCACAAAATAAGGAACCATGGACAGAAAAGATAAGACAAGAAAATATCAAAAGATTATGTGCACAACCGCGGCTAGAGAGCCTTGAAATACACTACAAAATGGAGGCAAATCTTAATTTTGTATTAAAAAACAGCAGAGAACACTTATCAATGAGTTTTAGGGAGAGGGTCGACCAGGATTAAGGTGTAAATATGAAGAAAGTCATCGAAAATCAAGCTCAAACTCTTCATGGTGGCTGTAGCAGAGTTTTTTCAATGAAGCAAAAAGTGAAGAATGGTAATGATTTAGGGTTGGATGATTGCTTTTGTTCATTCGCCCTAAACTCATTTTTGGTATTTTTGTGAATGATTTTTAATAATCATTATGTTCTTTATTCTCCCCATGGCCATGACTTTTAAGTCAATGAGCCTAGCAATAGTGTGGTTGACCTTGTCAAATAATGAGTTTTTAAAATATTATGGCAGTTTATTAAGTTATTGACAAATATATGCCAAGTGTGGTCAGCTTTAGGAACTAAGCATGGTGGTCTTCAATGATTATTAACGGACAATGCATATTTTCAAATTTATGCTAAGTATGAAGCTATCGATGCCTTCAAGTTTAGCTTTATTCTTCATATTTATTTGCATTAAATAATGTAAATGAATTAATTAAATGATGCATTATAAATCATTTAATTAATTCATCATCTCAAATGCAAATAAAGATGTTATTTAAAGCTAAATTATGATTTTATTTCAGTTACACATCAAACTCAACTAAAGATTTTCGCATGAAGATGGAGTTCCAATTGCATGGGCGAATTGACAAGAATGAGACAATTTTGCATGCTTTAGCCCACCTTTTCAGGGATTTCTTGTTCAGCTTGAGTTGCAGATCAGTTGCATGCTTTATGACTGCCAATTCGAGATTGAGTTCACTCATTTTTGCATGAGTTTGAACCTTATTTTCAGGGATTTTTGCTTCTGCTCAGATTTCACCTTGGAGTTATCACTTTTTCACTAAAATTGACTTTCAGTTGCTTATTCATGCACTTTGAAGTGCATTCATATTGTATATATTGAAAAAGTTTATCTTTTTATTCCAGTTCTTGTTTTTCAACCTTTGCATTCTGTAAAGTGAATTATTTTGTAACTCAGCATTATTTTTAGATTAATACAGCGACGGGTTTACAGGTTCAAATTGTGTTATTGCAAAAGATTCCTTTAATTTTCAGTATTTTAGAATTTTCCTTCTAGATTTCAAGCATGATTTTTTGTGTGGAATTTGATCGAAGAATTATTGTGTTTCAGTTCTAAAACCTCTGATTTTTTTTGTCTTTTTCACATATTTGTATGCAATTTAGTTTAAGTTCACTGGTTATGCACTGTGCTTGTAATTGATTAATCAAATTTAGTCGTGAAAACCTCGTTTTCCCTCTATATTGCATTAGGTCAAAGCCTCTATTTAAATCATTCAAGTGATTAAATTATCAAGTCAGGTTGTGTAGATTCGAGAGTTGAGAAGTTTATTGTGAGTCATAGTTGCAAATCATTATCGATTAGGTGCATCACCTTCAATTGACAGTTTTGCATACATTTAATAATAGTTTTTCTATCCTTTTTCTAGCAAATCACCATTTATTAATCAAAGAATAAATAGGAAGCCGGCCTAGAATCTGGAGGTTTACTTTCGAATAGGGTACCCACAACCAGAAAGTAATCCAATGTTTCAACAGATTGCTGAATTCCAATATTCAAGCATTCAGGTGCAATCTGTTTGACAACAGTTTTTTGCACACCCGGTGGGACTCTGAATCACTTTTTAGAGCAAGATTTTTACAATTCAAGCTACTATTTGGTATATATAGCAGTTTATTTCTGCCTTTTAGAGGATTGTTTTCATATACCTAGCGACTCCATTTCTCAGTTTCTAGCAGATCGAGTACAAACAACTTATGAGAAATATTCAGACACGAAGTTCTTCTTTGTTTGAATATTTGCAGCTGTCTTCGCCAAAGAGAATAGGAAGGACAACCAAGCGAACACCTAGTGAGCCTTCAAGAAAGCAATCAGTTTCTCCGATTCAAAGAGCAGAACCATTAGTTTATACATTGAGAAGGAGAGGCAGATCATTAACAAGGCAGCTAAGTTCATTTTCAACTTCGCCAAGTTACAGAGTACCGGTTTAGCCTGTACCGATTATACAAGCTGCAAATCCCAAAATACCAGCAGCTCCGATGGCCACAACACATGTTTTTGTTCCATTTAATGGGGGCATCTCATTAGATCTAGCTCAGCACAATGATATACCAGTAGCAACACTCAAAAGTCTACCCTTTTTTACTGGTAAAGATCATACTACGCCCATCGAGCATATTAGAGACGTAGCCTCGCTATGTGGAGTTCACCATGTGATTCAGGAGAACGTAGCTTTGAGGTTGTTAGAAGTGTCATTCAAGGGGAAATCATCTCAGTGGTTTTGTGGCTTACCAGTCCATAGCGTCCTGACATGGGATGATTTAGGGGACAAGCTAACCAAGCAATTTTCTTATAAGTCCGATCATTTATCTCTAGTTGAACAAATGATGACTATAAAGAGAGCGCCACAAGAACAAATGATGGACTTTAATTTCAGATTTCAAAGGACATGGGATTGAATTCTAGTAACGGTAAGGTCAACTCCTGACCACGCTTTTCTGTACTTCCTTAGATCATTGCATAGTGATATTGCTTTAATGATACAGTCTATGGGTGGATTAACATTACTAGCAGCATATGACATTGCCATTAGAGCTGAAAACAACCTTATACAAGCTGGTAAACTTTCCCCAAGACCCCCTATGCCAATTTTCCTAGAGGTACAACCATATATGGCCATTCAAATACCTCTGATAGCCGCTATACCTATTGTTCCAGCCTTAGATTTCCAAGAAACAATACAAAATAATGTTGTTCCAGTAAATTCTGATTTGCAAAGTCTTAAAGATACCCAACAACGGCTAATAAATGACCAACAAAAAATGGCCAAGTTACTACAAACTGTGAGTAACAACTTGGTAAGCCTAAAAAACCAGCAAGGTCAAAATTTCAAGCCTAATCAATCATCATTTCAAACAAATAGGCCTGCTTATCAAGCTGATTACCAGGGATAGAAGATGAATTTTAACTTTAGGCCTAATCAACCATTTAACCTAGCTACTGCTAGCTCTTCAAAAGAGCTAATGCCAATACAAAACAACTTAGCATAGGATTATGTATGGTGCTATCCTTGCAATCAGCCTCATAATCAAGCTACTTGCATGAACGGGGTGATTAATCAAGCACTTATGGTGCAAAACAGTTATGCTGCTTCTGAACAAACAACTAAGGAGGACAATAATCAGTAGGATGAACAAACACAGCAGAGTGACCTTGACGTTTCCATGATGAACTGGCAAGGAAGTGAATTTTGCAGAGTTAATCATGTGCAAAGTCAAAATCAGTCAGCCACTTCTATTGCAACCAATACGAGGGCCAAGAAAAGAGCATTTGATCTGAGACAACAAGTTGTTTCTAATAAACAACAGACAAAAAAGGACAAATAGCATGTTGTTCAACAAAAAATCAAGATTTTATAGCCCAACAGGGTCAGGTTTAGCCTTCAACAGCTCAGAATGTTCATATTTTGCCAAGACAGCAAGCCGGACCATCAAAGGAGTAGCCTAAAGTTCAGTTCCAGCCTCAAGCAACTCAAACAGATGTTGTTGTTCAAAAGGTACAGTCAAAGGTTGGTGCTTCTTCTTTCAATATCGTTGAACATATGAAAAAAACAACTGTTGTAATTACCATGTTAGATGCATTACGCTTGCCTGGGAAAAAAGAAAGATTGTAGGAGGCTTTGGCTAAGATATCAATTTCTGACGAAGAAAATACAGAAGAGCTAAGAGTTCTTGCAAACAGTTCAGATCAAAAGCAGGGACAACTAGCTAAAAAGGTAAAACCACCCCCTTTTTATGTCAACTTAATAATCGGTGATAACATAGTGCATAACTGCATGATCGATATTGGAGCAAGCAGTTCAATTATGCCTAAATAGTTGGTAGACAAGTTAGGACTTGAGTATGAACCATTTTCAAAAGGGGTACTTCAATTGGATGGTACAACTGTTAAGTCTATAGGAGTTATTAAAAGTCCGCCTCTTACATTGCATGCCTATCCCAACTTTCAAATTTCATAGGACATATATATTATTGATCTCCCACCTTATTTTTCCATTTTCCTATCTAGAGACTTCACTGCAAAATTAGGTGGTTATTTGTCATCAGACTGGTCACACATATTTTTCAAGACCAGGTATGGTAATAGAGTCACAATTAAGTCAGAATCATTAGCTAAAGACCATATAGAACCTTATGTTCTGAATCCCATAAATGCAAACCTAGCTTTCCATGATCAGGAGGATCAATCCATGACCCTCGACCCCACTGTACCTATAGAAGCCATACCAGACATAAATCTAGATGAGTGGGAAATTGAGAATCATGAGGTTGATCTGTTCAATCTCATAGACGAAGTAGGTTTGGGAATTTATATGATTCGGGAACCTAATGCAATTATTCCAAATCTGGTCAAGGAAGAAAAACAACAAGTACAACAGATTGATTAGCTTTGGAAGCTATATTTTGACGGTTCCAGGAGTAAAATTGGTGCTGGTAGAGGAGTTGTTTTGATTTCACCTGAAGGAGACAGGTATTATTCAGCTTTTAGATTTGCTTTCAGCTGTTCTAACATTGTTGTTGAATATGAAGCATTAATACATAGCTTAGAATGGGCTAGAAAAAGAAAGATTAAGTGCTTACAGGTGTTTGGTGATTCAGAATTAATAGCAAATCAGGTTAGAAATCTGAATTTAACAAAGAATGATTTGTTGAAATTGTACAAACATCATGTTTGGGAATTAATTGAAGAGTTTTACACATTTAATCTACAATCAGTGCCTAGACTTCAGAATAAGCAAGTTGATAAACTTGTTGCTCTAGGGTCACAGTTTGACATTCTGACTGAAATGCACAATGTGGAGTTATAGTAGTACATGAAGGTAGTTTTCAGACCTTCAGTACCTAATAATAATGTAAGTTGGCAGATTTTTGATAGTGATGAACAGATAGTTCATTTTCTGATGGAAGAAGTAGAGTTTTCTGCTAGAAATCAGTGAAAATTTGATCAGCAATATGGTGATCAGATCATGCAACTTAAAACTAACAAGCTGCCAAAGGGTTTGGTGACCCTTGAATCCATCTTCAACACTAATGACCAAGTTAGAAGAGATAAATCAGGCATTACAGTGAAGTAGGAACATTACGAATCAATAGATATTTCCAAGGACAAGCTGCTTAAGCTTGGTAAAGTTTGTACAAAGGTAGAATATCAAGCCTTTATCTTGCTTTGTCAGGAATTCAGCGACATATTCGCTTAGCAGTATGGAGATTTGAAGGGTTTCAACCCCAAGTTAGCTCAGCATACAATTGAGCTCGAACCCAACGCAAAACCGGTAAGACAGAAACAAAGGCCCCTGAATCCGAAGTTAGAACATCTGATGAAAACAAAATTAAACAAGCTAATCGAAGGTAGTATAATATTTCCAATCAAGCACACTTCTTTTGTGTCAAATTTGGTGCCTGTCAGAAAGAAGAGCAGAGAGATAAGGCTGTGCATTGATTTTCGTGATCTAAACAGAGCTTCACTCAAAGATCACTACCCACTGCCTTCAATGGAACAAATATTGCAGGTTGTTTCAGGATCATAAAGGTTTTCATTGCTGGATGGATATTTAGGTTATAACCAAATCTTGGTTGAGGAAGATCAATATAAGACAACCTTTACCACCAAGTGGGGTACTATAGCTTATAGAAAGATGTCGTTTGGATTGTCAAATGCAGGAGCCACCTTTCAGAGAGCAATGGATATGGCTCTCCAAGGTTTGATAAATAAATTTTTTCTTGTTTACTTGGATGATATCACTATTTTCTTACGGAATGTTGATGATCATTTCAGTCATCTTAGATAGATATTCAAGAGATGCAGAGAATATGGAATCTCTTTGAATCCAAAGAAGAGTATTTTTGATGTACATGAAGGTAAACTTTTGGGTTACATTGTTTCAAAAGATGGCATTTCTATTGACCCATAACGTATTGCAGCCATTCTGGCTTTACCACTGCCCACTCACAAAAAGGGTTTGCAGAGCTTTCTGGTTATAATTAACTTTGTGAGGAGGTTTATTCCTAATGTTGCAGAATTATTACAGCCATTGATAGCCATGCTAAAGAAAAACATTTAATTCAGCTGGTCAAAATAAGGAAAGAACAGTTTTGAGCAAATTAAAGAGGCACTTGCAACAGCCCCTACTCTTATCAATCCTGATTTTGATAAAGATTTCATATTGTACACATTCAGAGGAGTGGATACCATCTCTACAATGCCTTATTAGCAAAATAATGAAGGTATGGAGCATCCCATAGCTTTCTTTAGTCAAGTCTTGCATGATTACGAACAAGATATTCATTTGTTGAGAAGCATGTACTTGTTGTAGTGAGAAGTCTGAAAAAATTCAGACATATGTTGTCTAATAATAAGATAAATCTGCTAGTAGCTCACCCAACAGTCAAGGATTTTCTGTTGAATAAGGACATTAATGACAAGCGAGTAGGTTGGATAACCAAAGTCATGGAATATGACATCAACATAAAGGTTACCAAGCTTGTTCGAGGTAAAGGACTATGCGAACAACTTGCAGAAAATGAAGAAACCAGAAGTGAAAAGGTTGCTATAGTTCTGAATTATGAAGATGAACCTGTTGTTTCAATTGTTCCAGCTAATTGGATTCATCAGATGATCCATTACTTGCATACTGGAGATTGTCCAGAAGGTTTAGACAAGTCTAAATGAAGATATTACAGATTACAAGCAATTCCTTATGCAGAAATTGATGGTGTTCTTTATAAGAAGGATTTCAATGGTGTTTTTCTCAGGTGTATTTATCCAGATCAGACTGAAAGAATTCTTGAAGAATTCCATGATGGACCTGGAGGTCATTTTGCACCACGTACTACAGCTTTGAAAAATTATGAAGGCAAGCTATTATTGGCCAGATCTTTTCAGAGATGCTCATACTTATGTCAGAAAATGTGCTAAATGTTCACTTTTTGCAGGAAAATAAAAGTTAGCAGCCCTGCCCCTGAATCCAATTCAGGTTGAGCAACCATTCAGAAAGTGGGGACTCAATTTTATCTGTCCAATCAATCCACCCTCAAGTGCTAGGCACAGATGGATTTTAACTGCCACAGACTACTTTATGAAGTGGACTGAAGCAATCACATTAAGAGATGCAAATGAAACATCAGTTTTAAACTTTTATCAGGATATAGTTTCCATGTTTGGTACACCTTATTCGATTATTTCTAATAATGCTTTGGATTTTTTTGGTTTAAGAGTTTCAGATTGGTCAGTAAAGAATAATATTTATCTGAACACTTCATCCAATTATTACCCCCAGGGTAATGGACAAGCTGAATCAAAAAATAAGAATCTTATTAAGATCATACAAAAAACTATTGAAGATAATCAGAGGTCATGGCATGACAAGCTCAAGTTAGCCCTGTGGGCTGATAGAGTTACACCAAAATGATCAACAAGATTTTCACCTTATGTTTTGGTTTATGGAAAAGAGGCCAAACTGCCTATCTCAATTGAATTGCCAACTTTGACTTACATAAAAAGAGCTTGAGTTACTTGAGGAGCAGCCAATGCAAGTCAGTCTTGCTCAATTAACAGAGTTGGAAGAAACCAGAAGAGAAGCCTACAGAAAGCTTCAGATTCATCATTCTCAAATGAAGAGGACATTCGATAAGAAAGCAACAGCAAGGATCTTCAATTAAGGTGATTTAGTTTTCAAGTGGGATGAGCTCAAGAGTAGGCCTAGTAAACATACGAAGTTTGATGCCATGTGGGATGGCCCGTATGTTATTACAGAAAAGAAAGAACTCAATGCATTTCAGCTTTCAAAGTTGAATGGTGAAGTACTGCCAATCCCTGTCAACGGGATTCATTTGAAATAGTGTTATTAAGCATCAAGCTTTCAATTGTACATAGTAGAATAGTTTTTCAGTTTCAGTAATGTTTTCAATAAGTACCTGTTGGCACGTTTCATTTCAGTTTTGTCATGTTTTCAATAAGTGCAGTTGCTGCACCTGGTTTTTCAGACTGCGTCTTCAACAGAATTGTAGTAGTTTCTTTACAATTTACATGTTTTGAAGCTAAGTTACAATTTTTTGAGTTAAAACATAACATAACATGGACTCCATGCACAATGGATAAGTTATATACTGGTCAATTGTGTTTAGCAGGCAAACACTCCACAAAGGTCACCAATTTGTTACCTATTTTTCACTACAAGCTCAAACAGGTAGAGCTGAATCAAATTCATCATTGATAGGTACAAAAATTTTCATGTTTTGCTGATTGAAGTATTCATTGATCATCATAGAGATCATTTTACATCTGAATCATAGTTTTATTGTGCAAGCATTTGAAACAAAAAATTGATAAATTTGCATAGTAATGCCTTTTATTCATTTTGTAAAAATGTTGAATCTCGCACAAGCCACGAGAGTAACTAAGTTTGATTATGACAATCAAAAGATGAATACAAAATTCAAAGGACAACCTACACTGCTGAAAATAACATAAGCGTAAAGAAGAGGAGCAATTCATCATTTCCTATAATGATGAATCACTTTCGTTGGTATCTTCAGCCATCACGTCTCCAAGCAGCTGTAGCCTCGTTTCCTCACTCCATGAACCTGCAAAATTGTAAAGGAGTGGCATTAGAGTTATACTCTAAGCAATGACAAATTACAATCTACCTTACACCTATGCTACTGATAGAAATGTAATTTGCATCAAAACAAGCATTCATCAGATGAAAGGCTGACAATCAAGAAAAACATAACTCAATGGAAGCTTTCAGCTTCTTTTATTTTGCTAACTTGTTTATTTCAATGTGCAGGGATAGATTCATCATGTTCATGGTTATCTTATCAAATATGTGGAGCAAAATGGGCTCCCACAAGGGTAGATCCCAGCATATTAGGCAGATACCTCTCATCTATTTATATATGAGAGCTTTATATCAATCACAGTCATGAAGTAAGACTGTTGTCATACAAGAAATTCAAACAAAAACTTAAGGCAGCAGCTTTCAAGCCATATGAAGCTATATCATGGTGGAAATTTAATAGATTAAATTCTCATAAAACAACAAATGCATTGATGACATTCATTATGTCTTGGAAGTAACTAAAGATACATATTGAATCTGGTATAAGCTTACCAAGAATAACATATTGCAATCATTAAAGGAGAAATAATTAAACATCGAAAGGGCAGTCACATTATGTGTTCATTTAATAAACGTTGATCAAGCTTGCATAATCTTCAGCATAAAAGGAGATATTTCTTCTTCATCATTCTTGAGGAGTTTCAAGATAGTGGAGGCAGAGGAGATCATCAAGGAAACAAACACGAGGAATCCTTTGGAATGCTCAATGAATCTATAGATCATAAATAAATTACACTATCATTTAGCCATATGTTGTTGCCTCATATCGTATTTTCTGTTGTTTGTGTTTTTGGAGTACATATATTAAAGGTGCGACCATAAAGGCATATAAGCAAGGCACTAATTACAACAGTTGCAGCTTATTAGCCTACAGGAAATGATTGAAAGTGTCTCATCTTGTGGAGTGTGCACAAAGTATATAGAAAGAATGATGCTCTTTAAATTTCAAGAGTAAGATTAAGTCAGCCCAAGCAAGGTGTTGACCATTTTTCTACGTAATACCTGAAGAAAAATGAAGATTGAAGAGATAGCACATAACAGTGACAGCAAGAGCAACATGAATACATAGTTTTATGTGTATAAAGTTTTCCTTATTCCAATGTTCAAATGCATGTTGAAGATAATAATACTCTAGCACATACAACTACAGCAGTGAAGAGTGAAGAGAAATACATTGCATCAGTGAAGAGCCATTTATCACATACATCCACAATGGGGAATAGAGATAAGTGAAGTCGAGCATGTAAAAGACAAAGAGACAATGCATCTTGATGCTCAAATCAAGATTCTTCTTACAGGAAAGTCAAAGAGAAACATACAAATGGTGGATTTCTGAAGGAAAATTTGTTCAATAGAAGGACAAAGATGAAGTGTGTTTGAGTTTCAGATTTAAGGCAATGTTTAGCATGCAGATCCCTGAGAATAAGTTAATGGACAATGTTCGATGGAGCAGCCAAGCCATTCACATAAGAAAAACCCCAGTTGCAGCTTTACTATGGCTAACATTTATATCTTTTTCCAAGAGTATTGACAAGAATCAAACACAGACGCAGTGCCAGTCACATAGTCACGTAGTCAATAGAGTAGCAGATCTACAAAATATATAAATCACATGCAAAGATTATATCTGTTAAGAATGCAGGACATCAACAATAATATGCTAAATAGAAACAAAAATGACATTTTCATTTTGTTTTGATGTCCCTGATTGTTTAAGGCATGCAAGATGTTGATAACAAGATAGGTGCATTTTCAGAAATGTATTGTTTGCAAATACAATAACTATCTTGTTTAAATCTAAGCATGGAGATGGTTACATTCACAAGATCTCTGTCATTTTTATAAAGGAAAGGTATGTATGCCATGTTATTTTCAAAGGGATGAGCTAACAAAGAAGGAATTTCTTTCATTTATGGTATGGAAAAGCTCAAAACAGAATCAATAGTAGAATATTCGCATAAAGCTCAAATACCCACATGGGGTTTTCCTCATAAATATAGATATATGGAGCTGCCATATTTTCAGTTGTGGGTCAAAATCAATAACAAATTTTCGTTGTATACAACAAGAGATATTTAATTTTCAATCATAGCCGCAACCTGGAGCTTTCTGTTTTCAAAATATAGAGATACCCATTTAATACTTTCACTTCGAAATCATAAATATGTACAAGAGCATTGGAGGTCATCATGAGTAACATACAAATGTGAAAGAATGTAATAAGGATAAGCATCGAGCTTGAGCAAGAGAAAATACAAAAATTTGGTGATGGAGTTTCTTTTCCTCATAGAGAACGACTTTCAATGCCACAGCAAGAAGGAAAGAAGGAGTTTTAGAAATCATTAATATACTCTCAAGATGTAGACAAGGCGTTCATTACGACCACAGAATAAGGAACCATGGATAGAAAAAGATAAGACAAGAAAATATCAGAAGATTATGTGCATAGTCGCGGCTAGAGAGCCTTGAAATACACTACAAAATGGAGGTAAATCTCAGTTTTGTATTAAAAAATAGCAGAGAACACTTACCAATGAGTTTTAGAGAGAGGATCGACCAGGATTAAGGTGTAAGTCTGAAGGAGGTCATCGAAAATCAAGCTCAAACCCTTCATGGCGGCTACAATAGAGTTTGTTCAATGAAGCAAAAAGTGAAGAATGGTAATGATTTAGGGTTGGATGATTGTTTTTGTTCATTCGCCCTAAACTCATTTTTTGGTATTTTTGTGAATGATTATTAATAATCATTATGTTCTTTATTCTCCTCGTGGCCATGACTTTTAAGTCAATGAGCCTAGCAATAGTGTGGTCAACCTTGTCAAATAATGAGTTTTTAAAATATTATGGCAGTTTATTAAGTTATTGACAAATATATGCCAATTGTGGTCAGCTTTAGGAACTAAGCATGGTGGTCTTCAATTATTATTAACGAACAATGCATATTTTTGAATTTATGCTAAGTATGAAGTTGTAGATGCCTTCAAGTTTAGCTTTATTCTTCATATTTATTTGCATTAAATAATGTAAATGAATTAATTAAATGATGCATTATAAATCATTTAATTAATTCATCATCTAAAATGCAAATAAAGATGTTATTTAAAGCTAAATCATGATTTTATTTCAGTTACACATCAGACTCAACTAAAGATTTTCACATGAAGATGAAGTTCCAGTTGCATGGGCGAATTGACAAGAATGAAACAGTTTTTCATGCTTTAGCCCACCTTTTCAGGGATTTTGAGTTCAGTTTGAGTTGCAGATCAGTTGCATGCTTTATGACTGGTAGTTCGAGATTGAGTTCACTCATTTTTGCATGAGTTTGAACCTTATTTTCAGAGCTTTTTGCTTCTGCTCAGATTTCACCTTGGAGTTATCACTTTTTCACTGAAATTGACTTTCAGTTGCTTATTCATGCACTTTGAAGTGCATTCATATTGTATATATTGAAAAAGTTTATCTTTTTATTCCAGTTCTTGTTTTTCAACCTTTGCATTCTGCAAAGTGAATTATTTTGTAACTCAACATTATTTTTCAGTTTAATACAGTGACGAGTTTACAGGTTCAAATTGTGTTATTGCAGAAGATTCCTTTAATTTTCAGTATTTTAGAATTTTCCTTCTAGATTTCAAGCATTGTTTTTTGTGTGGAATTTGATCGAAGAATTATTGTGTTTCCGTTCTGAAACCTCTAATTTTTTTTGTCTTTTTCACATATCTATATGCAATTTAGTTTAATTTCACTGGTTATGCACTATTCTTTTAATTGATTAATCAATTTAGTCGTGAAAACCTCGTTTTCCCTCAATAGTGCATTAGGTCAAAGCCTCTGTTTAAATCATTCAAGTGATTAAATTATCAAGCCAGGTTGTGCAGATTGGAGTGTTGAGAAGTTTATTGTGAGTCATAGTTGTAAATCATTATCGATTAGGTGCATCACCTTCAATTTATAGTTTTGCATACATTTAGTAATAGTTCTTCTATCCTTTTTCCAGCAAATCACCAGTTATTAATCAAAGAATAAATAGGAATCCGGCCTAGAATCTTGAGGTTTACTTTCGAATAGGGTACCCACAACCAGAAAGTAATCCAATGTTTCAATAGATTGCTGAATTGCAATATTCAAGCATTCGGGTGCAATCTGTTTGACAACAACTTCTTTATCATACATTTCTCTATCATTTCTATCTTGGATGTCCGTGGAGGTGGAAATACCAAAATGGGGGTCTGACTGAGGTAGACCCCTATACATCCCCTAATAATTTTCCCTCTTTCTTGTGTGTAGGTAGACGTGCATTTGAAGCTAGCTAGAAAATGAGCATCTTTGTGGGATTATCTTTATCACCTTAGCCTTCATATATTTACTTTATCACATTTGTTTGTATCTTTCCTACTTCATAGTTCTTTTTTTTTTTCCTAGAAGTGACTAGCTAGGCCATCAGCTTCTTTTATGGCAATCCACACTATGTTTTTGGTCCTCTGGTCGTACGGACACCAGCGCACCTGAGAGACACCAACGCATTGCACTGTCGTCCGGGAACCACGCTTCTGTCCTCATGAAGAGAGCTACCTAAGGTACAATGTTGAACCCAAAAACTAGCTTGCCTAGCCCCAATTTAGATTTTGGGTCTGAAGAGTGGTTGTGGGCCCTTATACTCCTCATCATTCTCATCCCTAATTCAAAACATCCCTTTAGAGTGAGGTAACTTAGGGAAGTCTTCTGCTCTTGGCTCTCCATGACCTAGGGCCTTAACATGGTTGGTCCCCCTCTCTTATAGGACCATAAATCCAAGGGTCTAATTAGATTGTGCTTTGAAGACTATTTTAATCAATGTCCATGAAGAGACCTTTGTACAAAAATAATGGAAAAAGCTTGGTGAGATGTATCAAGCCAAATCTTTAGTGAACAAGATTTTCTTGAGGAAGAAATTATATTCCTTGATAATGGAAGATGGTGGAGAAATTACAGAACACCTAGAAGCATTCAATATGTTGGTGGCTCAATTTGCATCAGTTGGTATCAAAATGGATGAGGAAGAGAAATGTCAGATCTTGCCTTGTTCTTTGCCTGATTCATGGGATTCTCTTGTTATGAATATTGGGAGTACTTCTGTTATATTGAAGATTGAATATGTGGTGGGTTCTTTACTTTCTAAAGAGATGAGGAGAAAGGTTTCCATCAGTGCCAAGGAGGCCCTGAATGTTCGTGGAAGACCTAAGGAAAAAGGTAAGAAGAATGAGAAGTGTGACAAATCCAAGTCTAAGGCGAGACCTAAGTCTCCTAGAAACTACAAAGTTATTTGTTGGAACTACGGTAAGACTAGACATGTTCGTAAGGACTGCAAAGAAGAAATTTGATTTTGATTCTAAGTCTGAGAAGGAAGATGGTGATGCGTTCATTGCAGCTTTGGCAATTCATGCAGGTAATGATGCATGGTTAATTGACTCGAGTGCATCTTTCCATATGACCTTTAATATAGAGATTGGTTTTTTGAATATGAAGAATTTGATGGAGGTAAGGTGTACTTGGGTGATGATTCTCATTTAGACATTGTTGGTCGTGGTAAAGTTAAAATCAAGTTTCCTGATGGTAGAATAAGAAGGATTAATGGTGTGTTGCATATCCTTGGTTTAGCACAAAATTTTTTATCTATAAGCAAACTAATAGATGTAGATGTGCAGGTAGTATTTTTTGATGCAGGATGCAAGATGGTCAGAGGTGCTATGGTGATTGCTAGAAGTTTCAACTATGGCACATTGTATAAGCTTGATGCATGCACTGCTAAGAGCAATAGTACTTCTATGAAAAAAAAGTTTGTGGAAGAAGTGAGGGTTTCATCTTCAGCAGATGGTCATGGCTTTTGGGTACCCAAGGGTGCTCTTTCTTTTGAAACAAATTTACCTATAGAGAAAACTATGTTATGGCACCAGAAACTTGGCCACATTGGAGAAAAGGGTCTAAGGACCTTGAAAAATAAAAACCTTGTTGAAGGTCTATCTTATGTAATCTTGAATTTGATTTTTGTGAGAATTGCATTTATGGAAAACAAAATTGCGTCCAATTTTACTCGAGTTCTCATAAATCTTGTGGTGTATTGGATCTTATTCATTATGATGTGTTTGGTCCTGTAGATGTTCCTTCGATTGGTAAATCCACATATTATGTTTCATTTATTGATGATTATAGTAGAAGGACATGGGTATATTTTCTAAAGAGTAAATCTGAAGTTTTCAATCAATTTAAATAATTTAAAGCAATGCCCAAGTTGCAGACTGGAAAAAAAATAAAATGTTTGAGGACTGATAATGGCAGTGAATTTTTCTCTAATGATTTTGATAGATTATGTAAATATTGTGGTATTCATAGATAGAAGAAAACTCCATATTCTCCACAATAGAATGGACTTGCAAAAAGAATGAATAGGACATTGATGGAGAAGGCTAGGAGTATGCTGAGTGGTGTAGGTCTAGAACAAAGGTTTTAGGCTGAAGTTGTTTCCACTTCTTGTTACTTGATTAACAAGTCTCCTACATCATCTCTTGTTGATAAGACACCTATAGAAGCATGGTCAATTCATAAGCCTTCATTAAGACATCTTGGAGTTTTTGGTTGCAAGGCATATGCACATGTGCCAAAGGAGAAGTGAAGAAAGTTGGAGAACAAGGCTGTGAAATGTATCTTCATCAAATATAGTTATAGTGTGAAAGGATACAAGTTTTTGGATCCTATTGCATAGACAGTAATACATAGTAGAAGTGTTATTTTTAGAGAAACTAAGCCTTATTTTATTATATTGCAGCCAGAACAAAGTAAAAAGGAAGATGTGATTCAATTTTCTTCTACACCTAAGAAAATTAAATCAAGGCCCAAGGATAGACAAGAAATTGAGGAGAGCTCATCTAGCTTTGGATATTTAGAAGAGGAGGAAGAACCTCCAAATAAACTTGTTTGTAGGTCTACAATACATAGACAACCACCTGAAAGGTATTCACCTGATGATTGGAGATGTATTTTTTCTTTGAATACTAACATGGATGAACCTAGATTTGTAGAAGAGGCACTAGGTATGAATGATGCAGAATCCTAAAACATTGTTATGGATGAAGAAATGGAATGTTTGAAAAAAAATGATACATGGGATCTTGTACCATTGCCTGAAGGATGAAAATATATTGGTTGCAAATGGGTGTTCAAGAAAAATATTGGTTCAGATGGAGGTATTGAGAAATACAAAGCAAGGTTGGTTGCAAAAGGTTACTCTCAAGTTGAGGGTGTTGATTATGGTGAGATACTTTCTTTTGTTGCAAAAATGACATCCATTAGATTTTTTCTTTCTAGTACTACTTCTTATGATTTAGAGGTTGAGAAAATGGATGTGAAAACTACTTTCCTTCATGGTGACTTGGAGGAGGATATTTATATGAAATAGCCAAAGAACTACGTGGTGAAAGGTAAAAGTAAGTTGGTTTGCAAATTGAAGAAATCTTTGTATGGTTTAAAATAGAGTCATAGGATGTGGTACCAAAAAATTGATACATATGTGTTGATTTTTGGATTTGATCATTATAAATCAAATCATTGTGTTTATTTTAAAATTGATGGTGATCATTTTCTATTAATTGCATTATATGTTGATGATATGTTATTCATTGGTAAAGGGAAAGGTATGATTTCAAAACTAAAATCTCAACTTACTACTAAGTTTGAAATGAAATATCTTGGTGCAACTAAACACATTCTTGGGATGGAAATTAGAAGAGATAGAGTGAACATAAAGCTATGGCTTGGGAAAATTAAGTATTTCAATTCAATTTTACAGAGGTTTGATATGCAGGATTGTAGACCGTTGTGTGTTCCTATTTCAACTAGAAAAAAATTATCTATTTCAGATTATCGAACATCCCCATTGGAGATTGAAGATATGAGCAGAGTGCCTTACCAAAGTGCAATTAGAATTTTGATGTATCCTATGGTTTGTACTAGACTGGACACTACCCAAGCAGTGGGAGTTCTTTCTAGATATATGTCTAATCCTGGTAGAGTTCATTGGGATACAGTTAAAAGAGTCTTCAGATATTTGCATGGAACCTCAGATTATTCCTTGTGTTATCATAGTAATATGACTGAAGATGAGATTTCCCTTGATATTCATGGTTATTGGATTTAGACTGGGCAGGTGATGTTGATAGCAGAAGATCCACTAGTGCATATGTGTTAACTTTATTTGGTGGTGCAATTAGTTGGATGAGTAAGCGATAGGTTGTGGTTGCTTTGTCCACTACTGAAGTAGAGTATATGGTGTTGGATGTTGTGTTTGTGTTGTTGATATGTGGTTGTCATTGATGTCAACACTATTAGCATTGATGTATTGAAGATTGTATATGTCGAGGATATTGAGAAAATTGTTAAAGAAAGAGTTATAGGTTTTCAATGGAACAGTGAAGGTCATGAAGGTGTCTTGCTCAGTACGTTGATGATCAATCATTGTGGACTAAAGGGTTTTTTTCTGAGAGTATCTAGTTTATCCATCAAAAGTTTCAAAGGTCCGTGAGAAGATTTGATCATGTTATGAACAATTGTGTTCTGATAGTTTTTTTGTGGTTTTAGTTAGTATTCTTGAGTGAAGTTTATGCGATTCTAGTAATTTCAGTTGCTACGGATGTTTCTCTATTGGTTCTTGTTTCTTTTGGATGCTTTTATATCATTCTCTATCTTTGTTTCACTTCCACATTGATCGGTGTGCTCGTGGTCGAAGATTTCCCTCTTATGTGTTCGGGTTTTTATGTTCTTGGCTGACATGGTGGTTGTAACGTGTTGTGGATCCTTGGAGATTAAAATTTGAATGTTTGGTGCACTCAAGGATGTTTTTTTGGGTCACAACATAATATTGTCTGACAATGTTTGATTCGCATTAAAAATTTATTTGTAAATTTGGGTCGACATTGTAAATATGTTTTATATTTTGGCCGATGAAGTTGTTGATGTAAATCAATGTTGCGGATATATAAGAGAAAATGTTTGTATGAAGTTATGAATGAGTGTGAAGTGAGGAAGAGCCAGAGAAAGTGCAAATGGGTGAATAGTGATCTAATCATTTGATTGCAGAGCAGAGTGTGAAGAAGTTTGAGCGAAGTGTGAAGAAGTGTTTTTGTGCTTAACCAAAACTATAATCAGGCTTTTGTAGAAGCTTTTCTCTCAGTTCATACCCTATGGATCTAATCCGTATTTCTATAAGATAGTGTGTCTTCTTTGGGCAATGAGCCCTCTTGTATTTGAGTAGCGAGCTCTAGGCAGTGTGCCTAAATGCATGTGCATTCCCATTATTCTTCACTATACTTTTAACAGGGTATATTATTGTGGACTAACATCCACTGTGGTTTTTCCCCTAACAGGGTTTCCATGTAAAAAAATCTTGGTGTTCTTTGTGTTTCTGATGTGTTGATTGTTTATGGTTTATTGTTCATGCATCAGATCTAAGATTAAGTTAAGATAAGTTTGAAAAAGTATAAATGATTTGTGACAACTGATTCACCCCCCCTCTCAATTGTCTATCCTTGTTTTTTCAACAATTGGTATCAAAGCAAGTTCCTCTGAAGAAGTTTAAAAGCTTGAGGTGATTTGAGATGGCATCATACAAGAAGGACAGTCCTAGATTTGATGGAACCAACTACTCTCTATGGAAAGCTAGAATGGACTGTCATTTGAGGTGTATTGGTGAACCCTTCTGGAAGATTACAAAGAATAGATATGCTATTCCTCAGAATGGTCCTTCCACTCCTAATGAGATTAAAGAGGTTGAGATTAACATCAGGGCTATTGAAGCTTTGTGAGTGCTCTGATGAATTCAGAAATGGAAAATGTGATTGGTCTGAAGACAACTCATGAGATTTGGACGAAGCTGGAGACTTTGTATGAAGGAGATGTACATGTGAAGGTCGCTAAGCTACAAAGTTTGAAAGGAAAGTATGAAAATTTGAAGATGGGTGAAGATGAAAATATTTATTCTTTTATGCAAAGAGTAAATGAACTTGTGATGGGTATAAGATGTGCCAGTGGTACCCTAGAAGAACAAGAAATTGTAGCTAAAGTGCTCTAATCATTTCCTCCCTCTTACAATTCAAAGGCTCATGCTATTGAAGAGTTCAAATTAGTAACGAATGTGACAAGGGATATGTTGATTGGTAAACTTGCTACCTTTGAGTTGAGTGAATTTGGTGATTTTGCCCCTAAGAATGAATCTGCATTTAAGGCTTTTGTATTTGGAAGAAACAAGCAAAGATATGATCTAGGAGAGTGTTCAACAAAGACATTCAAGTATGAGGAAGAGATGAAATAGTTAGAAGATGAAGAAATAGAGGTTGAAGAGCTAGAAGCACTGATTGTAAAAAAAGAAGGTAGAGGACAAGGTAAGTATAAAAGAAAGTTTCCTATTAAATGTTTCTCTTGCAGTAAAATAGGTCATTTTGCTTCACGGTGTCCTGAAAGAGTTCCAAGGTCTAAGCCTAACAAACCTAAATTTCAAAAGAAGTGCTATTTTGCTGAAGAAGGTGTGACTGATGAAGAATCTGATAAAGAAAATGGAAATGAAGATGAATGGGTTTTCATTGCTATCAAGGCAAATGGTTTGGTGGCTACTGAGTCTGCTAAAGTTGAGAAAGCTCTTGCAGCCCAAATTGAAGAAAATGATGAGTGGGTTATTGACGGTAGATGCTCACATCATATGACTCGTGACAAAAGCAAATTTGTAAGTCTAGAGAAATATGATGTTGGGGTTGTAAGATTAAGGGATAACAATGTTGGTGTGATCCATGGTAGAGGATATATTTGTCTTGGTTGTAAACATAACACTGATGATGTCCTTTATGTTGAAGGCTTAAATAATAACCTGTTGAGTGTTGGACAGATGATGGAAAAGGGTTATGATCTTCAGTTCAAATATGGAAGATGCAAGATACTTGGAAGTTCTGGAAATATGATTGCTTCATGTACAAAGACAAGAGGTAATATTTTTCACCTGAGTGTTGCTTATGTAAGTTGTTTAATTGCTCAAGTAGATGAAAGATGGTTATGGAATAGGAGGTTGTGTCATGTGAATTTTGATAACATTATTAAGGTAAGCTCCACCCAAGAAGTAAGAGATCTACCTAAGCTAGTGAAACCTACTAATACAATATGCAAGGAATGTCAGATGGGTAAACAGACTAGAGTTTCTTTTCAAAGTAAAAAGCATCATTTTAATGGAGTACTGGAGCTGGTGCATACTAATCTCTGTGGTCCCTCTAGAATCTAAATTCTACAAGGAGAAAGGTATTTTATGCTGCTTATTGATGATTACTCTAGGATGATATGGGTTGCTTTCTTAAGAGAAAAATGTGAAGCATTAGATAAGTTCAAAATTTTCAAAGCTATGGCATAGAATGAGATAAGTCTGAAGATAAAATTCCTAAGGTTAGACAGAGGTGGTGAGTTCACCTCCAGGGAGTTCAATTCTTTCTGTGAAGAGCATGGAATTAGAAGACAATTATCTACTCCCCGAACCCCTTAAAAAAATGGAGTTATAGAGAGAAAGAACAAAACAATTCTGGATGCTGCCAGAACAATGATGATTGAAGGAAATGGGCCTCACATCTATTGGAAAGAAGTTGTAAACACTGTTGTGTATACTCTAAACCGGGTAAATGTCAATGGTAATTCTGGTAAGACTCCTTTTGAACTATGGTTTGGTTATAAGCCTACTGTTAAATACTTCAAGATCTTTGGAAGTAAGTGTTATATCAAGAGAGATGAGGACATAGGTAAGTTTGATGCAAGAAGCGATGAAGGAATTTTTCTAGGTTACTCTACTAAAAGAAAAGCTTACCAATGCTATAATAGAAGATTGAGAAAAAAGGTTGAAAGAGAAAATGTTAGAGTTGATGAGGACTCTGCTAGATCATCTAGATACTGTGGATATGATTCAGATGACTAGCAAGATAGTTCAAACAAAGGGAAGAATGATCAGACATAGAATCAAGTTCAAATTGTTCTGGTAAATCAAGAAAGTCAAGAAGGAGAGACAAGTGGAAGTGCAGAAGAAAGAACAAAAGAACCAAAAGTGCGAGTGAATCCTAAAACTTTGAGGTATGTGAGATTGAATCATTTAGAGAATCAAATTATAGGAGACAAGAATAAAGGTGTGCAAAATAGAAGAAGGATTGCAGAAGAATGTTGTCTGATTTCCAAGACTGAGCTGAAAAATGTCAATGAAGCTTGCAATGACGAATACTGGATGGAAGCTATGAAGGAAGAACTGATGCAGATTGAAAAGAATGATACATGGATTCTTGTTCCCATACCTAAAGACAAAAATGTGATTGGTACTAAATGGGTCTTTCGGAATAAGCTAAATGAACAAGGTGAAGTCCAAAATAAAGCAAGACTGGTATGTAAAGGGTATCCACAAATGGAAGGTATTTATTTTGAAGAAACCTTTGCCCCAGTTGCCAGAATTGAAGCTGTAAGATTATTTCTTGTTTATGCTACATATAAGAACTACAAATTTTATCAAATGGATGTGAAGTCAACCTTTCTAAATGGTGAGTTAGAAGAAGAGGTATATGTTGAACAGCCGAATGGATTTCAACTTGTTAGCTCTCAAAAAAGCAGGCAAAATGCCTCAAGAGGTTGCCAAACTCTTGGTACGTTTTAGGGTAACAAACAAGGCCCAATGGTTTGAACCTTATACTCTTCAAGCACTGCTAGACCTAGGTGGGTGTACCTATATGAATGAAGCATACTTAAAGTTGTATGACTTGATTGATTTGATGGATCTATTACAATGGCACAAATGTAATAGATAAAAGCTTGCTGACTACTCCTACTCCTAGTATTGAATTTGAAATGTGGATGGTTTAATAAGGTTTTATGAAATTCTAAGATGCGAATAGTGTGACCAGTGCCTACTTCTATTGGGCTAATGGAGTCAAGATTTGTATAATGGGTGACTTGCTTAATGGCTATAATTCAAATTGCTTGGCACTTGTGACTGTTTACAGCTTGTGTAAACGTGCAAGAGTATAATTATCAAATTCTTCTTAATGATCCAAATGTCCTTTTCCAAATTACTGTGATTAATCAAAACGATTTTAATCTTGTCTTGTAGGAACCAATTGATTGAACCACACAAGAGCAGCAAGTGTGCTTTGATAAATTGAGAAATATCCTTGATATTTCAATTCAAATAATCAAGAAACGACAACGTTGGAGACAACCAGATAATGTTTTCAATAAATTCGACAAACAATTGACACCATAATTGGATCACCAAATAAATATTTTCTTCTCCATTATATAATTTAAATTTTTTTTACAATGTACAACATGATATTTATTTCGGCAACAGTTCACCCTATTAACTACCTAACCTACTTATTTCTCCCTAAATCTACCCATCCCTTAATGACATGAATTTATTGTACATATATACATTGTTTCTTTAGGGTTGTGACTCTTCACAACATCCGTCTATTGCAACTCTTCAGTTATCATCAGCAAATAAAATATTTAATTAATTTCCCTTTTGGCAATTTAAAATATTTTAATCTTCGTTATCTTTGTCCCCCGTGAAAATTAATTCAATAATCTTCCTTTGCTGGAAATATTCACTTTACTTTTTTACCGGTATGTATCTCCAATATGTCCTTCGGGTAAAAATAATTATCCCATTTTTTCCTTTTGATGCAAATTGATTTATTTACGCTTTCACATGAAAATATTTTTTAGGTAAAATAATTACCTAATTGGTTAATTCTTCCATAAAAATATTTTACCTCCCAAAGCACTCTTACACCTTTGGTAAAAAACATCTTTCCTTCTAGTGCAAATATTTCATAATCTTTTACCCTTTATGCTTCTCGTGAATAAAATAATTCTCCACTTTTAAATCCCCTTGATAAAATGAATACAATTTATTTTTCCTCAAAGTATTATCGATTTCCACCATAAGCATATTTTGTTTGTATTATGATCATACATATTCACATCTGGGTGACATAAAGCATCAGGAAGAATTATTTTATCTTACATCGATATCAGAAAGTCTTGCTGATTCAAATTGTTGTAGGAAGATTGTATCGCCAAGACATCATTCATGTCTTGCAGATATCGCCAAGACATCATTCATGTCTTGCAGATATCGCCAAGACATCAAACCACTCTTGTAGATATCACCGAGACACATGAAGTCGCCAAGACATTTGAAAAAATAATTCATTTCTTGCAGATATTGCCAAGACATATGAAGTTGCCAAGACATTTGAAAAAATCATTCATGTCTTGCAGATATCGCCAAGACATATGAAGTCGCCAAGACATTTGAAAACTCTTGCAGATGTCGCCGAGACATATGAAGTCACCAAGACATTTAAAAACTCTTGCAGATGTCGACGAGACATATGAAGTTTCCAAGACATTTGAAAACTCTTGCAGATGTTGCCAAGACATATGAAGTCGCCAAGACATTCGAAAACTCTTGCAGATGTCACTGAGACATATGAAGTCGCCAAGACATTTGAAAACTCTTGCAGATGTTGCCGAGACATATGAAGTCGCCAAGACATTTGAAAACTCTTGCAGATGTCACCGAGACATATGAAGTCGGCAAGACATTTGAAAACTCTTGTAGATGTCGCCGAGACATATGAAGTCGCCAAGACATTTGAAAACTCTTGCAGATGTCGTTGAGACATATGAAGTCGCCAAGACATTTGAAAACTCTTTCATGTATTGCCGATTCGGCAAGACCTCAAATATGTCTTGCAGATTCGGAAAGACCTCAAACCTGTCTTGCTGATGCACTTTTTCTTTGCTGCACAGTGACGAAAATGAGCCAGGTAGCCTCCAAAATGGCTTTTGAAAACCGATCAAATGATGTCAAAAAGCCATGAAAATGCACCAGTATGTTGAGCCATGATAGGGGAACATGTTTACCAGATGATTTGGCACAAAATGATCCAGACTGAAAACTGTTAACGCTCAAAGTTTCCCATTCAGTATTTTTTTGAAAAATTGCACTTGTCAAACTGTGTAAAACTCATTTGATTTTTATTTTGAAAAAATACCAAATGACGTCCAAACACCTTGAAAATTAGCATGGAGGTAGACTTTGGCATAGAGAATTGAAGGCACCAATATTTTTGTGATTATCATCATCCATTTTCTTAATATTCACCCTCAAAGTTGACCATTTTAACAGATTCCACTATGCTAACAGCAGATTTTCAAGAAAACCCATCAACTTATTGCTTCAAAACTTTGTCAAATCAAATCGTATGAGGCTAAAAATTTGTAGAGACACTCATATATGATAAATGAACATGTCTAAAAAGTGATTTCGCTTGAAATTGAACAGATCCAAAATTATAATTTTTCAAAATGTGCTCCTAAGATTGCTTTTACACTTGAATTTATGAGTGTTAAAATCCTCTTTTTCAATATGGGGACCTAAAATTTACATGAAATTTTAAGTCCCAACACAACTGACTAACAAGGAAGACATGGTTTTCTGATTAAAGAAAGCTCTGTATGGACTCAAGCAAGCTCCTAGAGCCTGATATGCTAGACTAGATAAATACTTACTAAATCTTGGATTCAATAAAGGTATTGCTAACAACAACTTGTATTTTAAGTTGGATCATGATAAAGAGTTGATTATTGAAGTCTTTGTTGATGACATTATTTTTGGAGGAGATGATTTATGTATGAAGTTTGCTGATGAAATAAAAAGTGAGTTTGAAATGAGTATGATTGGAGAGATGTTCTTTCTAGGATTGCAAGTCACTCAGTTAGATGATGGGATTTTCATATCTCAGTCCAAATATGTGAGAGTTACTGAAGAAGTTTGGCATGGAATACTCAAGCTTGTTGGTACACCCATGGTAACCGAATGCAAGTTAACACAAAATGATGATTCTCCTAAGGAAAATCAAACAAGATATAGGTCAATGATTGGTGGATTGCTCTACTTAACTCAGACTAGACTAGACATCATGAATGTTGTGTGTATGGTTGCTAAATTTCAAGCTGATCCAAAAGAATTTCATGTGACTATTGTAAAGAGAATTTTTAGATATCTAAAAGGAATAGTTGATTTTGGGCTTTGGTATCCTAAAAATGATGATCTTACTTTGAGTGCCTATAGTGATGCAGATTGGGCAAGAGATGTAGATGACAGGAAAAGCACAAGTGGTGGTGCCTTCTTCCTAGGGAAGAAGCTGGTATCTTGGTTGAGTAAAAAGTAGAATTCCATTTCCCTATCTACTGTTGAGGCAGAGTATATTGCTGCTGCAAATAATTGTACTCAAGTGATGTGGATGAAACAGATGCTGAAAGATATCAGATTTTTATATGATGAGCCTATTGCCATATACTGTGACAACTCAAGTGCAATAAACATATCAAAGAATCTGGTGCTACACTCTAAGACCAAGCATATATCAATCAAGTTTCACTTCCTGAGGGAGAAAGTAAGTGAGAAAGAAGTCAGACTGGAGTATGTGCCTACCAAAGAATAGATTGCAGACAATTTCACCAAGTCATTACCAAAGGATACTTTTGAGTATCTCAGAGGAATGCTAGGCGTGATACCCCTCCTGATATGAACTAGAGATGCATTTACTTGCATCAATCTATATGCCTCAAAGCTATATTCTGATCCGGATTGATGTTTTCGTGGCTGCTACTCAGGGGGAGTAGTTAGATGTGTAGATATGTGGTTCAGAGCCTATATGTGGGAAGATAATGCTTATCTTTTCCATTGATGTCAAAGGGGGAGAAGAGAAATGTGAAAAATATTTTTGGGGAGAAGAGCAATTGAGGAGAAGAGTCAGAACCTAAGGGAAAGTAAGTGCAGTTGTTTTGATGGTATTTTTCACATCATGTGGTTCCATCAATTCTAAAGGGGGAGATTTTTAGATGTTGTGGTTTTGTTCTTGATATGTGGTTGTCATTGATGTCAACACTATTAGAATTGATGTATTGAAGGTTGTATATGTCAAGGATATTGAGAAAATTGTTAAAGAAAGAGTTGTAGGTTCCCAGTGGAATAGTGAAGGTCATGAAGGTGTCTTGATCAGTACGTTGATGATCAATCATTGTGTACTAAAGGGTTTAGTGCTAAGAGTATCTATTTTATCCACCGTAAGTTTCAGAGGTCTGCAAGAAGATTTGACCGTGTTATGAATAGTTGTGTTCTAACAGTTTTTCTATGGTTTCAATTAGTATTCCTGAGTGAAGTTTATGCGATTCTAGTAATTTCAATTGTTGCAGATGTTTCTTTGCTAGTTCTTGTTGCTTGTGGATGCTTCTAGATCATTCTTTATCTTTGTTGCATGTCCACATTGATTGATGTGCTCGTGGTTGAAGATTTTCCTCTTGTGTGTTTGGGTTTTTATGTTCTTGGCCGACATGGTGGTTGTAACGTGTTGTGGATCCTTGGAGATTAAAATTTGAATGTTTGGCATGCTCGAGGATGTTGTTTTGGGCCACAACATAATATTGGCTAATGGTGTTTGATTCACATTGAAAATTTATTTGTAAATTTGGGTCGACATTGTAAATATGTTTTATATTTTGGCCAACGAAGATGTTGATGTAAATCCATGTTGTGGATATATAAGAGCAAAATTTTGTGTGAAGTTATGCATGAGTGTGAAGTGAGGAAGAGCTAGAGAAAGTGCAAGTGTGTGAATAGTGATCTAATCATTCGATTGCAGAGCAGAGTGTGAAGAAGTTTGAGCGAAGTGTGAAGAAGTGTTTTTGTGCTTAACCGAAACTGTAATCAGGCTTTTGTAGAAGCTATTTTCTCAGTTCATACCCTACAGATCTAATTTGTATTTCTATAAGACAGTGTGTCTTCTTTGGGCAGTGAGCCCTCTTGTATTTGAGTAGTGAGCTCTAGGCAGTGTGCCTGAATGCATGTACATTCCCATTATTCTTCACTATACTTTTAATAGGGTATGATATTGTGGACTAAGATCCACCATGGTTTTTCCCCTAACAGGTTTCCACTTAAAAAAATCTTGGTGTTCCCTCTGTTTCTGATGTGTTGATTTTTTATGGTTTATTGTTCATGCATCAAATTTGAGATTAAGTTAAGATAAGTTTGAAAAAGTTTAAATGATCTATGACAACTGATTCACCCCCCCCTCTTAGTTGTTTGTCCTTGTTTTTCCAACATATGGCAGCTACTCATGCTTGTAAAGAAGCCATTTTGCTTAAGAGACTATGTTCATATATTGGAATAAAAATATGTAGTAACAATTCACTGTGATTGTTAGAGTGCAAAATGTCTAGCCAAGAACTAGACATTTCATGCCAAGACCAAGCACATTGATGTACAATATCATTTTGTTAGAGATATGGTCAAAGATGGCAAGGTGAAGTTGGTTAAGGTAGATACTTTGATGAATGTTGTTGATTATTTAAATAAGTCTATTAGCATAGATAAGTTCAAATGGTGTTCAAAGACTATGAGCCTTTTGGCCCCTAGCAATTAAGAGATGATGATGACACCCTTCCATTGTCCTTGCAAGGTGTTCAACAAGTGGGAGATTTGTTGAAAAAATGTGTCTCAACCTTGCAATTACATAAGGTATTGTTGATACACAAGGTACTGTTCAACCGATGATGATGAGGGGGCGTGGGGGGATCCCCCCATTAGGGGTCCAAGGGGATCATCCCCCCGATTGGGGTCCAAAGGCAACACGCCCTGGTGGGGGCTTGGGGGTTGTGCCCTCGACAGGAAAATTTTATTTATATTTTAGTATTGTAAATCTAGACCATTCATCATTATGCCTCATATCTGATGGCCGACATTTTATTAGCTTGACTTTCCCAAGAAGGAAAGCCTATTTTATGAGGGTGATGTATTACAATTGTGTATTATGATGTATGATGAGAGTCTGATAGCGGTTGTGTTGCCTTTGGATCTCTGAGTGGTGATACTCTTGTGAGAAGCTTTCTCTACAAGTATATTGTAATCTTTGTGATTTCTAAATAATCTATTGGGTGGCTTTTGTAGTGTGGGGTTTTTCTCCCAAAAGGGTTTTCCCCACATAAATCATTGTGTTGTGGCATGCATGATATTTGTGTTTATTTCTATTTAAGTTTCTGTAACTATTAAAGATATGTAAAAGTTTGCATTATTCTCCTCTCCAAGTTAGTGTAGGAAGTTGTTTCGCTACCTTACATTCCTTACGAAATTGAGAAGAGCAATGTGAACTTCATGTTAGGATTCTTGAAGGCAGTGAGCTGAAGGCATTCGATATTGTAGACATTGAAAAATGGCTTAGGCCTGCGATTACATTTTTCATTATTAATTCAAGATACCCACAAAATGATTAAATGATTTTATCATTTAATTATAATCTAACATCACATTTCCTCTAAATTAATTAAATAGTTTTAAACATTTAATTAATTCATTTTCATTATTCTTCTAAATTTGATTAATTAATTAAATTACATTATTTTACTTTAATTATGCCACTAATTAATTATAATCTCTTATTTTGATTAATTAAATAAGTTTTCTAAATTTATTTAATTACACCTTTAAATTAAACCTATTCTTCTTACTAATTAAATAAGTTTCTTAAATTTATTTAATTACACATCTAATTAATTCATTTTCTCCCACATTTAATTAAATAAATGATTATTCATTTAATTAATTAATTCTATCATCTCATTTAAAAGTGACTTCGTAAATTGAATAAGTCATTTAATTGATTTTGGAATCACATACACACAACTTCCTACACAAAGAAAGGAATTAATTTTATAATTAATTCTTTTATTTGAGCACATGTCTCCTACATTTCCAATCTAATATCTCATGCATAATTTTCTCCATTCCTGACTAACACTCTCTCTTAGTTCACTCACCTAACTAATTTGTCACCTCCTTTTGACTCACACACTCTTTCAGTTACATTTCTAACTAATCAATCAAATTGGCTAACTATTCAATCAATCTTTCAATCAAATTTGCTAAATATCTAATCAATCTCATCAATCAAGTCACTTAACTAATCAATCATATCCTCACACTTGATCTAGACCATTAGAACACAAAACAATCTTGACCCTCAAATCTATGAAGCTTCTAAAAGAGAAGATTTGAATTTCATTCACGGGTAATCACAATCTTCAAAGTTTTGTTATCAAAATACTTACAGGCTAATATTGCACATTCAAAATCTGAGGGCATTGAGATTTTTCAAAGAAAAGTGGAGAAGAATAATGGAGAGGAATCAAGAAAGCATGGGAATTAGGTGATATGGTTCTTGTTATTGAATTTATGTTATTGCTTTGCACCTCATTATTGATATGGGGAATCTTAGCATGATTAGGAAATTTTTGATTGTTGTTGTTGTTATGCTTTCTTTATTCCTGTTTATTTTCCCTTGTCACACTTGGTGAACCTGACGTGAAGTCACAGACTTCAAAAAATTCATAGAAAATTTCATTTTTTTGTAGGAATGAGTACGGATCGACGCATCTACGACACAAAATGACGCATCTAACATCGGGAACCGCATCTGCAGAGGGAAACACCACATCTGACTTTAAGTGACGCATCTGTGGCTTCCTACAACACATCTAACTAGTAAAAATAATTTTCTAATTTCCAAAAATTTGAGTGTTGATTTTAATAATTAACATTTATTATGACTAAGTCAGAGTTTACAATGTGTGATCTAGTGGAGTTAACCTAGTTTTTGTAGGAAATTTGACAGAAGAAAAGAATGAAAACATTCAAACTTCTAATGTGTGGTTTTGTAGGACAATTGTCAAAGAAAAAATCTAAAACTCCAATCTTATCTGGCTTTCTTTCATGTTTTGGGTCTTCACGTAGGATTTCTTTTATTAATTAAATAGTTAATTAATCTACTTTGAGTCTTCACATAGTAGTTTGTTGTTTAATTAGGGTAGATTTATTATTGTTCTCTATGTTTGGTGCTTTGCACACTTCTATTAAATCTTGATTTAATAACAAAAGTATCCTCTCCACTTGTGCACTTCTGTGATCCTAGGTGTAAGAGAAATTGTTGTTAACTCTAGAGGGCATGTCTTGGTTGGAAAAAGTACTCACCCTAAGATGACTCAAACCAAAAATGAGCTAAAGCTAAGCTACTCCCGACTAGTATATAAATGTGAATGCTAATGGAAAACTTAGCATTACAGGTACGAATGTGTTATACATACAAGTGATTCCCTCAGTACTCGCATGGCACGTTAAAACCTGTAGAGCATAACCTCTACAAGTTAGGAAACCTCCTTATCGGAGATAATATTGCCTCATGTATAGCCACCTGAATGGGTGTCCTTATTAAATACCATCTTGTTTAGATTGCCAAAAACCTTCTATCTCTGGTGTAGAAATGGTTGTTTCCAAGCTGACCCACATTATACATGCAATCTAGTAGTAGAGATGACAAATTTTTGGGATGTCACTACCCAGGAATCCAAATCTTGGTAAGCCCGAGAAGTGAGTGCACTGTAAGGGGGAGCCTGTACTACCAAGATCCTAAGTCATCTACTCTAGATAGTGCAGTTGGAGGAAACTCTAAGTCGGAGTCCAGCAGATATTGCCCATGCCAACCTTAAGATTTGTAAATGTCTATTTATTTATTTCAAACACCTTGCTTGGCATGTCTTATGTGTGTGTTCAATCAGATCTAATCAAAAATAATAATTCAAGAGTCAATCTTAAACAAGTCAGAAATGTGTCAAAACCTAGGATCAATTCATTGTTCAACACATTTGTCACACAAAAACCTGCATTTGGCATATTGAGTCGCATCTATTACATAGAAACTTGCATCTGGCATACTAAGTCACAATTGTTTCAATAGAAACCTGCAACTAGCATTTTGAGTCACAATTGTCAAAAACCTGCAACACATCTGATACAAAAAATCGCATCCGTAAGTTCTTGTGATGCATCTAATATTATGAACCACATTTGTAGTCTGGAACGATGCATCTTCCTATCACTGAAACTTTTTCAATTAATAGACTAAAATTGAATCTAGGCGTGAGACTTAGATTTTACCAGTAAAACCACATCTGACACTGCAAACCGCATCTGCTAGTTTCTTTGACGCATCTGATATTCTAAACCGCATTTGCAGTCTAGAATGATGCATCTGCCTCTCATAGAAATTCTTACATTTTAACAAACTAAAAAACTCATGATTTACTATAGGATCCCATTTTTTGTGATGCATATAATATTCTAAACCACATTTGCGGTCTGGAATGACGCATCTGCCTGTCACAGAAAATTTGACATTTGGAAAATTGAAAATTCAGAACATTTACTATAGGATTTCATTATCTGATCTACTCTCTATTGTAAACCTGAATCCAAACCTGTGACTTGCTCGTATTTAGGTTCATCCTTAGTTTTCCTATTACTTTCATCATTGCATTACTTAGATCATCCTTAGCATACTTAGGGAAATCTTTGTCCATAATACATTGTAGACTTAGGGTAGATAAATTGTCTTACCTTGACTGAAAAACATAGATTCAAATATTATTTCCTTTGACATATCATTTCACAATTTTTCCTTTGTCATCTTAGTGGAATACCTCAAACTCACTAGGTTAGTTTGAATTCCACCTAGTCAACCGGTCACTTGGTCATTCTAGTATTGATACTAAAACATCATTGGCAATCCTAGTTGGAACCTTGCATCAAACTTGGTCAGTTAGTGATTCATCCCTTAGTTATCCATGGATATTGACATATAGATTTCATTATAGCCTAGTATTTGTATGTCATATTTTATCCCAAAAAGATCAAAAATATAGCATAACTTTCATATCCTAGACATTTGCATTTTAGACATTATCTTAAGTCATACCTTAGTCATTGCACGTCATAATCTATACCAAAAAAAAAACTAAAAACATAGATTATACTTTCACATCTTAGGTATTTGCATACCTTACAGTTCACATTTACATGTCATCCCTCTTTGAGCAAGTCTTATCTTATGGTCCAGACCAGATTACAGAAGAGACGATTAAAAATGGACCCTTCACAACAACATGAGGGCCCTTACAATCCCACTAGCGAAATGAACCTCGGGTCAACATCACAAGAACCTCCAAAGTCATATGTACAACCACAACAACACTAGGGGCACACTTGCTCAAAATGAATACAAAGAAAAGGAAAGAGAAATCTACTATATTAGCAGGACCTTGGTGGGGTATGAACTCAACTACACCTATATCGAATAAGCCTGCCTTGTAGTGTTCTTTGCAACACAAAAATTACAGCATTACATGTTGAACCACCAAACAAAGTTGGTAGAAAAAATTGATCCACTCAAGTATCTTCTCAGTAGAGCAGCGTTAATAGGGAAATTAGAAAAATGTGTCATGGTCCTTAGTGAATATGACATCCAATATGTCGATCACACGACAATCAAGTGACAGGTAATTGCAGATCAACTAGCAGATGCACCAACACAAGCAGAACATCCCCTCATCGCTAATTTTTCGGATGATCCACTTTTCGCTCTTGAGATAGGTGAAGTGTGGAAGATGTAATTTGATGGCTCCCATACCAATCATGGATCAGGTGTTGGAATATTTTTTGTCACGCCACAAGGTGACACAATATCGAAATCATTTAGAATTGCATTCCCTTGTACAAATAGCATTGCAGAGTATGAGGCCCTATTAATGGGATTGTGTATGGCGGTCAAGTGGAAGATCCAAAGTATACAGGTTTTTGGAGATTCATAGTTAGTCATCAATCAAGTCAATGATGACTATGACACAAAGTATGAGAAATTGAATCCCTATAAGAAAATGGTCGAAAACTTCAAGCTTTACTTTGTCAATGCCACCTTTTTTTAGATACCCCACATACAAAAAAAAATAGTGGATGCCATGGTCACCACCGGATCACTCTTGGACATACCTAACAATGTGTCACAAGATGAGTTCTTAGTGGAACAACTATTGGTCCTTACTTTTGACATCCCAAAAATTGAAATGGTTTGTGAACTTGTTGGTCCTGAGTCACCTTAGTACCTAGATACTTATAATTACCTCCATTCCCATATTTTACCTAATAACTTATCCAACAACCAACACAAGAAATTTATCCAAAAATCCTCTCGTTACGCCATCATCAGGGATACCTTGTATTGACACACCTTTTACAATTCCCTACTCCGATGTCTTAATAACACTGAAGCACAAACAACCTTATGTGAAGTGCACCAAAGAATTTGTGGGGCCCACTAAAGTAGTCCTACCTTAGCCAAAGAATTTATGTAGCTGGGATACTATTGGTTGACTATGGAACAAGAGGAATACAGATTTGTCAAAAGATGCAAAGAATGTCAATTTCATGGTGATCTCATTCATGCTCTAGCACAAGAACTAAGGCCCATCACTTTGCCTTGGCCCTTTGCTCAATGGGGACTTGACCTCATGGGAAAAATTCACCCCACTTTCTCAAATGGCCACAAATTCATTATAACCACTACTAAATACTTTACCAAATGGGTAGAGGCCATCCCCCTTACCTACATCAATGGCAACCAAATTGGTAAGTTCATTCTTAATTACATCATTTTTTGCTACAGTATTCCATAATCCATAATCACTGACAATGGTCGTCCCTTCAAAAACCAAGACATTTGAAAAATGTGCGAACAATTCCACGTCCAACACCATTTTTCTACTCCCTACTACCCACAAGGCAATGGTCAAGCTGAGACATCCAATAAAACCATCACTAAAATCCTTAAGAAAAATATCAATGCCACTAGTCGTGGCTGGCACATCCAACTCAACCCTGCCTTATGGGAATATCGAACTAGCATTCGTACTCCGGCCACTAGTGCCACCCCATTTTCCCTAGTCTTTGGTTTGGAGGCTATTCTCCCCATTGAGGTCAAAGTCCCCTCTCTCTGAGTGTCCATGAAAGGGTTAATCAATGATGAGGAGTATAGGATATCTAGGCTGCATGAGCTGGAATTATTGGATGAGCAAAGACAAAAAGCACTAACCCACCTACAAGCATATCAGAACCATCTTTGTAGAAGTTACAATAAGAGGGTCTTGGTTAGACATTTTGACATCAGTGACCTAGTATTAATGTAGAATCCTAAAAACCAGGCAGAACGAGAAAAACCTAGTAAGTTTGAGCCTAACTGGCTAGGACCTTATGTCATCACAACTTCCTTCAGTTCTAGCACATATTAGTTCCATCCAATAGTGAAAACCATCTCAATGGCGCTTTGGATAAGTACCATGGTGAAAACCTAGAAAATAGGTTCCATGTGTAGACAATATTCGCTCTATCGTCTATTATCACTTCATAGAGTCTTTCCACCATCACCCATGTTAATATAACTATCCCTCCTTCATTATGTGACACCCACAAGGAGAGTAGTTGCTAGTCCTATGCCTTGAGATTAGTTGACACTCATAGCATACCACATAATCATTCTTACCATCGAAAATACAAAAAAAAACAAAAAACATGTCAAAAACACAAAAACATTCAAAAAATGTCAAAATTCCAAAACAAATCCAAATAATAAAAAAACTACCAAAAAAAATTCAACACCTGTCATGTTAGTCTTTGTCATAGTCGAACTATGTTGCCTCTATGACTAGACATAGGCAAGGCCATCTATTGATGCGGCCCTAAGGCATTAGCTTAGTATTTTTAGGTTTGTCAATATAAAATCATGACTCAATTCTTAGTCAATAAGACAAGGTCATTGGTCATGTCAAACTATGAGGTGTCTGCATGTATAATGTAGGCAAGGCCATCAATTGATGAGCCCCCGAGGCCGCACTAGGTCAGTCCATTAGGGTTCATCACTTTCACTATCACACACATCAGATATCTTCAAATAAATCAAATATTTTTCAGTTACTCCTGTCAGTTGGAGTTTGGTCGAACTACGTGGTCTCTGCATGTACAACGTAGGTTAAAATCCACTGAGGCCTTAGATTTCAGTCCCCTTAGGGTTTTGTCATGTTAGTGATATCACATGGTCATACAATGAATGACTTGAACACAAGGTCACAAATGATGCACGATCAAACCAATCCAAATCAACAAACAAGTCTATCAAATCTATCATGTCAATCACTTAAAAGTCTTCAAGTTGTATCCTTCTTGACGTTAGACTCTTTTCTTTCAACCAATTTATTCAAGATATGTCTTTCCTAAATCAATATCTAATCTATCAAATCAATCATTTAAGAGTCTTCAATATGTGTCCTTGACGTTAGACTCTTTTCTATCAACCAATTTATTTAGGATATGTCTTTCTTGAATCAACATCAAATCTATCAAATCAATCATTTAAGAGTCTCCAAGATGTGTACTTCTTGACGTCATACTCTTACCTGTCAACTACGGGTCTTCAAGATGTGTCCTTCTTGACATCAAACCCTATCATGTCATCTATTTAGGATGTGTCCTTCCTAAATCTCAACCTTCACAATAATCAAATTCAACATTTTAATCTTCTTTAGGATGTGTCCTTCCTAAAGGGTGACTACTAAACCTTGTCATCACCAAGTCAACCTTAGCAAACAAACAAAAATCTCATACACATGTATTGACAAGCATTTTTCATTTATTTTTCAATGATTTGATATGACCATGTAACTAGCCACCTTGATAATGTCCTATGATGGATTTAGAGGAGCAACAATGTTACATGAGCATATCTTGCTTTTTGACTGATTATCTTATCTTTTGAAAGTCGTCATGTTACTAGCCACATCAAGGATTTCCTAACAACAGGATTTAGAGGAGCAACGATGTATCATGATGATTTTCTTATCTTTTCAAAGTTGCCATGTCACTAGTCACCTCAAGGATATCCTGGCAACAAGATTTAGAGGAGCAATGATGTTTCATGACATATTTTCTTTGGATTGTTGTTTGTGGTTTGTCTCGACAAAAAGAATGGGAACAATTGGGTTCCTAAGTATGAGTCATGACAATCATTGTCTGTGACTGTTTGTTTTTCATAAATGCATGACATTGCACACCATTGGTCTATCTCATATCATGGTGTTTCTTGTTCATTGCAATAAACTGCCCAATGATCATTAAAATGCAAAGGCTTAGTATAATGACAACAAAGTGAAGAAATCTTTCTTTCACACTAACATAGATCATCTTCAAGCTAACATTATTCTTCCATCGCATCTAGATGGTGTACTATGACACACAAAAATCACCTGAATTCATTGCAATATCAAAGTAACATACATTTTAAATCCACGTCCATTTTGCATAAGTAAATCAAAACATCAAATCATTTTCATATACATTTTGTAACATAATGCATCACATGATCACTATATATCATAACTCATATGCATCCATTACATCATAAATCAAGTGCATCAATCATAATTAAAAAGCATACATCATCACCATCACATAAGCATGAATCATAAAAGAATCATTATTACATCACATAAAAAAACACATCATATAGTCGCTGCCAAAAATGTATCTCATATATATATATATATATATATATATATATAAATGTGTCATAGTATAGTATCCAAAATGTATATAAAAAATGGAGCTCACAGGCTCTATAATCATAATACAGTGTCTGCACATACATAACCATGCCTCTATGCAGAACTCCCACTACTTTGATGAGGAGAATGAGGAGGTGACTGACAAGGAGAGCCTGATGATCGTTGTGTAGATGGGGGCCTATCATAAGGTCCTGACCTATGAGGTCCTCCAACACCACCACTGCTATGAGATCTATTGTGATACTATCAACTGTGGGATCTACTACTGAGTGTCTAGGAAGCACTGGGAACTTATCTCTCAGGAGGTACCTCCTGCTCATACAAATCCCTATAATATCACTCTCGATCGCTGACCCTGACCAACTCTCGAGCCATATCTACAACTGGTCAAGTGCAAAGTGCAGAGAACTCCATGAACCTCTACTCTATCTCCTACCTCCGTTCCACCGCCTGATCTCTTTCCAGATATGCATTGTCCCTCTCCAGCTGCATCTCATCTCTCTCTGCAGACATGGCTCTAACCCACTCCTCCAAGGCCTCTACCTAGGCCTGTAAATTAGATAGTTGTTGATCTATGGGACCCTCATCTACATCCCAATCCTCCATAATATAGTCTTGGAGATCACTCTCCTCATCTCCCATCTCCTCCTTGGGGAAATCCTCCACATCCTGGTAGCCCGCCCATAATAGATCAAGGGAATCCAACTCCTCTTCCTGTCCCCTGGCCTCCTCTCTAACTGCCTCCTCTCCAATGGCCACCTCCCCAAACACCTCCTCAACAATGACATCCTCCTTTCCACCTACCTCCCTCATGGGTACATCCTCTCCCTCCGCCTCACCCTCACGAATGGGTGACAATACTCTACCTCGGCCTCTACCCCCTCGTCGACCTCATTGACCACCCCTCCCACCTCTGCCTCCACCTCTACCACCTCGACCACCATGACCACCCCCTCTACCACCATGTCAACCCCATGGGCCTATACCTCAACACTCTATAGGAACCAGTTGATCAAGATCTATGTATGGCACAAGTCTATGTTGTGCCCACTATGTATCATAGGCTACTATTGTACTAGCATCTACTAGCCCACCCCTCCATGCCCACTGCACTGGTTGCAGTGCATCAATATCTGCCTCTTCTATCGCTACAAGAATCTGGGGGCCCCATAGAGGAACCTCCCTTGAAGATCTGGCAAACTCAGCTCGCCCACACGGCTCATCCTAAACCTCACCAAACTACCAGAGCACTCTACCTGGTAATTGTCTCTCAATGATATGTACAGTGGCAATAGTACTCCCAATCAAATAACATGTCTGACAACAAAAGGGAAAGTTTTGATCCTCATCCTACCACTACGCATAGTCCATGTATGGCATCCAAATAAACTACACAAGTGTATCAATCGTATGCCTCCAGTATCCAGTATCTCCAACATGCATCTACGTAATGGTCCCACCATACCAAAAAACATAGGGAGATCGATCATCTAGATCACGTATGGCTGGTGGATAGAAAACAACAATATGCTCCCATGCCTAGATCATCAATAAAGTAGTCCCATAGCTCATGGACAATACCTCCCTATAATATATGTCATGCAAATAGAATTACAACATCGCCAATAGATAGGGGCCCCATGCATACACAACCTACCTCTCCAACATACCCACTAACATCTTGCCCCAACCTATAGGAAACCCATGCCCTCAATTGTCTGGTAGTACAATCCTAGCAATCAGAGTACACAACAAACAATCAATCCACTCATATCTATCTACAAGTACCATGCCATATGATCTAATAGTGCTAGATATTGAGGTGTCTAACATCCTCATACACATAGTAATGGGTGATCTCACTATAACACCTCTAGGTATCATAGTGGACCCCCTCACCCCTAATCGGAAATCTAAGTATCTTGTAGACATCCTCTAATGTAACTATCACCTCTCCTATGGGAAAATGGAAAGACGAAGTCTCTGAGTTCCATCACTCAGCAAGTGCAGTAAGCATCCCTCAATTTGCCTTAATGTTGGGCATAAATGTCACATGGTGAATTCCAAGATGTCGTATCAAGTGTTTCTCTACACTGGTTAATTGATCCCACAAATCGTATGTCATCAACCTCGACTCCAGGGTGTATATTGGATCTAAAACAACCTGCAATTGCATAGCACATATCTTGCATTAGAAACACAAAGCTAATAAATGCGCATCATTCAAAACACAAAGACAATGTTACATTTCAAAAGCTCAAAACATTTGAAAAGAAAATGCATCATTTTTTTTAGCAAATGCATCACACAAATACATATGTGTCACCTATTCTACAAATGTGGTTCACCATGCAAATGTGTCGTAGTATTCTACAAATGCGGTGCATAATTACAAATGTGTCACTATCCCCAATAGATGCAACTCGGTAGGACACATGGAGTGCAAAAACAAGCAAATGCATTGATTAAACAAAAATAAAAAATGATCCCCCACGTGTTTCCGCAAATGTATCATATCACAAACAGATGTGTCGCATACGAATGCATTTGCGGTGAACAAGAAATGACGCATATGAAAAATAAACTTTACAAACCTAGAAATGCGTGAAAATTCAAATTTCAAAAGTCAGAAAAGGGGTACATATTGGGGGTTGTATGTCAGCTAGTCCTTGGAAGGTCCTAATGCAATATCTATAGTGCTCGGTGTAGGGAATGGGAGACATTTTGCAGGATGGCTCTAGAGACAAATCACAATTTTCTAAACATCAAGGGTGAAAATGAATTCAATTTTACCCAATTTCTATTTATACCTCGGGGTTTTTAGGGTTTTCTTTGAAGCCTAATGTACTAGACACACTATTTGGACACTTCCAACAACCAATTCACTTACCAAACCTAGTCGAAACTGATTTCTTTCACCACCATCAAACTTTTGGCTATCCAATTACCTAATCGGGACAATCTCCATTTTTTTTTGAATTTTTCAAAAATTTGTCATTTTTCCCGAGGGGGCATACCGTTACCTATTTCACACCAGGGCATGATTGGGGCATGTTATTCTTTATTCTTTGACACAAACGCTGAAATGACATTATGTCAAAGAGGGGAAAACTGTAGACACTGAAAAATGGCTTAGGTCTGTGACTGCATTTTTCATTATTAATTCAAGATACCCACAAAATGATTAAATGATTTTATCATTTAATTATAATCTAACATCACATTTCCTCTAAATTAATTAAATATTTTTAAACATTTAATTAATTCATTTTCATTATTCTTCTAAATTTGATTAATTAAGTAAATTACATTAATTTACTTTAATTACGTCACTAATTAATAATAATCTCTTCTTTTGATTAATTAAATAAGTTTTCTAAATTTATTTAATTACACCTTTAAATTAAATCTCTTCTTCTTATTAATTAAATAAGTTTCTTAAATTTATTTAATTACACATCTAATTAATTCATTTTCTCCCGCATTTAATTAAATAAATGATTATTCATTTAATTAATTAATTTTATCATCTCATTTAAAAGTGACTATAAATTGAATGTCATTTAATTAATTTTGGAATCACGTACACAACTTCCTCCACAAAGAAAGGAATTAATTTTATAATTAATTCTTCTATTTGAGCACATGTCTCCTACATTTCCAATCTAATATCTCATGCATAATTTTCTCCATTCCTGACTAACACTCTCTCTTAGTTCACTCACCTAACTAATATATCACCTCATTTTGACTCACACACTCTTTCAGTTACATTTCTAACTAATCAATCAAATTTGATAACTATTCAATCAATCTTTCAATCAAGTCACTTAACTATTCAATCAAATCTTCACACTCGATCTATACCATTAGAACACAAATCAATATTGACCATTGAATATGTGAAGCTTCTATAAGAGAAGCTTTGAATTTCATTCACGGGTAATCACAATCTTCAAAGTTTTGTTGTCAAAATACTTACATGCTAATATTGCACACTTAGAATCTAAGGGCATTGAGCTTTTTCAAAGCAAAGTGGAGAAGAATAATGGAGAGGAGTCAAGCAAGCATGGGAATTAGGTGATATGGTTCTTGTTATTGATTTTTTTTATTGCTTTGCACTTCATTATTGATATGGGGAATATTAGCATGATTAGGCAATTTGTGATTGTTGTTGTTGTTATGCTTTCTTTATTCCTGTTTATTTTCCCTTGTCATAGATATCTTTCATGTAAGACTATGAAAGTGTGCAAGCAATCATGGTGGAATCCTTGTTACATTAAGAAGTGTTTTCTCTGTGTAAATTTATTCTTCTATCTTCTTGTTTTCTTTCTATGGAAATGAGCCCTAGCTGTGAGCCTTTTGGACAATGTGTCCTATTCTGGTAGTGAGCCCCTTTGTACTAGTTTTTCTATTACTTATATTGTGAGCTAATCCTCACCATGGTTTTTCCCTCATTGGGTTTTCCATGTAAATATGGTGTTCTCATGTGTATGGTGTTGTGATTTCATTTTATTATTTGTATTTCATGTTTAATCAATTTAACAAAATAAGGGTTTAATTAATGCTTTTGGATTTTCCTACTGTTGAGGGTTTTGAAGGTTTAATTTTCTACAACTAATTCACCCCCTCTCAATTGTCCTGTTCATTTCAACGCTTGTCATATTTTTCTTAATATGATGTCTCTACCACTATATTCTAAATCAAGAGACAAAAACTATCATTTAGTTTGAACCTTTATGTATGTTACTTATGCGACCAATGTTATTGAGAAGAACCAAAAGTATCTTAACCTTACTAAGTGAATTTGAGTTTACATACACCAACCAAAATTCTATTAAAGGACATTTAATCACTAATTGGCTAGCCAACAATCCTACCCCTCAAGAAGAATTAACAGATGAATATTTCTTCGATGAAGGAGTGTGTACAATGAATCTTGAGAAATATATTCTTCTTGTTGCTAAAAGGGTATTGTGAGATATATTTGACAAATGCTTCTTACCTCAAGGACAACATTCACCATGATAAAAGGCACATATAAATCTTGGCTTTAAACTATGTAATGAATGATGATACCTTGTACCATATAATTTTTTATGGGATTTTTCTTTGATTTGTGGACAAGGAAGAAACACACCAAATCTTATAAGAGTGTCATAGTGGCATATATGTAGGACATTTGGTGGATATGTCTGGCGTAGGGGCACCAGGACCTATTATGCAAGTCTTTATGTCATTTTTGGTTTTTGGGTTGATAATGGCTTTTAATGTCCAATAAGGTCATTTATGAAAATTTTCAATCATATTAATTCATTTTTTTAGTGTTAGGGGTTGTTGGTTAGAAAGTTGTCAATGTTGCTAAATGTTGTAAAAAAAGTTGCAAAACTTGTCATGTAACTTTTGGAAAGTGGAAAAATATAAAGAAAATGGTTGCATGCAAGGAAGAAATGGTTACAAACCATTGGGATTTATTTTAAATGCATAAATATACCTTCCAAAGTTGAATAGTGGAGGGAAGAACTAATTTTGAAGTTTTTGGTGAATGAAAGCAAGCATTTTTGTGCATTTTCTAACATTGCAGACCTATTTTTTCCCTTTTTATGGATATTTACTTTCTTTTACAAATAGAATACTACCTAGAGAATATGGGGGAATGAGATACCTTTAATTTTCAATTGGTTTGGTCAATTTTTATTACGTTTTGCAAAAGTTATAGCATTTTTGGTGTCAATAGCTACAGATTTTTCACTATTTTGCAGCAAGAAATTATGCTTTTATGGATTTTCACGACCTGTAATGGCTAGGAAAGTCATTGGAAAAGTTAGAGATATGTTTTAGGGTTAAAATTATTTTAGTTTGGTCTCATTTGGAGTTAATTTGAGAAAGTTATGACAAAAATGCTCTAGATGGTCATGTTTAGAAATTAGGGTTTCCAATTTGATTAAAAAATTCATTTCTCATGATCCATACAGTGAAAGTTTCTATAAACTTGTATAAAGTTTTATTTTCATGTATTATTTCATATTTCCAAGCCCTAGGCCAAGAATTGATAGGATTTGAGGTGAAATAGTTGAATGTGTGTCTCATTTTGTAAGAAAACTGTCACAAAACCCTAGTTGCTAAAGGGTTGAACAAATCTTTGCACTGTTTGATAATGGTTGAGTGTAGAATCATTGAGACATGATATGAAAAGACTAAAATTTCCAAGAACTCATGTGTAATGCTATTTTCCCTTATTGAATTCCTATTAGGACATTGTAGCAATGTTTCCAAGATGAACTAGGATGCACCCACTTATTCTTTGTGATGAATCATTGTATCAAATATGTCAATTGAATTAACTTTAAGCATCTCCTTCCTCTGCATCATTATGGTGCAGGGGCATCAAGACTTGTTATGCAATTCTTTATGTCATTTTTTTTTTTTGGGTTGATAATGGGTTTTAATGTCCAATAAGGTCATTTATGACCATTAACAATCATATTAATTCATTTTTGTAGTGTTAGGGGTCGTTGGTTAGAAAGTTGTCAAAAAAGTTGCTAAAATTGTCATGCAACTTTTGGAAAGTGGAAAAATCAAGAAAATGGTTACATGCAAGCAAGAAATGGTTACAAACCATTGGGATTGATTGTAAATGCATAAATATGTTGGAAGCTTTGCAACATGAGCATGAAGTATGGATGGTTGTGTTGGTTGTTCCTCTATTGTCATTGATGTCAACATGGTCATAACTACATGGTGTTAACTATATGAGAAGTTTGCTTAGGTTACCAGAAGTTGTTCTCTATCAGTAATACTCTTTTGTGATGGATTAGTATGTTGGTATTTGAGTCTGGAACTCATCATAAGATCTTATATGACTCTAATCTCTTAACCATGTTTTATTGACTCATTCAAATTGTTGTTTCCTCGATCTTGAGACATCTTTTGCTATGAATAGAAACTTATCTTTGATAGAGTTTAACACTGTATCCTACTATTGTTTTGTGTGAGGTATACTGTGTGGGAGACTCTGCATTCTACTAAGGTGAACATTCTTGCATTGCAGTTTTGGTTGATAGTCTCTTTACTACTAGTATGATGGAAAATTAATGTGTTCTCAAATCTCGAAGGTGTTTGATTTGAGGATTATTTGTTTGTTTGGATAATTTTGTTTTAGTCTTCGTCGACTCAGTGAATGCAATATATTATGAAGACTAATAGCTGACTTGGCATATTGCACTACATAGATAAAATGTTCAAATCCTATATGGTGCCAATGAAGAAAGGGTTTGGTTATTTTGTGTTCATCCAATTAGGCTGACCTAATTGATGAATAAGATATGCCTGTATATATATAATATTCTTTGAGGAATGAAAGATATACACATGAGAGCAAGAAGGAAAACTGTGAGTGTGTGTGCGAGAAAGTGAACAGAGGAAAAGACTAGAGTCTAAATGCTTTATCAATAGTACAAATTTGTTGAGCGATGCAGTACTTTATATTCTGAGCTTCAGTGGAACTGAACCCTGCACACTAAAGGTGTATTCCATTAGTTCATTATTTTGGCAATGAGCCATCTTTTGTACTCAGGTTGTGAGCCTTTTATGGACAGTGAGTACTGGCAATGAGCCTCATAATGTTTTGTATCCGGATATAATATATTGTGAGTTAACCCTCACCATGGATTTTCCCATTCTGGGTTTTCCACATAAAAATCCTGGTATTCATGTGTGTGATTGCATTGACTTGTTTCTATGTTCTCTCTTGTTGATTCAGTCAAAACTGTAATAATGGTTAAGTGGATTTTATTATCGATTTGTGGAATACTGATTCACCCACCCCTCTCAGTATTCTAGATGTTCAACAATTGGTATCAGAGCTTGGTTCCTTGGAAGAATCCTAACAGCTTGAGGAAGGTCCCAGAATTTTAACATGAGAAATTTTTTCACTCGAAAGTAGTCTCTACTGAATTTTTAGAAGAAATGGAAGCCCTTAAGGACAAGTTGACAAAAGAAAATGAGCACATTGAAAAGATACAAAGTACAAGTATGGATGCATGAGATATGTTGACTGAAGGAGAAGAAATCATCACTAGCCTGCTGGAACAATTGGATGAGAAGAAAAGAATTGAAGGAAATTGAAATTCAAAATAAGATGGATGAATGTGCAAAGCTTGAATTAGAAGCATAAATCCTGAGATCTAATCTAGAAAGGGAAAATAGTTTTGAAGACAAATTTAAGATAAGCTCGGTGATGCTTGATGAATTGATTAACTCTCAAAGACTAGAAAAGGATAAGAGTGGTTTATGGTTTGAAAAAGGTTAGAGTTCTAAAGTGAAGCAATTCACTGGTAAGAAGATGTGGTACAAAGATAAACAAGTCAAGGAGCAAAGAAGCAATTCTGAAAAAACTCCTGTAAAACGACATGATGCAAAAAGGTATTTATACTTCAATGGTGTTTTTCATTCCTGCAAGAAATTTAGTCATAAGGCAAAGGATTGCAAAAAAATATGAATGACTCTAAGGGAAATAAGAATGGATACAAAGATAGTCTATTGGATAAAAGAGAAAATGGAAAGAAGAATGTTAGTTGTTGTAAGTGCAGAAAACTAGAACATCCTGATAATAACAACATAAAAAAGAAGAAATCTATCCAGCAAAGAAGAATGATCAAACCTTTGATCCAGAAATGACAAGAAAATAAATGGAAAGGATTTAGAGAAAGGAATCATCAATCTTAGCTGTGTTGAACTTCGGTATAGATACTCCCGTAAATTTCTAAATGAGAGCAGTATCTAAGGGGGAGCAATCTTTATAAAATATAAGAAACCCCCTTATTGGTACTTGTGTCATATCATGACAAAAGTATATTTAATGTGGTAACAAGATTAATGTATTTTATCAATCACATGTGTGAAGAATGAGGTCTGCAAAATTTGAAAGAATGGAAGCATACATAGTTTTCGAGGAAATCTACTTGCAAGTTGAAACATTTATTGCAAAATCATTTGGAATGAAAATAATAATTCCTATGTATTTTTAGAGAATTGTGCAAAGGAAGTTTAGAAGGGAATTCAGAGTTTCATAATTTGAAGAAAATAATAGACGAATTCAAAGTAAGCTCTGAAAATAGGAAGTCTATACATTTTTGGTTGGCATTTTTAGAGGTATTCCTATTTGCACAATCTTTCACTTTTATTGATGGATAATTCAAAGATTGTGAATTGTGTGGATAAAGCTAGGTTGAAGAGATATATGAGGAATGTGTTAGAAGAATATGTTGGTGCATTCTCTTGCATCCCTCTAAGAGTGTTTCTTATAGAAGATATTTATGCATTTGTTTATAGTAAGATTGAAGAGATGTCATCAATTCAAATGAATGTGCTTTGGGAAAATGAATTGATAGAGAATCATGATGTCTATAGAGTATTAGTTGATAAAAATTTGGATGTTTGGAGGAAATTTTCTTTGTTTGAATTTGAGAAGAAATATATTCGAATGGTATTGAGTAGAATTCATGATGAATCTTTGCGGATTGATGAGGCACATCTGGTTACTAGAGAAGTAATTAGAGATGTAACTGGTTTATGTTCCTCCAGACCAATTCCTAAATTGAAGGCTATGAATGAGGAAGAAATAATTGAGGTTACAGGTGTGAGTTCTAAAGGAAAATAAATTGGTTTGAGATTGATTGTTGATCCAGTAATAAGGTATGCTGCTATGGTCATTGGTCATAAAGTTTGTATCCCTAACAATGACTCTACAATTTCTACTGTTGTGGTGAATATTGTTGTTGATATGGTATTAATAGGTATGGAATATGACTTGTGTGAACTAATTCACATACATCTTTTGAAGAATTTAAAGGAGATCAAGAAGAGAAAAAAAAATACTTTTCAGTATGGAAATGTGGTTGTTTTTCTACTCTTTTCCTTTTTGAAAGATTTATCGATAATAGGAAGGTTAGAATGGTCAAATTCAAAGCCTATTGCCTATCAAATCAGGAACTTCATGATAAATCTTGGTAGTTTGGATGCACAAGAATCTTCCCTTGCTGCATTCTTTGGAACATTTCAGATGAGGATGAACAAAAGGTCTAGGATTCCAGTAATAGTTGTGGAAAGGTACTCTAGAAGCATAAATTTTCTTGTGTCCACATATTTTTGTCACATGGAAGTAGTTGAATCAAGGTTAGTTTGGATATCTAAATTTGATTATGAAGTGTCAAAGGCTAAAATTGACAAATATTCTAAAATTCTATTGGAAATCCCTAAGCATCTCAATGAAGAAAGTACCTTCAGTAGCATGATTGGGACAAGGAAGAAAAGGAAGAGTGTAGAGAAGATAGAAGATGCAGAAGAAAGTAAGTTTGAACATGAGCATGAAAGAAAAAGTATTTAGAGATCTTTGGAAGATTTGCAAAAGGTTATTCCAGATGCTAATTTTGATTCATCTAGTTTTGTTGTGGAGAATCTTCATGGCATGATTAAATCCTTGAAAGTATACATCTCTAAATTTAAAAAGTTCACTGGAATTAGATCTGATGAAGAATATTTGAATGATATCAAAGTAAAATGTGTTAATACACACAATCGAGTAATGATGGAATTGGAAAATGTACAAGGTTGTGAAAAAGAGGCACAAGAACTACTTTCATTTTGTCTAGATTGGTCTAGTAATACATTGGATATGATAAATGAGATAAGGATGAGTGAGTCTCAATTGAGCACTCAGGTAGATACATACAAGTTAGTAGAAGATAAAGATAACCAGAGGTGATCCTACATTGTGCAGCTTTAGGACAATTTTTTCTCTCTATTGGATTGAAGAAAAAATGTTATCAAGAATTTTGTGGCACTCAGAAACATGATTAAATACATAATTTTGTTTCTAGTGCTCTTGGTTGTATTGATGAATTATCAAAGATCAATCTTAGTCCCAATACTTTAATAGATGGTATAGAGTCTCTAACTAAACTTGAGATATTTTACAAGACTCTTGTTAGTGCAAAAGGTTCATGGGAAGAAGGTAAAGCGTCATGGAAGGCTATCTTGGAGAGTCTCAGTGGTTCTTCTTTAGGTTAATTATGTATTCATATATTTTTTCGTTACATTTTTTTTATATACATTCTTATACCAAACCCCTTCCTTTGGCATTGATGTCAAAGGGGGAGAGATAAAGAGATGGAGAGATAAAGACTCAAAGGAAAAAAAAATTGTGAAGAACAATTTTGATAGGGGGAGTAGTCAGAACATTCAATTACAATATACTTGAATTTTTTTTGTCATGCATGTTTCCATCAATGCCAAAGGGGGAGATTGTTGGAAGCTTTGCAACATGAGCATGGAGTATGGGTGGTTTTGTTGGTTGTTCCTATGTTTTCATTGATGTCAACATGGCAATAACTACAAGGTGATAACTATATGAGAAGTTTTCTTGGGTTACTGGAAGTTGTTCTCTGCCAATAATATTCCTTTGTGATGGATCAGTATGTTGGTATTTGAGTCTAGAACTCATTGCAAGATCTGATATGACTATAATCTCTTAACCATGTTTTATTGAATCATTTAGACTATTATTTCTTGGATCTTAAGACGTCTTTTGCTATGAATAGAAAGTTATCTCTAACAGAGTTTAACTCTGTATCCTACTATTGTTCTATGTGAGGTATACTGTGTGGGAGACTCTGCATTCTACTAAGGTGAATATTCTTGCATTGTGGTTTTGGCTAATAGTCTCTTTACTAGTAGTATGATGGGAAATTAATGTGTTCTCAGATCTGAAAAGTGTTTACTTTGAGGATTATTTGTTGATTTGGAGAATTTTGTTTTAGTTTTGGCCAACTCAGCAAATGCAATATATTATGAAGACTAATAGCCGACTTGGCATAGTGCACTACATGGATAAAATGTTCAAATCCTATATGGTTTCGATGAAGAAAGGTTTTGGTTATTTTGTGTTCATCCAATTAGGCTGACCTAATTGATGAATAAGATATGCTTGTATATATATAAGATGCTTTGAGGAATGAAAGATATACACATGAGAGCAAGAAGGAAAAGTGTGAGTGTGTGTGCGAGCAAGTGAATAGAGGAAAAGACCAAAGCCTAAATGCTTTATCAGTAGTACATATTTGTTGAGTAATGTAGTATTTTATATTCTGAGCTTCAGTGGAACTGAACCCTACACATTGAAGGTGTATTCCATCAATTCATTTGTATCTATGGAAAATTAGATTGTTAGCTGATTAAATCAATAAACATCAAAATCCATTGAAGTAACAAAGCACAAAGGAAATAAACATGAAAATAAAAGGAGTAATACTACCAGAAATCTTCATCTTCCATGGTTCACCTTTGTTACACCTTCTAGTTTGCAGCAAGTCAATGAGGCCCTCAGATTTCGAATTGAGCAACCTATAATAATGTCCAAGTCCTATGCAAATGTTGAAGGATTTATAAAATTATGCCTATGTCTATGACAATATGCTAAATGAAATAATGACTACTAATGCCAAATGACTATAATGCCTGTATTCAAAAAATGACGGGATCCTGAAATTATGAGCAAAATTGTCTTTTATAGAAAACACAATTTTGAGCGGACGGATGAGATTGAATTCTAAGAAAGACCTAGAACGAGAGGTCCAGATTACATTTGAGAATCCCTAATTAGGGTTAGGGAAAAATCCTTAATTGAACAGTCAGAATAATATCTCAGATAATCAGATCGACAGTGGAGAATAAATGAGACAAATTAATTAGAAAATAAAGATTTTCGAAAATCAAGAAGATAAAGATTGTCTGATTTGCGAGATTCGAAAAATAAAGAAGATAAGATTTGAACTGAAGATCAAATTTGGAAAATCAAGAATCTGCCCGATTACTTGATTTTTGGAAGATTAGTTACTAATTTGAATTAAATTAATGCAAATTATGGATTTTATGAGACAATAAACAACTTTTTTCAGATTATTTACCAAAATGGACTGACAGTTAAGATTTTGATGACATTTTAAATAATTGATTTATTTAAAATGAGAGGAATATTAAATTGGCAATTAAATAATTAAATTAAATTATTTAATTTAGAAGATAAGATTAATTAATTAAATAAATTAATCATTTTATTTAATTATGACAGTTAGTGACATATTAAATAAATAAATAAAACTTATTTATTTAATAATCGGGAAGAAATATATGACAGAGGGGAATTAAACAAAATTAAGAAATTTATTTAATTAAGGGAAGACTTAGACAATTAATGACGTATTTAATAAATAAATAAAATTTATTTATTTAATAATCATGAAGAATACAAAGACATGAATTAATTAAACAATTTTGAATTATTTAATCAATAGTCGAATGTGGACCAAGGACATAATTAAATGTCTTAATTATGCTAGGACGAAAGTGGTAAAAATGAAGCTTGCAGGCCTAGGTCATTTTTAAGTGTCTACATTTTGCCCCTCTTTGTCATAATGTAGCATGTCGCATTGTGACAAAGAAAATAAGTCAAAAATATGCCCCAGTGCAAAATAAGATGAGGAAGAATGACGAGGAGGGTTACGGTATGCCCCCTCGAGAGGACAGATAGGTTCCAAGAACATGGGTGTGCTCTCGAAATTGATTAGAAGACTAGAATATGAAGAGACGAAGAAATTTTAGTGCAAAAGACATGAATGCAATGCTTATATGAGATGGGTGAGAGAAGATGACAAGACTAAAGAAGATGCATGTTAGTTCCTAGACCAAATCCTTCAAACCTTACCATAGGACTTTTAATATTTATTGCTCTTAATCATCATTGGGCAGATTGTTGTGATGGCCAACAAACACCATGATATGACATAGATCAAGGTGTGCAAGGCCGTACCATCACATAAGACAAGCAGTCACAGACAAGGAAGATCATGACTCATACCAAGAGCGTTATTGCCCCAGTCTTTGTCATAATCAACCACAAGCAGAAAAAGACAAAAAGGACAAGTCATGAAACGTCGTTGCTCCTCTAAATCCTGTTGCCAGGACATCCTTGAGGAACTAGCAACATGACTGTCAGAAAGAAATAAGATAAAGCCATTATCATGATACGTCGCTGCTTTTCTAAATCCTTTTGTCGGGATCTTGCTGAGAAACTAGTAACATGAGTGTCAAAAGACAAGACAAATGTCATGATACATCGCTGCTTCTCTAAATCCCAGTGTCAGGATCTCGCTGAAAAACTAGTAACATGAGTGTCAAAAGACAAGACAAATGTCATGATACATCGCTGCTTCTCTAAATCCTGGTGTTAGGATCTTGTTGAAAAACTAGTAACATGAGTGTCAAAAGACAAGACAAATGTCATGATACATCGCTGCTTCTCTAAATCCTGGTGTTAGGATCTCGCTGAAAAACTAGTAACATGAGTGTCAAAAGACAAGACAAATGTCATGATACGTCGCTGCTTCTCTAAATCTTGGTGTCAGGATCTCGCTAAAAAGCTAGTAACATGAGTGTCAAAAGACAAGACAAATGTCATGATATGTCGCTGCTTCTCTAAATCCTGGTGTCAGGATCTCACTGAAAAACTAGTAACATGATAAAAAGCCAAAAATGAATGCCAAGTATTTGCCAAGTGTGTCTGGATGTCAAGTTTTAATGATGTCGAGATGATGAATTCCGAAGGTTGCCATATTCAGGAAGGACACATCCTGAATAATGTCGATGTCTAGGAAGGACACATCCTAAAACACCAATGTTAGAGTTTTGTTCTTCAAAAGGACACATCTGAAAGAACGGTGATGCCAAGAGGAATGATCCTTAAGTGTCAGAAAGGATCCCTCAAAAATGTCAAATGATAGGGACAATGCCTAGGAAAGACACATCCTAAGGCATAAATGGTTGAGGTTATTCTTCAGAAGGACGCATCTGAAAGGTAACCAAGAGTTGATAGTTTGACTAGTTGCGATAATTTGACTTGTTTTGACTAAGTTCGACTTGTATTGACTGAGTTTGACTTGTGTTGATCATATGACGATAATATACCATGGTGACACGATTGTCATGTTGAATGAATAATTGCCATACTTTGTTTTAAGAGTTTTCTCATTTGGAGAAATGATCTGTCGTGACTAGCAGATTTTTGACATGTGTGCTAGTGTAATGCCATGAACCCTAATGGACTGACCTAGTGCGGCCTCGGGGGCTCATCAACAGATGGCCTTGCCTACGTCATGCGCTCAGAGACCTCGTAGTTCGACAATGACATGGACTGACTGACATGACTGACTTTGACTCCATTTTTAGCATTTTGACATTGATTTGAATGTTTTTGTGCTTTTCTTCAGGATGTTTTATGATGTTTTTGTCTTTTTTCAGGACATTTTATGATGTTTTTGTCTTTTTTAAGGACATTTTATGATGTTTTTGTCTTTCTTCAGGAAATTTTATGATGTTTTTGTCTTTTTTCAGGACATTTTATGATATTTTTGGATTTTGATGTTTAAGAGGATCATGACAAATGCATATGACTGATGCCTACACATGAGAATCCAAGGATAAACATTATTGTGCCCCTAGTCAAACTGAATACCAATTGACAGGTGATGACAACGTTGTTTGATATGGGAAGGACGCATCCCGAAACAACATGAGGACAACGACGATAATGTGATGAAAGTATTGAGGTCTACAGCTGGGCCAGGAATGCAGTCAAGTAAAATTTTGGATAATGTGCTTGTATGAATTAGACTCATTGCATTTGGAATGACTTGGTTAGGACTAGATGGGATGATGACTATCCTTAGACCGTTTGACAAGGGGAAGCCAAGATAGGTGACAGGCATGAAAGGATAAGAGGTGGCCTTGGTAAAGGATGAGAGACATGATACTAATGGAATTTTCATATGATTTTCAAGGACTATGTCATATAAGGACAATAAGACTATGACGATCAATGACATGATGTTTCGTGAATCGTGTATGACCGAAGGATAGACATGTCAAGAGTTTTCCCAAAGCATGATTTATGTGTGCCAATTTTATGTCAAGACTGAGGTAAGTGGGAAAAATGTGTGGAAATGATAAGGCTTAGATGGACGTCAATGTCATGAGGAAGGCATGGGAAAATGAGACGACTTGCCCCCAAGTATAAAATTCCACATAGATGATTTATTTTACACATGACGCCTGTTTGCCAGGTTTTCATCATGGTACTTATCCATGGCACCTGTTTGCCAAGTTTTCACCATTGGATGAAATTTTTCTCTTTACTATTTTCTTGACTTTTTGATTTTTTTGATGTCACCAAGACGCCTGTTTGCCAGGTTTTCATCAGGGTGATGATTTTTATCATTTTTTAATTTTTTATTTTTATTTTTATTTTGTAGATAGCTTGGATGCTTTAGATGACCACTGACTATTCTAAATCCATTGATGGTGCCGATGTAGAGACTGGTGCCATGATATGCCAATAATGTCCTGTCTGAAGTAGTTGTCTTGCCAGGATCATAGCGCTTTCATACAATTGATTGATGTCATCATGGTCCTTTCTGATACTAGAGTTGGCCTTATCAGAATACACACATCGCAATAGAGTGCCATGAGAGTCCTTGTGGTAAAGAGTTTCTGCCAAGATGTGAAGGATGTGTGACGTGAGATTTTTGGACTTTAAATGAGATGTAGGGTTATGACGAATGATGGTAGACGTGGAAAGATTGTTTGGACATTTGGATGAATAAATTTTTATTTTCCAAACTTGGGATGGTGGATGACAGATTTTGGAGGGATGGTGTTCGGAACCAACACTTTTATATGCCTTGATTGATGACCATTTTGAAGGAGGTGGACATGTGTTATATGTGGGAGTCCTCTTGTCTTGTGGCTCCACATTGTAATTTACTTTTGTATTTGACTTGGTGTCTTTGTTTGATCCATCTTTCTTTGGGATCCATTTTAATTTCATTTGTCCACTTGTCCTTTTGTTTGATTCAATGGTCTTTGACATTTGATTTTGATCTTTTGACTTGTAAAAATTTTGTTTTTGTTGGTCCCAAAGGGGAGGTTGATTCATGATAGAATGATGGTTTATGGTGTGGGTGGACGGGGTGTTGGCAGCAATCTTATGACAAGGATTTCTCATGGATTCCATTTTGACAGTTGTATCTGACAAGGTTGCCCCCAGTATCGAGGAGGTACCACAAACATCTTTTGATTTGCTGACTGAAGAATAGCCAAGACCTTGATGTCTGTAATTTTCCTGAAGCTGTATTGGTTCTAGAATGCCTTGCTTATGTATGCCTAGTCCTTTGCCTTGATATTGCATGCTTTGACAGATTTTGTTGGCGATGGGGTATTTGTTGTTTTGAAAGCAAGATGCTAACCCATCATGATGTCTATGGACACTGTCACTTGTAATATTTTCATCTGCAAGAAAGCCTGCTCTGACAAAGATAGATGACCCTAATTGGTAAAGTGTCTTAGCTTCATTGTCATGTTGAACATATTCCTAACTAATATCTTTGGTCTGATCGTGTGACATGTCAGGTTCAGATGATTCTGTTGGTGCTTCCAAGGTACTGTCGAAGCCATCATTATGTTTAGTGTCATAGAGTCCAATGATTTTAGCTATAACTTGATCATAAGCAAGCATGTCCCTAGTGGAAGATTCTTGTTCTGGAGGAATATCATCTGTGTCCCATGGAGGCAAGTGTCTCATTGTGGGAAGTGTCAATAGTCGAGGCCTTTATAAGGTCGGCAAGTGTTTGATCATGAATGGTGTAAAGGTCAAGGAGTGGATCATTTTGGACTTCTTGGTCAATGGTAAGGTCTTGGTCGAAGATGGGGTTGTCATGGATTTGGACTTCTTGGTCAATGGTAGGTGTACTTTGGATGTCATGATTGTCTTGAAGGAATCCTTGAATGGAGTTTAAGATAGGGTCATGGGATGGACTATCTTGTTCTTGACATGAGGGTGACATTATAAGGTCATACCTTGGGCTTTCGTCTTCACATGTATTCTCAGGTTTACACAATAGGATTTGACTTTGAGTAATGCTAGAACTTTCATGACTAGATGTGGCTTGTGAGGGGATGTCTTGAAAAGGATTAATGAATGACGAACTAGGATAGGACGTGGGGATTTGGACTGGACTAGTATGTGAAGAACTAGGATATGACATGGGTACTTGCGTTGAACAAGTATGTGAAGGACAAGGGTATGACATGGAGACTTGGACCGGATATGACATGGAGTCTTGGACTGGAGTATGATGTGACATGGGGACTTCAACTGGATATGCCATGGAGTCTTCAGCTGGATTAGTGTAAGGTTGACTAAAATAGGACTTGGAGACTTGGACGGGATCGATATGGTATGATGTGAGGACATGACATGAGTTGGTAGATGGTTGATAAGGCATGTAGACTTGGACAGGATTGATAGGTGGAGGGTCAGAATATGACATGGAGGTTTGGAATGGACTAGTGGACAGTTGGCTTCCCTTGTCAAGGTTAGGATAAGGGTGATAAGTGGACGTTTGTTGTGAATTACTAGTAGGATTTATGTCAAGCAACTATTGATGGTGAGGGTAGACGTATGGAGGTGGCAAAGTATTTATGTCAAAGCCTTGTGGTAACTTAGCCCCTTCATCCAAAAGCATGGCTAGATACTTTTGAGGGTCACGTAAGATTGATTTTTCTACAAAGGAGACTATATCAGGATTTTGCGCTACAGCTTCTAAGTATTTGACATATACTCGTCCATTCTGGTCTCTTTTTATGAATGGTTCAAAAGGGTTTCGTGATGAAGATGGCATGTTCATGGAAGATTGCATGTTCATGTTGTGAAAAGGGTCAGAAAAGGTCCAATGTTTGTTCATGTCATAAGTGTTATTGTCGATGTTGGGATTGGAATCTTGTCCAAAGTTTGTCATTTGTCATTGTTGTCTTTGGAGCCTAGTCTCAACCGTAAAAGGGATTTTCTCAAATGAGGATGACGCCAATGACAACTAGATGTGAGGATGATGACAACCTATGTTTTTTGGATTTTTTTGGATAAAGGATGACAATGCAAGACTATGATGACGTTTTCCTAAGGAAATGATTAATGCAAGATGACAAGATTGTCAAGGCCAATATGAGGACTAAGATGATATGTTTGACTAAGGACTTAATGTTATAAATGCCAAGTCTAGGTTCAAAATGATGACTAAGATGAACAATGCAAAGTCTAAGTTCAAAATGGGGACTGAGATTATTTTTTTTGATGTTTTTTTTTTTTTAAAGTCTGAGTTGTCTAATGTCGATTGTTTGTGTCCAGATTTGTGAATGTTGTGTATATTGTTTAAAAATCTAGAAAACACTTGACAAGCATGATGTTTTGGTGTAAGCAAGCACACATGAGACAAGTACAATCCTAAAAGGCCAATAGGCCAAGGGTTTGTATACTTGGTATAGCCCACCGATATACCCCAGATTGGTGATAAACACCTTTCACCTTTCCTTCTCAAGAGCGGATAGCTTAGAATTTTGGTGGCATTGGCTCCCCTCCACGGCTCATTAACGTCATTCGAGCACACCAAATTTGAATTCTTGGCTAGTGACTTCCCAAGAACTGCTATCTCTACTCAAGGGGATCAGTAGTGAGTGTCTTCGGGCATGATACTCTACCCTGCACTATACCAAGCAACGACCAAAGAACGGTTTGGACACTAAAACAAGAGGTGTTTAATTCGGGCATTTCGTTCGTAGGGCATGATCCATGCAGTGAGAGTCCCCTTTCGGATCCATCTCGTCGGAACCATACACGTGATTCTTGGGCTTTCCCCAAGAATCCACTTTTGTATACCAGCTAGAAGTCCCTCGGTGTCAGGGTGCTACCGGTCTGAGTCATCCTGGGGTGACTACTTTTTCCCACCAGAACAGGCCCAAGTTCTAGAGTTAGTAACCGTTTCTCTTACCCCTAGGATCACACGAATGCGCAAGGGGAGAGGATATTCCGATATACCAAATCGTGAGGGTGTACAATAGATAAAATGGGTCTAGTTTTCTGATCACTGAGTTTTCACAAGGTGAGAGCATAATCACCTACCATTTGTTCAAACACAATCAGACACTTGCAAACAAAATTCATTTTAGAGCACCAAAAGAAATGTTCCTAAATTAAAAAATGCAAACAAGTGGTTTGAAAGATAAATCTTTGACAAACGTAGCTGAAAAACCACATGTCAGTAGTTTGAATAAATGTCTTTAACCCACGAAAAACTCCAATGCCACATGCTGCCAACAAAGATTAGTAATAAAAATAAAAATAAAAAAATAAAATTTAATGACAGCAGCAAATTAAAACAGCGATAACTTGCTCAAAACTTAACGAAAATTTAAAGCATAGATATCTATGGAAAGCTAAATGACTAACCTTCAAAACCCAGAAAACGTTTTCCACGATTCTGCACAAAGAAAACATTATAGACAAAAGAAAAACGTGGGTTTTAAAAGCTAAATTGAAAAAATAGCAATCACTAAAATGGCCATAACTTTCTCAAATCTTAATGAAATTTAAAAACCATTTGATGTTCTGGAAAGCTAAGAGCGAGATCTACAAAACCCAGAAACTGTTTTAAAATATTTTATTTGCCTATTTTTATGTGCTCAAAAGAAAGTGACGGGATTTCGTATGACTTCTTGGCTGTAACCAACAAAACAGTGAAGACAAACAAGAAAACACACAATTTTTTCTACAAAATGTCGGGTTCACCAAATGTATCTATGGAAAATTAGATTGTTAGCTGATTAAATCAATAAACATCAAAATCCATTGAAGTAACAAAGCACAAAGGAAATAAACATGAAAATAAAAGGAGTAATACTACCAGAAATCTTCATCTTCCATGGTTCACCTTTGTTACACCTTCTAGTTTGCAGCAAGTCAATGAGGCCCTCAGATTTCGAATTGAGCAACCTATAATAATGTCCAAGTCCTATGCAAATGTTGAAGGATTTATAAAATTATGCCTATGTCTATGACAATATGCTAAATGAAATAATGACTACTAATGCCAAATGACTATAATGCCTATATTCAAAAAATGACGGGATCCCGAAATTATGAGCAAAATTGTCTTTTATAGAAACACAATTTTGAGCGGACGGATGAGATTGAATTCTAAGAAAGACCTAGAACGAGAGGTCCAAATTACATCTGAGAATCCCTAATTAGGGTTAGGGAAAAATCCTTAATCAAACGGTCAGAATAATATCTCAGATAATCAGATCGACAGTGGAGAATAAATGAGACAAATTAATTAGAAAATAAAGATTTTCGAAAATCAAGAAGATAAAGATTGTCTGATTTGCAAGATTCAAAAAATCAAGAAGATAAGATTTGAACTGAAGATCAGATTTGGAAAATCAAGAATCTGCCCGATTACTTGATTTTTGGAAGATTTGTTATTAATTTGAATTAAATTAATTCAAATAATGATTTTTATGAGACAATAAACAATCTTTTTCAGATTATTTACCAAAATGGACTGACAGTTAAGATTTTGATGACATTTTAAATAATTGATTTATTTAAAATGAGAGGAATATTAAATTGGCAATTAAATAATTAAATTTAATTATTTAATTTAGAAGATAAGATTAATTAATTAAATAAATTAATCAATTTATTCCGAGTGACATCCCGAAAGAAATATATGAGAGGGAATTAAATAAATTAAGAAATTTATTTAATTAAGGGAAGACTTAGACAATTAATGACGTATTTAATAAATAAATAAAATTTATTTATTTAATAATCATGAAGAATACAAAGACATGAATTAATTAAACAATTATGAATTATTTAATCAATAGTCGAATGTGCACCAAGGACATAATTAAATGTCTTAATTATGTTAGAACGAAAGTGGTAAAAATGAAGCTTGCAGGCCTAAGTCATTTTTAAGTGTCTACATCATTCTTTTTGCAGTGAGCCACTATCATTGTATCTTGGGAATGAGCCATCTTTTGTACTCAAGTTGTGAGCCTTTTAAGGATAGTGAGTCTTGGTAGTGAGCCCTATAATATTTTGTATCTATATATAATATATTGAGTTAACCCTCACCGTGTTTTTTCCCATTCTTGGTTTTCCACGTAAAAATCCTAGTGTTCATGTGTGTGATTGCATTGACTTGTTTCTATGTTCTCTCTTGTTGATTTAGTCAAAATTGTAATAATGGTTAAGTGGATTTTATTATCGATTTGTTGAATATTGATTCGCCCCCCCCTCTAAGTATTTTGGATGTTCAAGAAAATATACCTTCCAAATTCAAATAGTTTAGGGAAGAACTGATTTTGAAGTTTTTGGTGAATGAAAACAAGCATTTATGTGCATTTTCTAACATTGCAGACCTGTTCTTTCCTTTTTTATAGATTTTTACTTGCTTGTACAGATGGTATACTACCTGGAGAAGATAGAGGAATGAGATACCTTTCATTTTCAATTGGTTTGGTCAAATTTTGTTACATTTTGCAAAATTTATAGCATTTTTGGTGTCAATAGTTGCAGATTTTTCACTGTTTTGTAGCAAGAAATTATGCTTGTACAGATTTGTACAACCTTTAATGACTGAGATAGTCATTGGAAAAGTTATAGATATTTTTTATGGTTCAAATTATTTTGGTTTGGTCTCATTTGGAGTTAACTTGAGAAAGTTATGACAAAAATGCTCTAGATGGTCATGTTCAAAAATTAGGGTTTCCAATTTGATAAAAAATATCATTTCTCATGATCCGTACGGTGAAAATTTTTATAAATTTTTAGAATGTTTTTTTTTCATGTCTTCTTTCATTTTTCCAAGCCCTAGGCCAAGATTTTATGGGCTATGAGGTGAAATAGTTGAATGTGTGTCTCATTTTGCAAGAAAATTGTCATAAAACCCTAGTTGCTAAAGGGTTGAACAAATCTTTGCATAGTTTAATAATGGTTGAGTGTAGAATCATTGAGACATGTTATGAAAAAACTGAAATGTCCAAGAACTCATGTGTAACGCTATTTTTCCTTGTTGAATGCCTATTAGGCCATTGTAGCAATGTTTCCAAGATGAACTAGGATGCACCCGGTTATGCTTTATGATGAATCATTGTATCAAATATGTCAATTGAATTAAGTTTAAGCATCTCCTTCCTCTACATCAATGCCACCATAAGAAAATACATCATTTAGGATTTTTTTTCTTAACCTTGAGGGATATGTAATTAATTTCATGAAAAGGTGTCCTAAATGACAAAAGTGAGTGCATGTTCATCATATATTCCCATTCAAGACATCTACAATTGTTACATCATGGCCATTCTCCACATGGGGATTAGATATATCTGGAAAGATCTCCTTTCCATCAATAGATTACCACACTTTCATCATAAAAAATAAAAAAATTTATAAAATGGGTGGAGGCTATTTCTTTAAGCATGGTCTCAAGAATGGTCATTACTAAGTTCATCTTAAGCTAGATCATTTTTAAGTTTTGGATTTTACAAGTCATTTTCATACATAATTCTTCATCATTTAAAAATACCCAAATATGAGAATTATGCGAGATTACATATCAACCTTATTTTTATTTGGTTTATTATCCCTAGGGGAATGGACACGTAGAAGCCACAAAAAACCATTACAATCCATGCCAGTTAAAATTATTAAATATTTTAAATGAGCCTAGAATTTATAGCTATATCATGTTATCTAGACTTACAAGACTAACATCCAAATTCTTGTAATAATGACCCCATATGCACTTCCATTTGGGTGAAGTTTATCATTTCCATTAGAGCTTGAAATACACAACTCTTGGTGTTCTTGCAACAACTTCTAGATCATTAAGAGTATTGATTTGTTTGATTAACAAAGTTAAAAAATTTAGATAAGGAAAAACTAAGAGTGGTGAAACAATGGAAAAGGATAGGTTGGATGATGAATGAGTTCACCACAAAGACCTATTATCCCTTATTTCATTCAAAATGTAAGCTATAAAATTCAATTTAAGAGCAGCAATTAAATCTATCTAAAATAGTAACCAAAAGGTAGATCTAGAAAGGGGAAAACAATATGTACCTTTCACCAAAATTCAGCTTTTGAAGCTCACCAAGGACTCATTCGCCCTATGGAAAATGGGTCATGGCTACAGTTTCTGAAAAATGCTTTCTATGTTCTCTTCTATTAGGTATGCACTTCTAGATTCCAAGTGTTCACTATCGGATAGCCAACAATAGATTTTGTAGAGGAGTTTTTGTGATTTGACAACTTTTCTTGAAACTTTGACAACTTTGAAACTTTCTTCAATTTTTCTCCACATCAAAGAGATAAAAATTGTGTTTGTTAGGGGAATGGGGGTTTTCCTTGGTGAAACCTCATTCTGGTAATTAAATATTGAAGGAATGATGAATGAACAACATTATGTAACAACTCACCAAACCTTATCTGAACCTTAGAATACAAATCTACAAACTTGCATGAATTGGCTTCAATGGATGAGGATCTTGATCATGAAACTTGATGTGAAACAGTGCTTTTGAACACTTACATAGATCTTGAACACTATATCACCATTTTAACTCAAACAACATGCATGATGCAAGAAATATTTGACATGATGAAAGGAATCTTGATTGCTGCAATAAGCTTCTATAAATATGCCCTTGAATGCCTTAGAAATTCTCTTGAATTGTTCTTTATCTCATAAACTTTATTTTAGGACTTGCTCATAAGTTGCTAGGTGAAACTAAGTGAAATAACCTTGTATTTATATGTATCTTATCATTAATTCCCAAAATTAAAATTTCATGTCAAGCCGACATTGAATTATAGATTCGATATCATTAAAATACCACCAAAAACATATTTTAAAGGGGGGTACTAGGTCTAAGCGAGGACCCATTCACCATAGGGTGAATGGGTCCTAGGTCACTTACCTAAGACGTACATTGCTCGGTGTTAAACATTATGTTAAATTAGGGTCCTAGATCTAAGTGAGGACCCATTCACCTTATGGTGAATGGGCCCTAGGTCACTTACCTAGGACACACATCTTCCAAAGTTAAGTATTGTGTAATAGCATTTATGAATGTCAGGTTTTATCCCTCAAAAATTGCATTTAATTAGGCTTGGATTTGAATTAAAGGGGCCAATTAAGGAAAATTAACCTCAAATAATTAATAAAGCCCTAGATTAGTGTGAAAGTGTAAAGGTAAACCTTACAACACCAAAAATAAGGCACAATTAAGTCCATTTTATTTAAAAGGGTCCTAAACTTAATGTGAATATACAAAATACATATTACAACACTAAAATAAGGAATAATTAAGCTTATTTTATTATTAATTATTTCCAAATTAAGTGTGAAAAAAGGATAATTTTTCCTACACTAAATTTTTCCCTCACTTTAGTGAGAGGATGACTCCATGTCAAACTCACACTAAAGTAGACATTCAAGAAACTTATGTATACAACAATGACAAATATACACAATCATACAACATCAAAGACCAGGAAGATCAGGCCTAGTTGGTCTAATCGGTGCAGAACACATCTAATCTATCGGTTTTTTTGGTCGCGCTCACTCCAGGGTAGTGGAACCTTAAGTTTTCCACTAGGTGAGTATCCCAAAAGGGTAGAAAATGAGAGAATCATATTAGGCCCCCATACCATATCAAAGCTATCCTCCTAAAAACTTCAATAAGGCACGACAAGACAAGGCAAGGCTCCATAGGAAAGCAAGGTGTGTTATGCTAGGTGGCCTTGAAATTAGAGTTCGAGCTTCATAGGGCTTAACAAGCTACATTATTCTAAACACCTATGAAAAATTCAAGGCTCCACAAGCAAGCAAGGTGTGTTATGCTAGGTGGCCTTGAATTTAGAGTTTGAGCTTCATAGGGCTTAACAAGCTATGTTATGCTAAAACTTATGAACAATAATGCTAGTAAAGGATTTTTTTCACATGGATTTCGCTTAGTTCATGTAAGGTCTTCATCTTAGGGAACATCATGCCTAATGTCTCCAAGAGAGGACAAGTCAAGAGTAAAAGATTCACAACTTAGGGAATGCAATGTATCACATCACCACTAAGAGGAAATTTGTACACTAAGAAATATCGCACTCTTGGAGGACATCAAACCCAATGGCACCACCAAGAAAAGGACGCATCAAAAGAATAAAGAAAATTGCGCCATGAAACATGAATTTTTTTTAAAGATATTATCGTTGTATGCCCCCACTTTAAAGTGGTTGCTAACACCATTTCTATGAGCAATTTCTTTAAAGTAGCCAATGTTCAATCCTAAGACATGAGAGCTTTATGCCAAGTCACATGTTTCCAAAATGAAGCTATGTCATGAAAAAGGAAGGAGGGGTTACCCCCAAAAATACGTAAGGGATCTATGGATTGGGGGTCAATATATCTTTGCTACAATCTTTTCAAAGATCTCAGAAACGTCATCATTCCCCAAATACTCAGAATTAGAAGAATGACACAAAAAGAGAAAAAACAAAGAAAAATCCTTTCAAGTCAACATGGAAGAGACCTAAATTTCTCGATGCCTTGCATCATCCCCAAGAAGAAAACACAAGGAAATCAAAAAAAAAATTACGACATATAGAAGAATGTAGATACAAATAGAGGAATGCACAAAAAGAGAGAGATACATCAAACAAAACAGTATGGGGGATCACATTTGGAACATGCAATCACATAAAGAAACATGAAAAAGAAGATAAAACAAAATAATAGTAAGGCACATGCAAGTCAACCTATAGCAAGTCATTCGCATCCCAATCTCAGACAATGTATATGGAAGGCAGACAACTAGCCAAAGGGATAACATAAAGTGTCGAACTAGGACAAGCGCCCAGTTCAACACTCTTATCATCATTTAAGTTCATGGAAGAGGAGAATAATGAAATGAACTCATTATGCACTTGTTCATCAATCTTTGCAATGTCAATATCATCATCTAAATTAATCAAAATAGGAGGTCAACTCATAATGTCCATAAAATTTTATTCATGTTTACATTGCGGCGAGCGCAAAGAGACATCATGCCTTACGGGAGATAAGTTTGGATTTTGATTTTCTATGTTTCTCTTTTCTTCTTTAGTAACAAACAAGCAATAACACGACGTCTACGCCTACGCTCTCTCACATTTTGGTTTCTTTTCAATATGTTTTGATTGTGTAGGAGTGGATTTTTCAACCATAGGTTTCATTTCTTCCCTTAGGGGAGGAATGAAAGGAACCATGGGATGTTGTTCAACCACTTTCTCTTTAGATTTGAAAACTTGTTTGATTTTAGGAGGCACAATGAGATTTTTTTTATTGTTTCACGGTCTCTTATAGGAAATGGTAGGATGATTTTTAATAGGTTGTTTTGGGATATTTGGAAGGGCTTTTAGCTCAATCATGGTTTTGTCAAGGATAGGTGTCTCAATCACAAGTTGAGGTATATTTGTAAGGGATAGTTATGCTATGTGCTTTGCCTTAAAAAATTTATATGATTTTAAAAATAATTTTTCATGGGGTTTAATAGGTTCAATAGGCTCGGGCCAAAAGAAATCCAATGAAAAGTTTCCACGGGAAGAAAAAGGATTAAAGCCACTATGGTGCACAATGAAGATATCATTGCCAAAGGGAAACTTTAAACATTTATGCACAATCGACAAGATGAAATTCATGGAGAAAATCCATGGATATCCTAACTTCACATTAAATTGGTCTAACAACAGGATGATGGTGAATGAGACATTTAATGTTCTCAGTATGACCTTTAGAGGGAGATTTATTGAGCCAATCGCAAGGAAAGAAAAACCATTATGCATTTTGATCCATGATTTTGGTTTGTCATATGTATCTTGATAGAGTTCATGCACATTTAGGAATTCTTCAATAATCATGTCATCTACAAAAATGGAATCAATTAATATCCCATTAGTAGGCTTGTCATTGATTCTTCCAACTTTGTAAAGAGTACCATCAAATGCATGTTTGATTATGTCATTTTGTAAGAAAGCAATATCAAGGGGAATTTTGGTTTGGCTCGGCCCATGCAAGGTTTAGCTTCAATAAAGTTGATTGAGGCATGTATGTTATCATTCTCTTTATTTTTTAAGTTCTCATGAAGGAAGCAACTGAGGGTACATAAAATTTATAATCCGTGTTCAGTTTTAAGCATTTTCCTTAGATTTTGTAAAGTAGGAATGATACTAATGTGCATGTTTTCAGTAAGCACAAGGTCTTGTAACTTTTCTAGGCCTTCATCTATTCTTTTTATTTTTTCTTGTGGGAAATGAACAACATCATGCACATTGGTTGTAGGTAAGGTAGACATTGGAAATGAGGTATGCAGGCTATGATCCATAGGGGGTTGATTATCAACACTATTAGAAAGACAGTTAGAAAACCCAAGAGGCAAATGGTGTATCACAAGATGACATGAGTCTCAAACTACATCTCATAATAGTATTTCTAATAGGACACCAAGTTGTAAAGCTCATACAAGTTTCACAAACTCAATGTCAATCCAAAATGGAAAGAGGGTAAAATGTAATGAAATGACCTAGAATGCAATATGTAAATGCAATTTTTAGATTCTAAACAAGAAAAAAATTTGATTACACTATGCAAAAATATGAAAATGAAGTCTTGTAAATGAAATTTTGAAATCACACAATGCACTAACTTTATCAAATTAAGCTAGATATGATCAAATTGATGAAACAAAAACTCTGCAAACAGAAACAGAAATCTGAAAACAATAAATAGGAATGCAAAAATGAATGTTTTAATTCCCAGAAAATTAGATTATGACCCTGATCAGGGACTCATTCACCCTAGGGTGAATGGGTCCTAGGTGAGGTTTTTGAAACAAATTTTTACATATTTCTGAGTGATTTTTAGTAGTTTCCAAATTCTAGTCTGATAAAAGTTTCAGTTTTAATTTTCTATGAAATGAGGATTGAATGCAAATGCAAAATATGACAAAATGACAACCTATAAAACCTAGTTTGATATGCAATTTTTGTTTAATTTTCAAATGAAAATGAATTTTATGTAAATGGTATGCAAGATGACTTATTTTTTTGTATTTTTCAAATTTAAAGAATACAAAATATGCAATCCTAAAACCCTTAAATGAAATGAAAAGTTAAATGCAAACTAGACACCCTAAATGAGACCTAATTCAATGTAAAGAGATGCAAATGAATGAAAGATCTAACTTGAGGATGAGATAGGACTCCAAAATCATAAAATGCAAGGATCAAACTTAGGTTCACCAAAATGAAACAATGGAAAAGGATAGGCTAGATGATGAATGAGTTCACAACAAAGACCTATTCTCCCTTATTTCATTCAAAATTTAAGCTATAAAATGCAAATGAAGAACAACAATTAAATCTAACTGAAACAATAATCAAAAGGAAGATCTAGAAAGGGGAAAACAATGTGTACCATTCACCAAAAGTCACCTTTTGAAGCTCACTAAGGACTCATCTACCCTATGGTGAATGAGTCTTAGCTAGGGTTTCTAAAAAATGTGTTATGGGTTCTCTTATGTCAAGTTTGCACTTCTAGATTCTAGATGCTCATTGTCAAACAATCGAAAATAGATTTTGTAGAGGAGTTTCTATGATTTGACAAATTTTCTTACAACTTTGATAGCTTTACAACTTTCTTCAATTTTGTTCTTTAAATGATCTTCAACCTAAAATTTGCAATCACACATCAAAGAGATAAAATTGTTGTTTGTTAGGTGAATGGGGGTTTTCCTTGGTCAAACCCCATTTTGGTAATTAAACCTTGAAATTAAATAGAAAAGCATGAAGTAATGATGAATGAACAACACTATATAACAACTCACCAAACCTTATTTGAACCTTGCAATTCAAATTTCAAAACTTGCATGAATTGGCTTCAATGGATGAGGATCTTGATCATGAAACTTGATTTGAAACAATGCTTTTGAACACTTGCATAGATCTTGAATAGTACATCACCATATTAGCTCAAACAACATGCATGATGTAAGAAATACTTGACATGATGAAAGGAATCTTGATTTCTGCAATAATCTTCTATAAATCTACCCTTGAATACCTTAGAAATTCTCTTGAATTGCTCTTGATCTCATAAACTTTCTATTAGGACTTGCTCATAAAGTTGCTAGGTGAAACTAAGTGAAATAACCTTACATTTATATGTATCTTATTATTAATTCTCGAAATTAAAATATCACAAGCCAACATTGAATTTTAGATTTGATATCATTAAAATACCTCCAAAAACATATTTTAAATGGGGTCCTAGGTCTAAGTGAGGACCCATTCGCCATAGGGTGAATGGGTCCTAGGCCACTTACCTAGGACACACATTGCTTAGTGTTAAACATTATGTTAAATTAGGGTCCTAGATATAAGTGAGGACCCATTCGCCCTATGTCGAATGGGTCCTAGGTCACCAAAGTTAAGTGTTGTGTAATAGAATTTATAAATTTCAGGTTTTATCCCTCAAAAATTGCATTTAATTAGGCTTGGATTTGAATTAAAGGGGCCAATTAAGGAAAATTAACCTCAAATACTTAATAAAGCCCTAGATTAGTGTGAAAGTGTAAAGGTAAACCTTACAACACCAAAAATAAGGCACAATTAAGTCCATTTTATTTAAAGGGCCCTAAACTTAATGTGAATATGCAAAATACATATTACAACACTAAATTAAGGCATAATCAAGCCCATTTTATTATTATTATTTTGTAAATTAAGTGTGAAAAAGGGATACTTTTTCCTACACTACAAGTGGTATAGAGACATGAGCCATAATTGGTTCGCATAGATAATAAATATAACAAAAAGGTTGTCTATAGATCATTTAAGGTTAAAGACCTCATACTTATAATTGACAATTTGATTAACAAAAGAGTAAGTGAAGGCTAGAAGTTTAGACTAAATTGAGAAGGTCCCTATTTAGTTAAGGAAGACATTTGAAATGATTCTACCTCTTGTGCAGAATAGAAGATGAGGAATTTTTCAAACCTATTAGTGTATTCCATCTCAAAAGAAATACATCTAAAATAGAAAAATCATAAGAAAAACATGTTTCAAAAAATAAAATGTTCATTCCATCCTCTCATTTTTGGTCATTTTCTCTTTACTAATTTTAATCTTAGTAGGATTCTTAAGTTTATAGTTTAGGTTGTCATTACTAAGCCACATATTCCCCAAATCATCTATGTTATTTTCTTTTTACATTCCTACAATTTAAAAGAATCTAATTTAAGATTAAATTTATCATAGTCTTAGCCATCATTAATTTTTGTTCAACACAAAGTATGTATTTAGGCCTATATCACCTTATAGAATCTAATAGGAAAGAATCCCTAATTATCCTTAGCAATGGGGAAGTATTAGAAGCTAATTTTTACCCATTTGATTTTGCATATCCTCTTACTTGTCTTATATAATCATTAGGTTATGGGGGTAAAAACTCCAAATAAATTAAAAGTAAAAAGAAAAAGAGTTTCACAATGTTCATACTCTCAAGTGGAAACCTAAATCAAAGCTACAAGGGTGAAATTCAAAAAAAAAAAATAATAATAAGTTAAACACACACACATAAGTTAGGTAAAATAACTAATAGTTTAACTCTCTTTGAAAGTCCATCCTTGCTAAGGATACTTTCCTTTACCCCAAGCTTGACCAGTTGACCATATTTTGGTCCAAATATAGAAGGTGCTAATAAAACCTATTTCCTATTAATCTATAACTATTGAACACTCAGAATACTGAGAGGGGGGTTGAATCAGTATTCCTTTAAACCAAATAAGAATAAGCCATCCAATTATCAGAATAAATATAACTACAAAGATGCATGAAAGCATAAAGACAACCACAAAATCACATGACACATGAACACCAATATTTTCACATGGAAAACCCAAAATGGGAAAAAACATGGTGAGGGTTAGCTCACAATATATTATATCCAAATATAGTATATTACAGAAAGGCTCACTGCTAGGTGGACTCAATGTCCAAGTGAACTCACTACCCATAAAGAAAGAGAAGGAACAAAGAAGGGGTGGTTATACATCCTATTTGAACTGATACAATAGAATCTATCATATGTTAGATTATAGTTCCAATGAAGTACAAAATTATCTTCACACTAATCTGAGTCAATACTCTACTTTGTTCATAATCTGCACAATTCCACATCACACACATGCATGTGAAGCACCATACATGCCATATATCTCTCAATATGTGCATACAATATAATATCTATTCATAATTCTATGCTTATTTTCTCTTAAAATATTAAGATTTATCTCCTATATATATGCATATCAAGTGTAACTTCAATTAGGTCGGCCTAATTAGAAGTAACACACAAAATTAAGCATGTCGTCCTCAAAACACTATATCCACATCTTGCACCATAATTCAAAATTCAATTTACATCAAGATAGTTTGGCATGGACCTAATATAAATCCCACATAAGATAAAGTTACCTTCTTATACTTTCCAAAACATCAAACATTTTAGGTCGGCCCAAAGATAAGACCTAAACATAAAACCTTCATATGTACATAAAATTCACCAAATGTGGGACCTCAAAGCTCAATCTTCCTTCAAACTCCTACTCAGTTGATAGCTATTAACTTGTCTTCATCATCATAGAATAGAATAGTTATCCATGAAGAAATGTGGAATCTCCCACACTAATACACTATTCAAAAATAACTATGGTATACAAGGTTTAACATTGTTATACAAATCTTTCAGGAAACTTCATAGAATGTCACAAAATCTTGAATATAGCTACACTTGATCACAAAACTATATCAAAAATTACAGAGTGATATGTCCACTTGCGGTGAAATGTGGACCCAAAAACTGATGCACTGAACCACAACACTGCCAGAGGAAATTCTTAGCCAATTTCTTGTATAACTATATTTTCTAGACCAACTTGCTCTATGCATATGTCACTAAAAATACTTCCAAATTATGCTAGAATGATCATAAAAATGTTTACCCTCAATTAAAACACTGGATCAAGCAATATATACACCTCATGCTCATTTTCCCAAACTACACCATCAATGATAGACTTCCAACTTCCAACAATCTCCCCCTTTTTCGTTGATGGAAACATGTGCTCAAAAACTTTTTCTCTCTCTCCCCCTTACACATATCTCATCCCAAATATCTTTCCCAATATCTTTCCAAGTATCTCTCAAAAATAATTCCAATATCTCTCCCCCTTTAACATCAATGAAAAAGGAAATACAAAAAATTTGTATACTTCCCCTTAGATATATATATATATATATATATATATGAAAACAAGGATAGCTAGAAAGAGTGTGTTGAATCCCCCTCGGGGAATTAACCAAAAAAAATCTTCTATACCTTTATTTATGCAAACAAAAGATTCTAAAAATTTAGGAAATGCATAAGAGTTGGGCATTTTCAACATAAGGATGTTGACCCTTGGAGCCTCTATAAGATGTATTTCCAAGTAGATCTATCTTCTTCCCAAAGCTTCTTTGTTGCTACTAGTGTCTTGTATTGTGATTCAAGCTTTACCAAAATTTCATTTCCTTCTACCAGAGTACTAGGAGTAAGATTTACCTTTGAATTCTTGTCATTATTTGCAAGGGCACTTGAGACAGGTATGTACTTCAACTTCACCATTTCCCTTAACTTCTCAAATTGTTTGATTAATTCATATTTTTGACTCTACAAAGTAAAGAACTCTTCTTGTAATATCACCAAAGTTGTCTAGGTCTGATCATCTATGTCTTGCATAGGGTCATAATTGTTTGATGCACTTCTGATTTATGTCTCAATTGTGTTCATAGCATCCTTTATACTTTGAGTGGTATCAGGCCACTTCATGAAAAATAAGAATAAGTTACTTGCTTCATCTTCACAAGCTTGAACATCCTTCAAGATCTCTTTTACTTTGTTGTGTGTAGTTGTACACATCTTTGTAATGTCCAAAAAACTCTTTTCTATTAGCCATGCTCCAACTTCTTTTCCAACTTATTCTTCCAATCTGGAGATGTGTTCCTTGAAGGAATCAGACAGTGATTTGAGGTTTGTTTCAGCAACTTCACCCACTGATGTACTAGTCTCATGCTCATGTTGAGCATCATCTATATGCATATGTCCTTCCATATCTTCTTTGGATGTCACAATGGTGCCAATTTCCTTTTTCCTTATGGCCTTCTACTTGACTCTCCTAGTGGTCCTCTTTGCTTCAACCTTGATGGTAGGAACTTCTAGAGGGAATTTCTCCCTTACCTAAGGTATGTCTATGGATCTTCTCTTCATACCAACTACAAGTAAAGGTACAATAGCTAATCTCCTAGAACTGTTGGAGGCATCTTTTGTACTCATATCAGCTCTAGCAGTTTCTATAGCTGCCCTAACTTTGTCTCTAGAGATACCAATCTCTTTGGAATATGATTCTACCTTAGTATTAATCTCTCTCTTCATTTGTGATTTCTTGAATTTCTACTAAAATTCTATTGTATTATCTCTGTAACTTCCAAATCTTGGCTTGCTAGGGTCTTTAGGGCTATTGAGCAGTACTTATGCATAGTCAGTGGCTACATCTTCTATTATTTCATAACCAAGATCTAGAACCCAAGTGGTTCTTGGTTCAATTTCTTTCATAATGCAAAAATTGGTAAATACCAAAAAGGTAATGTCACTCATATATTTCCTTATAACATTTCTCAAAATTATCTATCTCATTTTTTTTTTCTTTGAAATACTACAAAGAAAGTTGTAAGGGCATTACTATGAGCTTCTATATCTCCAAGATTACTCATGTATTCTCTTATCTAGTGAGCGACAAGCCTTTCATTTGACCAATTGAATTTCCCAACTATCGGAACTTCCTTCATGAAGTAGAAAACCAAGCATATTACCAATGTGCCATACCTAAATACCTACTTTTTCTTCTTGATTTCTTTTAAATTCTCTAACAATTGTTTCTGGAGCAACTCACAAAGGTCATACTCAACATTATTTTCAATCATATCCAAATCCACATGAATTGGGGTGGCAGATACCTAATTGTCTCCATAAATCATATGTCCAATCACAATAGCTACATATTGAACTGTCAGATTTCTGATAGGGTTTAATGCAACACTTGTTCTCAACATTATGTCTTTGTTCTTGCTAGATTTCCTTACTGGAGTCAGTTTGGTGGACCATAAACCAGTGATTTCTCTGATCACTTCTTTGGTAATCATGTGGGAACTATCAGTACACATTAATTGATCATGTATTATGCTTAAAGCCATTCTAATTCACTTCTCTTCATTGCCGAAGTATGGAAAATAGTGCCACACATCTAATTTATTCTCTAACAAGATATTGTATTCTAGTTTCAATGTATAGTTTTCTCTAATCAATTCATCTACCCATAGAATATGCAACTTTCCATAGGTGTGTTCTTCCAAACTTCCATGAACGTAATTCCTAACATCTTTTGTAGGCAGAACCCCAAGAGGAATTTGTCAAAATGCACCTAGGGGATCATTTTCTAAGCTTTTAGCGGAGTACATTCTAAATTTAGGCTACTATCATTGAGAGATATCTACTATTTCCACTAATTCCATTGCATTTAAATTACTTTTAGATGATAATTCAAGAAATTTATAATGTGCATGGATTGCTAAATACCTTTTCCTCACTCGACAAAGTAGGGTTTGAGATTCTACAACTTGGAGATAATTTGAACCCTTCAAACTTATTTCTTTCTCCTTTTTTATTCTTTGAATGTATTTAGTGAAATTAATTTTTCTTCCCAAGTATGCTTTTAACTCTTTGATTTGACCCAACTATGCAATAAATGTTTCAAACAAAAAGTTGCCAACCCTAAATTCTACATACACAGTCATATTTCCAAGCTCCGTAAATTTTTGCATTACTATATTTTCTTTCATAATTTTCTTCCTTAGATTAAGAACGTCATTCTCCATGACATGTCTTTGTTCTATATCTCAAGCACCTCTTTTTTGGTGGGGGACATAGGATTCTCATTAAAGCTCCCCCTAAGCCACAGCTCTGGGCTAAGTTACTGGACGAAACATTTGCACTAAAGATTGGTACAGATTCTCCCTTATCCTTAGTCTCTTCTTTCTTTCTCCATATCTTTTCCATTTTCTTTTTCACTTCATCTAGATTAGTATTTTTGACCGGTTCATTCTTACTTGTTGGGTTGTCCTTTCTTGTATTTATGCTTCTACAAAATTTAGCAATATGTCCTAACCTTTTGCAATTGTTGCATATTATATTTCTTTGATCATTATTCCTTCCATTCATTTTGGATCTACATTGGTTAGTCTCGTGTCCAAATCCATAGCATATATAGCAATAACCATTGAAATATTGAATCATTCTACCATTGTTGTATCTATTCATCATTTGACTTTTGCATTAGTTTTCTCTATATCCAAATTTCTTACATGTAAAGCATTGATCAATAAAGGATGAAACATTCTGATTCATTGTTCTTCTACATTCCATAGCTCTAGGTTCAAATTTATTGCAAAAATAGTAAAAACCATTGAAAGATGGGTACCTTTGAGCATTTGATTGTTTGATTAGGAATCTTCTAGAATTGCCTCTTTGATTCCAAAACTTTCCATAGTTCCTCTTGTCTTCAGTCTTCTTTTCTTCATTGATCATTTTTGAATTAGATTTTTGATATGCTTTAGAGCTTTCCCCTTTTTCAAGTCCTAGGCCACCCTTGTCTTTAGATGTTTTCTGACCAACAATCAACTCATCAAGCATTGTAACTTTTCTTAAATTTGTCTACATGAATTCTTTCCTTCTCCATATCTGATCTTGGATTTATCACCTCTTGTTCAAGTATAATGCACTCATCAGTCTTTCATTTTTCCATTGTATTCAAGCATTCCTTAATTATTTTATTTTCTTCCACTTGTACTCTCAATCTGGTGATTCCTTCATTTGTTTGCCTCAATTGTTGATTGACTTCCTTATGCCTTTCTCTGAATTTCCTAAACTGGTCTCTTAGTTTTCTAATGCACTCATTTGCCTCTTTTAGATTTTCCTTCACATCTTTGTTCTCAGCTTCAACTTTATCAAGATCTTCAAGAGCAACTTTAATTTCTCCATATTTCTCTAACATGCAATCTTCTTCTATGTATTCAATAGCAAGAATGTCTTCCAGAGGAATAGTATTTTTTTCAAGCATATTTTTACACTCCAAGATCTTCCCAAAGTGGTCAAGCTCCTTCCATGGATCTAAGCACTGATACCAATTGTTGAACACTCAGAATACTGAGAGGGGGGTTGAATTAGTATTCCTTTAAACCAATTAAGAATAAGCCATCCAATTATCAAAATAAATATAACTACAAAGATGAATGAAAGAATGAAGATAAAGACAAAATCATATGACACATGAACACCAAAAATTTTACGTGGAAAACCCAAAATGGGAAAAGCCACAGTGAGGGTTAGCTTACAATATATTATACATAGATATAGTATATTACAAAAAGGCTCACTGCTAGGTGGGCTCACTGTCCAAGTGAACTCACTTCACACAAAGAAAGAGAAGGAACAAATAATGGGTGGATATATAGCCTATTTGAATTGATACAATATCATCTATCATATTCTAGATTACAATTCCAATGAAGTACATAATTCTCTTCACAATAATCTGAATCAATACTCTACTCTATTCACAATCTACACAATTTTGCATCACACACATGCAGGTGAAGCACCATACATGTCATATATCTCTCAATACTCATATACAATCTTCTATCTCTTCATCATCTTATGCTTCTTTTCTCTTAAAAGGTTGAGATTCATCTCCTATATATATCCATATCAATTGTATCCTATATATACACTTTTCAAAAATAATTGTGGTAAACAGGGTTGAACACTGTCATACATATCTTTCCAGAAACTCCATAGAATGTCACAAAATCTTGAATATAGTTGCACCTAATGATCGCAAAACTATATCAAAAACCATAGAGTGATATCTCCACTTGTGTTGGAGTGTAGATCCAAAAATTGGCGTATTGAACCATAACACTGCTAGAGGAAATGCTTAGCCAATTTCCTGTATACCCATATTTTTTGCACCAACTTGCTTTGTACATATGTCACCAAAAATACTTTCAAACTACGATAGAATAATCATAAAAATGTTGAAATCAATGAAAACACTAGATCAAGAAATATATCCACCTCATGCTCATGTTGCCAAACTACATCATCAATGACAGACTTCCAACTTCCAACAATCTCCCCCTTTTCATTGATGGCAACATGCGTTCAAAAAATATTTTCTCTCTCCCCCTTACACATGCCTCATCCCAAATATATTTCCCAATATCTTTCCAAGTATCTCTCAAAAACAATTTCCAATATCTCTCCCCCTTTAACATCAATGGCAAAGGATATACAAAAAATTTGTATATTCCCCCTTATATATATATATATATTGAAATATAGAAAAAATAGGGTTTTCAAGATATGAAATGAGTATGATGCACCTATTTTTCCAATTTCATTCAAAATATGTGCTATAGGATGACAAATCTGAAAACTAACAAAAATAACTATCAAAATGCAGATCTGGAAAGGGTAAAATGTTGTGTACCTTTCAACAAAAATACTTTATTAGACCTCACTAAGGACTCATTCGCCCTATGGAGAATGGGTCCTAGCTAGGGCTCTTGAAAATCAATTTTTGGGTTTTGTTATGCTTAGCCTGCACTCCTAGATTCCAGTTGGTCACTATCAGAAAGCCAAAAATTAAACCTATAAACCAGTTTCCATGTGTAGACACATAAAGATGTCCTAAGCCTTCGAGCGTCATTTTTCTTCATCCTTGTCCTTCGATAATTGAATAATTTTAGTTATTCAATTATGTTTGATTATATTCCTCTATTAATTCAATAATTTTTAATAATTATTTAATTAATTCACTTTCTAATCTTTATTCTATCCTAACCGATTAAACAAACTAATTGCGTCACTAATTTCTTCCTCTTCTTCAATAGTTAAATGAACTATTATTTATTTAATTATTTTGTCATCTTTCATCTATAGTTAAATAATTACCATCAAATATTTATCTATTCATGGTCCTTTAATTCTTCCATAGTTAAATAATTATTAAAATCATTTAACTATCCCATGCCACCTTCCCTATTAAATAATTAATCTAAATTAATTATTTAAGGTCTAATTTTCATCTCCCCATTTAATTAAATTGATAAATTTAATTAAATGCTCTTCTTTTCATTTTATCTAAATAAATAATTTGGATAAATTATTTATTTGCCACTTGTCATTTTCTTCCCTTTTGAATAAATAATTTAAAATAAATTATTTAATGCACCTCCACTTGGTCAAAGATACCCTGTCATTATTTCATGTCATAGTCTGCATGTCTATCATAGCCTGCATGTCTTGCATGTTTGTCATAGCCGTCGGTGTCATAGTTTTTGCCATGCATGGCATATTCTTGGTGCATCAATTCTGGACCGTCAATTCGACCTTCAATCTTATCCATCCATTTGAAATTTCCTTTTCTTATAAAATGGCAATTTCGAACACATTTGGTCTTCTTCCTCTTCTCTCTCTCAAGCATTCATGTGAGCTTTCTGGCTTTCTTGTTTTCATCCATTTTTACACATACTTAGAGCTTCTCTTAGTCATTTAGAGTCATTTTGGAAAGAAAAATCCTTCAACACTTGTGTAGGACATGGCATAATCTTAAAGTTGCTCGAAGAATCTGAGGGAACTCTTCAACTTGCAACAAGCTAGAAGGCATAATGGAGGTCAGCCATGGAGATTGAAGATTTGGGTAACTTTGCTTCATTTATTTTCATGTTTTCGCCTTTGCTCTCCATTATCTTTTGGATTTTTTAGATTTAGCAATTCTAACCTAATCAAACATAAATTTCTAGAGATACACCATGATTTGACAACTTTTCAACTTTCTTCAATTTTTCTCTCTAATGGATCTTCAACCTAAAACTTACAATCGCACATCAAAGAGAGAGAAAAATTGTTTGTTTGGGAATGGGGGTTTTCCTTGGTCAAACCCCGTTTTGGTAATTAAACCTTGAAATGAATAAAAGCATGAAGGAATGATGAATGAACAACAATAAGTAACAACTCACCAAACATTAATTGAAACCTTGGAGTACAAATATGCAAACTAGCATGAAGTGGCCTCAATGGATATAGATATTGATCATGAATCTTCATGTGAAACAATGCCTTTGATATGCTTGATTGATATTGAACACTACATCAACATATTAGCTCAAACAACATGCATGATGTAATACATCTTTGATATGACAATGGAATCTTGATTACTACAATAATCTTCTACAAATCTTCCCTTGAATTCCTTAGAAATTTCTCTTGAATGCTCTTGATCATAAGTTTTCTATTATGCTTGAATACTTGAAAAATGCTAGGATGAACTTGGTGAAATGACCTTGTATTTATACATACCTTAAGATTAATTCTCAAAATTCAAATATCACAATCCAACATTGAATTATGGATTTGAAATCATTATAATGCCACCAAAAACATATTTAAAATAGGGGTCCTAGGTTTGAGTGAGGACCCATTCACCATAGGGCGAATGGCTCCTAGGCCACTTACCTAGGACACACATTGGGTAATGTTAAACATTATGCAAAAATATGGTCCTAGAACCAAGTGAGGACCCATTTTCCCTATGGCGAATGGGTCCTAGGTCACTTACCTAGGACACACATCTTCCAAAGTTAAGTGTTGTATAATGGAATTTATGAATGTTGAGTTTTATCCCTTAGAATTTGTATTTAATTAGGCTTGGATTTGAATTAAAGGGGCCAATTAAGGAAAATTAGCCTCAATTAATTAATAAAGCCCTAGATTAGTGTGAAAGTGTAAAGGTACACCTTACAACACCAAAACCAAGGCACAATTAAGTCCATTTTATTAAAAGGGCCCTAAACTTAATGTGAATATAAAAAACATATTACAACACTAAATCAAGGAAACATTAGGTCCATTTTATCATTAATTATTTCTGAATTAAGTGTGAAAAAGGGATACTTTTTCCTACACTACATATATATATATGTGTGTGTGTGTGTGTGTGTGTGTGAACAAGGATAGTTGGAAGAGTGTGTTGACTCCCCCTTAGGGAATTAACCCAAAAAAAACTTCTATACCTTCATTTATGCAAAAAAAGATTTAGAAAATTTAGAAAATGCATAAGAGTGGGACATTATCAACCTGAGGATGTTGACCCTTGGATCCTCTACAAGATTTCTTTCCAAGTAGATTTTCCTTCTTCCAAAAGATTCTTTGCTACTACTAGTGTCTTGTATTTTGATTCAAGCTTTACCAAGATTTCCTTTCCTTCTTCTAGAGTACTGGTAGTAAGATTATCATTGAAGTCTTGTCAATATTTACAAGGGCATTTGAGATAGGTATGTACTTCAACTTCACCAATTCCCTTAACTTCTCAAATCTTTTGATTAATTCATCTTTTTGACTCTACAAAGTAAATTACTCTAAGATCACCAAAGTTGTCTAGGTTTGATCATCTATGTCTTGCATAGGGTCATAATTTTTTGATGCACTTCTGATTTGTGTCTCAATTATGTTCATGGCATCCTTTATACTTTGAGTGGTATAAAGCCACTTCATACAAAATAAGAATAAATTCCTTGCTTCATATTCACAAGCTTGAACATCCTTCAAGCTCTCTTCTACTTTGTTGTGTGTAGTTGTTTACCTCTTTGTAATGTCCAACAAACTCTCTTCTACTAGCCATGCTCCAATTTATTTTCCAACTTGTTCTTCCAATCTAGAGATGTGTTCCTTGAAGGAATCAATCAATGATTTGAGGTTTCTTTCAGTAGCTTTACCCATTGATCTACTATTCTCATGCTAATATTTAGCATCATCTATATGCATATGTCCTTCCATGTCTTCTTTGGTCATAATGGTGCCAATTTCCTTTTTCGTTATGGCCTTCTACTTAACTCTCCTGGTGGTCCTCTTTTCTTCAACCCTAATGGTAGGACCTTCCAAAGGGGATTTCTCCCTTACAAGAGGTTTGTCTATGGATCTCCTCTTCATACTAGTTGCAAGTAAAGATGCAATAACTGATCTCCTAGAACTATCAGAGGCCTCTTTTGTACTCATATCAATCTATCACTTTCTATAGCTTCCCTAAATATGTCTCTAGAGATACCAAAATCTTTGGCATATAATTCTACCTTAGCATTAATCTCTCTCTTCATCTATGATTTCTTGAATTTTTACTAAACTTCAATTATCTTTTCTCTATAACTTCCAAACCTTGGCCTGCTAGGCTCTTTAGGGTTTTTGAGCAGTTTTTCTACATAGCCAATGGCTACATCTTTTGTTATTTCATAACCAACCTCTAGAACCCAAGTGGTTCTTGGTTCAATTGATTCCATAATTCAAAATTTGGTAGATACCAAAAAGGTAATGTCACTCATATAATTCCTTATAACATCTCTCAGAATTCTCTATCTCATATTTATTTTTCTTTGAAATACTACAAAGAAAGTTGTAAGGACATTACTCTAAGCTTCTATATCTCTAAGATTACTCATGTATTAGCTTATCTGGTGAGCGACAAGATTTCCATTTGACAAATTGACTTTCCCAACTACCAAAACTTCCTTCATGAAGTAGAAAACCAAGCATATTACCAATATGCCATACCTAAATACCTAGTTTTTCTTCTTGATTTCTTTTAGATTCTCCAACAATTATTGTTGGAGCAGCCCACAAAGGTCATACTCAACATTATTCTCAAACATATCCAAATCCACATGAATTACAATGGCAGAGACTGAATTGTCTCTATAAATCATATGTCTAATCACCATAGCTACATATTGAATTGTCAGATTTCTGATAGGGTTTAATGCAACACATATTCTCAACATTATGTCTTTGTTTTTGCCAGATTTCCTTACTAGAATCAGTCTGGTGGACCATAAACCAGTGATTTATCTAATCACTTCTTTGGTAATCATGTTAGATCCATCAATCCACATGAATTGATCATGTATTCTGCTTAATTCCATTCTAATGCACTTCTTTTCATTGTTGAAGTATGGAAACTTGTGTCACACATCTAATATCTTCTCTATCAAGATATTGTATTCTGGTTCCAAGGTAATTATTCTCCAATCAATTCATCTACCCATAAATTGTGCAACTTTTTTTAGGTGTGTTCTTCCAAACTTCCATGAATGTAATTCTTAATGTCTTATGTAGGAAGAACCCCAAGAGGAATTTGTGAAAATGCACCTAGGGGATCATTTTCTAAGCTTTTGGTAGAGTACCTTCTAAATTTAGGTTGTTTTCTTTGAGAGATATCTACTATTTCTAGTGATGGCATTGCATTCAAATTAATTTTAGATGATAATTCTAGAAATTTAAAATGTGCAGGGATTCCTAAATACATTTTCTTTGCCCAATGAAGTAGGGTTTGAGATTTTGCAACTTGGAGATGTGTCAGACCCTTCAAAATTATTTATTTCTCCTCTTTTCATCTTTGAATGCATTTAGTGAAATGAATTTTTCTTCCCAAGTATTCTTTAACTCTTTGATTTGATCCAACTCTATAATAAATGCTTTAGAAAAAAAGTTGGCAACCATAAAGTCTGCATACACAGTCATCTTTCCAAGCTCCGCAAATTGTCACATTACTATATTTTCTTCTGTAATTTTCTTCCTTAGATTAAGAACTTCATTCTCCATGACATATCTTTGTACTATATCTCAAGCATCTATTTTTTGGTGGGGGACATAAGATTTTCATTAAATTCCCCCTAAGCCACAACTCTAGGCTTAGTTACCAGAGGAAACATTTGCAGTGGAGATTAATACAGATTCTCCCTTATCCTTAGTCTCTTCTTTCTTTCTCTATATCTTTAACATTTCTTTTTTCACTTCATTCGGATCAATATTTTTGACTGGTTCATTTTGCCTTTTTGGATTGTCCTTCCTTATTTTTCTGCTTCTACAAAATTTAGCAATATATCCTAACCTTTTGTAATTGTTACATACGATATTTCTTTGATCATTATTCCTTCTATTAATTTTGGATCTACATTGGTTAGCCTTATGTCCAAATCCATAGCATGTATAGCAATAACCATTGAAATATTGATGCATTCTACCATTGTTGTATCTATTCATCATTTGACTTATACATTCATTTGCTCTATGTCTAAATATATTGCATGTAAAGCATTGACCAGTAAAGGATGAAACATTCTTATTTATTTTTCTTCTACATTCCACAACTCTATGTCTAAATTCATTACAAAATAACAAAAAACACTGAAAGATGGGTACCTTTGAGCACTTCATTTTTTGATTGGTAATCTTCTAGCATTATCTCTTTGATTCCAAAACTTGCCATATTTCCTCTTGTCTTCAGTCTTCTTTGGTTCACTTATCCTTTTTTCATTATATGTTTGATCTACTTTAGATATTTCCCCTTTTTCAAGTTCTAGACCACCCTTGTCTTTAGATGCTCTCTGACCAGCAATCAACTCATCAAGCATTGTAGATTTTGCCTTAAATTTGTATTCATGAATTATTTCCTTCTCCATATCTAATCTCAATTTTATCACTTCTTGTTCAAGTATAGTGCACTCATTAGTCTTTCCTTTTACCATTGTATTCAAGCATTCCTTAATTTTTTTCTTTTCTTCCACTTGTACTCTCATTTTGGTGATGTCTTAATTTGCTTGCCTCAATTTTTCATTGACTTCCTTATGCCTTTCTCTAAATGTCCTGATATGATCTCTCTGTTTTCTTATGCACTCATTTTCCTCTTTAGATTTTCCTTTAGATCTCTATTATCATCTTCAACTCTATTAAGATCTTCAAGAGTAACTTTGAGTTCTCCATATTTTTCTAACATGCAATCTTATTATGTGTATTCAATAGCAATAATATTTTCCATAGGAATAGGATTTTTTTGTCATCCATGTGTTCAAACTCTAAGATCTTCCCAAAGTAGTCAAGATCCTTTCAGGGATCCAAGATCTAATACCAATTGTTGAACACGCAGAATACTGAGAGGGTGGTGAATTAGTATTCCTTTAAACCAATTAAGAATAAGCCATCCAATTATCAAAATAAATATAACTACAAATATGTATGAAAGCATGAAGACAACCACAAAATCACATGACACATGAAGACCAACATTTGTACATGGAAAACCCAAAATAGGAAAAACCACGGTGAGGGTTAGCTCACAATATATTATATACGGATATAGTATTTTGTAGAAAGGCTCACTGTCAAGTGGATTCATTGTCCAAGTGAACTCACTCCCCATAGAAAAAAGAGAAGGAACAAAGAAGGGGTGGCTATACAACCTATTTGAACTAATACAATAACATCTATCATGTGTTGAATTATATAGTTCCAATGAAGTACAAAATGATATTCACACTAATCTGAATCAATACTATGCTTTGTTCACAATATGCATAATTTTGCATCACACACATGTAGGTGAAGCACCATACATGTCATATATCTCTCAATACTCACATACAATCTGCTATCTCTTCATCATCCTATGCTTCTTCTCTCTTAAAAGCTTGAGATTCATCTCATATATATCCATATCAAGTGTAAATTCAATTAGGTTGGCCTAATTATAAGTAACACACAAAATTAAGTATTTCATCCTCAAAACATTATATCCACATCTCGCACCATAATTCAAAATTCAATTTACATCAAGATAGGTTAGAATGGACCTAATATAAATCCCACATAAGATAAAGTTACTTTCTTATACTTTCCAAAGCATCAAATGTGTTAGGTCGGCCCAAAGATAAGACCTAAAAACAAAACCTTCATATATACATACAATTTTCAAAAAGTGTAACCTCAAAGCTCAATATTCCTTTGAATTCTACTCATCTGATAGCTATTAAATTTTATTCATCGTCACAGAACAAAATAGTTATCTACGAAGAAATGTGATATCTCTTGCATTGATACACGATTCAAAAATAACTATGGTATATAGGGTTGAACACTATCATAGGGGTGGGGGGGTTCAATAGGGAAATAATTTGCAGACCCCACCGCCCATAAGGCCAATATGGTCAGTGGGGTCCACCTTGGTGGGGGGAATTATAGCTATAGAAAGGGGAGCTTGAATTCCTAGGGTGTTTCATCAGGAATCATAGTTCCCCGACCCCTACTATTCATTGGCGAGTAGCACCTGGATCGAACAAGAAGCGTAAGAGCTCAAGAACAAAGCATTCTATTATATCTATCTATAATAAACCCATTCAGTAAACTTCATAGAATGTCACAAAATATTGAATATAGCTACACCTAATGATCACAAAACTATATCAAAAATCACAGAGTGATATCTCCACTTGCGGTGGAGTGTGGACCTAAAAACTAACACACTAAACCACAACACTGCGAGAGGAAATGCTTAGCCAATTTCCTTTATAACCATATTTTCTAGACCAACTTGCTCTATACATATGTCACCAAAAATAATTCCAAGCTATGCTATAATGATCAAAACAATTTTAACATCAATTACAACACTGGATCAAGTAAAATATGCACCTCATACTCATGTTACCAAACTGCATCATCAATGACAGACTTCCAACTTCCAATAATAACACTATTTTTTAATGGTGAGCCTAGATTAGGATAAATATTTAGTATTTTTACAAAATAATGTTAAATTTGTTCCCATTAGTTTCCCTATTCCCACTTGAATCCCCAAATTGTCTATCTTAGAAGCTTAGTGAGTAATCCTATGCTAATCAACCTTCAATCCCCTAAATAAAAAATCCTATAATTAGAAACCACATTATTAGTATATGTATGTCATACAAAAAAAACAATCATGTCATAGAAAAATGGAATCTATAAAAGTTAAAATATCATGTGAATTCATCGCATTGCATCCATAAAATGTCTGATGTGTCCATACATACTAATTGTAAATTGCATACATTGCATTTATCATAAAATAGAAAAACATAAAAACATGTGTATAACATAGTATCTATGTAAACATGTATCCATGAATAAGGCTCAAGTTATAAACTATCTATGTATATAAGGGAAAGCAAGATAAAGTCACCATCCATAAGCTAGATACATATCGATACTAATCTTAGAAAGAAATTTGTGATAGATGGATAAATCAAAAAATATAAGTACATAAGGCTCCATCATGGGAACCATATATTAAATTATGAAGACAAGTGCACAAGTATCCCCATGAAAGGGGGAAAAACAAGTCTTTGCTAAGCATAAAAAAGCTAGGTCTCTCAAAGGACCTTAGACTCAACTTTGAGAAACAAATCCTCCAAGAATCTTATTTTTTGTCTCCTCTTGCTATTTTTGTATCTAACCATATAGGAGTCCTTTTATATTATCCCTAAGAAGGGATCAATATCCAAACCTGAGTGAGAATGGCCTAGTATCTAAGACCATGAATGAGTGAGTGTCCATTGCCTAATCCCAAAACCAATTATTGTAGAAGTATGATATAACTAATAGGTGAAAGTATGTTACAAGTTAAAATAATATAAATAGTCAAATAGTGATAAGCAATAGAAAAAAAGAAAATAACCATAAAATAGATGAAAATTACAAAATATATATATATATGTGGAGAAATACTTACGGTAAAAATACTCAACACCCAAATAGATCCAAAGATTTTATTAATCTGAGCAATAAGAGCCACATAAATTTAACTTCTCCCTTTGAATTCTTGCAACACTTAGATTTACTATTGCAACCTACAAAATGACTTCTCCAACCTCCTAGACCAAGCTTTGATATATAGAAGAATGATAAGATAAAACCATGGGATGGTTTTGGAAACCATCTAAAAGCTTAGGAGAGGTATGGCACCCAAATTTGTTTGACCCAAATCATAATGTCTCCCTTGATCTAATATGCCCTTGCTATTAATACTATATTCCTTACATGTTTTCATAGTGTCATAACATACAATACTTGACTACCCAAACTTGGGTATACAGTTTATCTTTTGTATGCTCTTACATATCATAAAATTCTTTGTCATGTGCGACCTCCATGAATACTATCCAAGATGTTCTTACACACCTTTCAAGATAACAACACATGTCCAAACGAGATAAAACTAAAGTGGGAAGCCTATAACCTAGTGTGAGGATAAAATAAACTTTTATAAGAAATTCATGACACTCTAAAATGGGAGGCTAAATTTTCCAAGTGAAGACAAAAGGCCCAAAAGATGAAATAACAATATATATAAAATATCAATGCATGAATATTAGGATTGCGAGGTTGAGACACCTCCCAATAGTTATCTCACATGTAGTAAAGCAATTTTTATCTCTAGTGTAACAATCCTAGTCCTCTAGGATGTGATATGTTGATTAGTATGCAACATAAGAAGAAGAAAAATGACTATGTGCCTACCATGGTGGGTCTTTGTGCATCTAATAAAAGTGTTTTATTCTATACCTTCATGAGAAGAGTATGAATTTATAGTGTTGTATTCTTAATCAAGACTTTCCATGAGTATACAATGCTCATGTCATCAGGTGAAAAGTAAATGGAGAGTGCCTATTATACACTAGAGTATAAGTGATAATTAAGTTGTAAGCTACAATTGGGAATTAAAGTAAAGAGTAGAGAAGTGAGGTACTCACAAGGGTCTCCTAGTTTCCATGTCAGATCAAGTATCTTCATTTACTAATATTTCATCTATGTAAGAGGGATAAGTTGGTGTGTAGGCATGACATCTTCTTCAACCTTGTTTGTGGCCTCATCCTCTAATGTTTTCTCAAGCCTCAAAGACATATTCATCATCAAAATCCTTATCTATCTCACCTCTTGAACTACCATCTAGTTGGGCCTAGTGTGGTTGTATTTTTCTCTAGCTCTATCTTCATAGTGGCCATCTAATAGTAATCTTAAGAATGAGATGGTTCTACAAGGGTACTCCTCATTGAGAATGTCGCCCCCTCAATGGATTAATATCATGGGGTCATTAGGGGTAAATCCTTTGGATAATCATTTCTAAGCTACTAAAGTACACATGATATTGGATGAGTCTCAACTAAGATATTCCTATCTATCTCAAATCTCACCCCTTGAAAACATGCTCATACAACTCAATATCATATCCATCTCCCATCCATGTCTATGAAGGGGTCTTCAATGAATTCTTCATTTATCAAGGTCGCCATTACTCATGTGGCTACATCAAATTAACCAATTTTATGCCACTTCATGGCCTTGATAAGTGTAGGTTCTATTGTAGGACAAATTTTTGGTATGATCTGATGTGCTCCAAAATATATGCCATGACAAGAGAAGGGTGGTTAAAGGAAATTTCTCCTCATCATGTAATTTGATAAAGTTCTTAGTAGAATATTTATAGAATTTGAATTCCCTAGGAAAAACTCTAACTTTCTCAATCTATTGAATGATCAATGCCCAACACCATTTCATTATGGGTGGCTTCTTACTCCCCACAAGTGAGTGGAAATTAGACCAATAAGAAACTTATAGAAAGGTAAAATATCATGTGAAGGAAATAAAGTGAGATAGATTCCCAAAATATCCCCTAGGAAATAATCTCCCATTAAAGTTTCCTAGGTGAGAATCTCGTGCTCAAAATATCTCTTTGGTATTATAAAAGTTTATCTCTTCAAATAGGAACACCTAGGATATACTAAACATCATCAAGAGTGTTTTTCCACTAGACTAAAACTCCAAGAAATTGGAAGGTGTTCAAGTCTATGTCCCAATAGGTGAGGATGTTTCAATAGATTCACATTAAGGGTTGGACAATGGGACTCATGCCACCTTTCTAGTATAGCTTAGTGGAGGATTTCTCAATCTATTCCTACAATAAACTCCATTGTGTCCAAGCACCAAGACTTCTCTCTAGTAAAGTTCCACAAAACATAGATGTATGTTAATAAAAAACTTTGTTAGACCTCAAAAAATGCCAAAAAAATTATAAAACTAAAAACTACAACTTTTTTACAAAAGAACTAAAAAAATCACAAAAAATAAGTAAAAGTCTAAAAAATGACACAAAATAGGGAAATTTTTAATCATCCTTGGAAAATGGGCAACTAGGAAGGTCTTTTGAGTGATTAAGGTAAAGTTTTAGATTGCTCAAATGTCCTATCCTATCAAAATAAGCAACTTGAGGAGGCTAAAAGGAGTGACCTATGTTGTGCCCTAGAAACCCTAGATGCCCCTAAGATAATTAAAAATGCATGAAACTCAAAAAAATGAAAAAATATAGAAACATGAGTTACCTAGGAAATTAATTGCATCAAATTAATCTATATTTGACATGTTTTAAGAAAAATGAACAAAAATTAAGACTAGGGTAAAAAAAGGATTTTTTTTCTCATTTTTTGTACCTAAGGGCTCATCATAGGTTTAACAGTAGTCATAGTATTGATCCTCTCATCACTACCTCTTTTTCAACTATAAGTTTGGATCGTTTTGTCACCACTCATCCAAACTCCTCTTTTCTCTCCATCACCACAAATGAAAATGAGTTGGTTTTTTCTTTTATAAGGTAGGTTTTTACTTTCTTGTTGTATTTCACTTATCATTTCCGTAGTTGCTCCAGGTGAGGAAAGGTGACATAAGTACACTTTGCACCTCGCTTCAATGGTATGTCCTCTTTTCCTTGTTTTTTGTATATTTTAAGCTCATTTGTATTTACACATTTGAGTAGGTTTGTCAATTTTTAATTTTTTAGTTATCAATGAGTAATAAGAGAGAATGGTGAAGGTAGTATCCCTCAAACCCTACATCGATGGTAAGTACTCTTGTAGTTTTCCATTTTTCATTTTCAAGATTATCATATTTCATGTAATCATTCATTTCATCTTGTAGATATAGATATGGGCCAGTGGCAATAGGTAAGTATAGGTTATTTTGGGTCATATATGCCTATTTTAGGAAATAACACTTACCTTCCATGTAAACTAGCATACCCAAGGGGGAAAACATGCAAGTACCCAAAATTTTACAATACTACATGGTAGTAAATTTATCTTGGTGGTTTAGCTCACAACCATGTGGCATGAATAAAATATCCTCACAATTTCTCCACCTAGATGGAAGTTTATGTAAATATCTATGATCCTCCTTTATGTGTTCACCATCAATACCATGCATAATTGAACACCATATTTATGCGAAAAACCCAAGAATGGAAAAAACGTGGTGAGGATTAGATCACAATATAAAGTACAACACATAATACAAAAAGGCTCACTATCAGAGGGCTCACTACCCAAAAGAAAGAAGAGATCACTGCCAAAGGCTCACTACCAAGTTAAAGAAAAGAAAAAGAAGAATGTTACAGTGATAAATCCATCTCAATGCAACATAAAAAGTCCACGACAACATCACCAACACATTCGCAACCTCTCTAAAAACTATAGACACCTTCTGCTCACTGGTTACAGTGGTCTAACTCATTAAGGCTTGCACTACACTTCACAACTCTGCAATTCACATCACACACACTACACAATCCTCCATCAACACAACACTTATTTATACCTTCTTCAACCTTGAAAACATTCTCTAAGTCGGATATGCACCTCAACTGTGTAAATTCAAATTAGGTCAGCACTAAGAATTCCTGCAATGGAAAGGAATGAAATCAAACCACACCACATCTTAACTTGCATCCAAATCATACATATACACCATGCCACTCTTCCACAATCACCAAAGAAAATTGGTGCAGGTGCACCCTAGCAAGAGCATGCCTAAAGGAGGAAACTTCAAGTTTTTGATTTAATAGGGGGTCCAAATATTGTAATAAGGTATATTATTCCATTTTAAGTTTTTTTTAGGGTCTAGATGGTCATTTTAAGGTCATTGGGCATTAAATGTTAAAGTTGCAAAAAATTGACAAAAGTTGTCAATGCAAAATTGTAAAATGCAACAAAAAGAAAAATGAAGGAATTTGAAGGGTCAAGGTAGTTGGAGAGTTATTTTAGGCACTGGTTTTGGTTATTTAAATCATTTTTTAAGCATCACAAACTTTGAGGTAGGCAGAGGGATGATTTAAGAAAGATTAAATCAATAGAATACTCTTTTATGATAGTTTACCAACAATTTCTGAGTTTCAGGCCATTGTAAAGCCATGTTTTGTGCTTAATTCCCCTCCTCCTCCATTGTACTTGATAGACCTATGAATCTAATTTATTTTTAATTTGGTCTCACTTAAATCCATTTAGAATTGAGAAAGATATTGGCAAAACATTCCAGGTGGGTTGAAACCCTAACTTACGATAACAGTGAACATAGAAAATTGTGTTTCTTCATTTTGATGTTGTCTAATGTGTTTTGAAAATTATACAAGAAGTTATATGCCTTAATCTCTATTTTGGTGTGTTGAAACAAGGATTTTGTGAAGGAAAAGTGAGTCCTAGTTGCAAGGACAACAAGGTTTGGTTGTGTTCTTGTCAAGTTGAGTTTTGGTGGAGAGTTTTGTGGTCCTGCATTGCATCAGTTTGGTATCAGAGCTTAGAAAGGTCTGGGCTAGAGAAATTTTGTGGTTTTTTGTTTGTGTGTTGTGGTTTGTGCAAGTTAAGAAGAACCTGGTTGCTGCCAAGAGACTAGGTTAAGGAAAAGAGGAAAGGACCTAGGTGAGGTAGATAAAGTTGAGAGAAAGTGGAAGCAAGAAGAAGCTTGCTTGAAGAGAAAAGATGGAAGTGTTAAGAAGACATTTGTAGGCAGAGGAAGAAAGGAAAAAGAGAAAGAGGCAAGAGAATTTTGATAGAGAGATAGCAACATTGAAGCAAGAGATGAGAAGGTTGGATGCAAAGTTCCAGGAGTCCATGATGGAGATGGAACAATGGATTAAGCAAATGACAAGTTGGCACTTGAAGATTAAGAAAAGAGTTACATGGCCCATAAAGAAGATAGTCAAAATAAGAAGGAAAATGAAGAAAATAGAAGAAGAAGAGTTTCAAGATGCAAAATAAGAATTAAAGGATGAAGATAGTGCAGCCATTCCCAAGCATGAAGATGGAGGAGAAACAAAGATAAAGGACCTGATTTCAGAAGAAAGAGATATTGAGTTGGTGTCAAGATTGGATGAAGAAATGATCAAGGATGGATTGCTTTTGGAAACTTGCAAAGAGTTGAAGAAAGATGTAGGTATTGTGGTAGAAATAGTGTATCATTTCTTTGTTATGCTAATATTTTGGACAAGGAACAAATTGTAGATCAAGATGCAGCAAGTTGAAGAGGGACAAAAGAAGATTGTAACACTTTAGGGCATGAATGAGCAAATTCACAGAGACAAGACAAGATGGAAGCATGTTTGCATTGACCAACTAAAACCAAAGGTGAAGATGAAGTTTTTGTAGGGCATAAAATACTGCAAGGAGGAGCATTTGATGATCCAAGAGGACCTGGAAGGTTTTATTTGGTCGGGAGAATGGTGCAGGTGCACCCTAGCAAGAGCATGCCTCAAGGAGGAAACTTCAAGTTTTTTATTCAATAGGAGGTCCAAATGTTGTAATAAGGTATATTATTCCATTTTTAAAAAAAATTAGGGTCTAGATGGTCATTTTAAGGTCATTGGGCATTAAATGTTAAAGTTGCAAAAAAATGACAAAAGTTGTCAATGCAAAATTGTAAAATGGAACAAAAAGAAAAATGAAGCAATGTGAAGGGTCAAGGCAGTTGGAGAGTTAGTTTATGAATTGGTTTTGGTTATTGAAATCCTTTTTGAAGCATCACAAACTTTGAGGTAGGAAGAGGGATGATGTAAGAAAGATTAAATCAATAGAATACTCTGTTTTATGACAGTTTATCAACAATTTATGAGTTTCAAGCCATTGTACAGCCATGTTTTGTGCTTAATTCCTCTCCTCATCCATTTTAATTGAGAAATATATTGGAAAAACATTCCAGGTAGATTGAAACCCTGACTTAGGGTAACAATGAACATAGAAAATTGTGTTTCTTCAAATCTAACTAGTGGAAAAGTCTAAATCTTGGTGAGTAGGTTTATTTTTGTATATTATTTCATTTCTCAAAGATTCAGACTGAGTGATGATGGTTAGCCTATAAAATGATGATTTCCTAGTCAGTTATTTGCATAAAAATCTAGAATTTGAAAATGGACAGTGAAGAATTTATGTCTAAATGGAGGAAAAGGTACATTCCTTTTGGGTAAAGTAGATTTGGAAGGATTTTTAGATGTATTTTTAATCATTTTCATATATTATTTGATAAGATAATTGAAGATAGAACCCATACTTGTTATTGTTCTATTATAACAGTCTATTGACAGTCTTAGTTTGACTGAGATCAGTGAATATTTTGTGTTTTGATGCATTCCTTGGGGTGACAGTGAATTGAAAGGTTGTATGGGTATGTTTGAAGCCTCTCTAGATAGTTTTTGAGTAGATTAAAAGGTTCTTGTGTTCATTCATGTACTGATCTTTTCTTGACAGTCTAAGATAGTCATAATTTGGAATCAATAATGAAGGGTTTGAATAGGTGTCTGATGAATTATCAGGAATATAGAGATTTCAAGATGGTCTAATCATGTTGTGTAGGCTTATATATACTTGTTCGTTGTATTAATAAGTGGAAATGGTTTGGGAATTGTGGAGTTGTTTGTTTATGGGGTCTAAAATGGCCTAATTGTTGTTATGACAGTCTATTTTGGAAAAGGATCATGTTTGAAATGTTTGTGTTGAAGAGAGGGTATGAGTCCATCATTTTGATGTTGTCTAATGTGTTTTGAAAATTCTACAAGAAGTTCTATACCTTAATCTCTATTTTTGTGTGTTGAAAAAATTATTTTGTGAAGGAAAAGTGAGTCCTAGTTGCAAGGACAACAAGGTTTGGTTGTGTTCTTGTCAAGTTGAGTTTTGGTAGAGAGTTTTGTGGTCCTGTATTGCATCAAAATTCTACAATTAGTGTAAACACCATTAACATTTAATTACATGCTTAATCAAATTCAAATACAACTCATGGACCACACACAACACTTGAACACAATTTGGAATATTCCATAGACACCCTAAAATCCAACAAATTTCTTTGCAACAACTTTCACTTGAAGAATGTAAACACCTAGTACACTTAGACAACCTTTTGTACACTGTAACTCAAGAAACTAGACCTTGTGAAGCAAAAAACCATGAATAAATTCAACTGAAGGTAGATATTAACCTTATCAACACACTTATAGAACTGCAAGACTAGAAACCAAACTGCGGAGAAATGTGAAACAAAACCATTTCTCCTAGACAAAACTGCAACACAGTTCACACACTGGTGAACACAACTTTTTTTGCACAATGATCCAGACTAGGAAATTTTGGATATAGCACCTATGAACACCTTTTATCAACATATCTAGACCACACAAGAAAATATTCAACACAAAAAAAATGTGAAGCAAAAACCAAAACACCTCTACAACACACTATTTCCTCTTTTATTCATTTTTTCTCAAAAGCACTTGGAAACCAAGTACCAGAGACACATACTCATCATCTTTAGCACTTCATCATCATCACCAAACCAACAACATCCAAAAATATAATCTTATCAAGTAACACTAGAGGTTGACACCAATAACACTTACTAATGACAACATAATGAAATTAACCAAAGCATCACCACAAACAACCTTCTCATAGACATCAATGACAACACAAACATAAGCCTTTTGACATCAATGATAACACCAAATACTCAAACTTGAAAAAATCTCCCCCTTTTTCATTGATGGCAACACATGATGTGAAAAACCATCAACAAAAAACATAACAACTCTAATCACCAACACACTGCTCCATATCAACTCTTTCTCTTTCATATTATTCTCTCCATCTCTTTCTCAACTGATCCTTTTTCACATTACTTCCTCTCTCCACCTTTGAAATCAATGAAAAATGGAAACATATTTGTATCTCTTCCCCTCTTTGAAATTAAACATACATACTTTCTTTCTCTCCCTCAAAAGTAGTACCTATAAGGAACAACAACTGCTCTACAACTACCTTTTATTTTTACTACTCTACATACTCCCCCTTAGGAGCACACAAAAAACTACACCAACCAGCAACCATTGCACATATCCTTTGACATATCTGACAAAGGAAAACACCAACTTGCATCAGCACTTACTCCCCTTGACGGAAACAACCAACAAAGCTACTACCTACTCCCCCTGAGAGGTAACGTCCAACATCAGTCCAAAACAAAAATTGAATCTTGAAATCCATCAGACTAATGCATATCCTTGTGCATCTAGTTCAAATGAGGGTAATAACCCCTAACTTCTGCTAAATATATTCAAAAGTATCCTTAGGAAGAGCCTTAGTGAATATATCAGCAACCTGATCCTTTGTAGGAACAAAGTCGAGTTTTACTTCATTCTCTACAACCTTCTCTCTCAAAAAGTGATACCATATTCAGATATGTTTTGTCCTTGAGTGCATCACTAGATTCTTTGAAATGTTAATAGCACTTGTATTATCACAAAATATAGAAATTGGCTCATCATATACAACTTTGATATCCTTTAAATTTTTCCTCATCCATAACACTTGTGTGCAACAAGATGCTACTGCAATATATTCTACCTTTGTAGTAGATAAACATAATGAATTTGGATTCTTACTTAGCCAAGATACTAATCTGCATCCAAGAAAGAATGCACCACCACTTTTACTTTTCCTTTCATCCACACAACCTACCCAATCAACATCTATATAAGCACTCAAAGAAAAATCAATATCCGTTGGATACCACAAGCCATGTTTCAAAGTGCCCTTCAAGTATCTAAATATCCTCTTCACTACTGCAACATGTGATTCTCTAATATATTCTTGAAATCTATCCATAAGAAAAACTACATGCATGATATCTAGTCTAGTAGCAATTAGGTATAGCAATCCTCTAATCATTTATCTATACTTTCTTCGATTAGCCTTAGGAGATTCATCATTCTTACTTAGCTTGCAACCAATAACCATAGGAGTACAAAACGATTTAGAATCTTCTATTCCAAACTTCTTCAACATTTCCTTGACATACTTTTATTTTGAAATGAATATACTTTTCTCTGTCTAATTAATTTGAAGTCCAAGGAAGAAATCATCTCCCCAAAAATGGACATCTCAAACTCTTTCTGCATCTCTTCTGCAAATCTCTTGCACATAGCTTCATTTCCTCCAAAAATTATATCAACAGACACAACCACAATCAATATTTTATCTTTTTCAACTTTTAAATAAAGATTACTATATGTAGTACCTTTATTGAATTATTTTTATATCAATTACCTATCCAACCTTGCATACCAAGCTCTAGGAGATTGCTTTAATCATATAATTCTTTTTTCAATTTGCAGACCATATCCAGTTTGTTTGATAATTAAAATGCTTCTGGTTGTCTAATTTATACTTCTTCCAACTCACCATTCAATAATGTAGACTTCACATCCATTTGATAAACCTTGAAATCCTTATGTGTTGAAAAAGCCAAAAATACTCTGATAGCTTCCATTCTTTTCACTGAAGCAAATGTCTCCTCAAAATCTATTCTTTCTACTTATGAGTAGCCCTTACACACAAGCCTTGCCTTGTTTTTTACCACTTCTCCATTCTCATTCAATTTGTTCCAGAATAAGCACTTAGTTCCAATCACATTCTTGTTTGTTGGTCTTAGGAAAAGTACCCAAGTATGATTCTTCTCAGTCTACATTAATTCTTCTTCCATAGGCTTGATCCAATACTCATATTTGCATGCCTCAATCAATGTTTTAGTTTCAACTTTAGAAAGTAAACATAGATTTACATGTTCTTCAGCCATAGAAACTTTTCTCCTTGTCAAAAAACCTTTGTTTTTTTCACCAATTATTTGATCTTCAAAATGATTCTTCTGCACATAGTTAGGAGTCTTGGGGATCCTTTTTAGAGCTTCTTCCTCTTCAATTTGAACTTATTTTTGCTTACCTTCATCTTTGTCATTTTATCTACAAGAGGACTCATCTGATTCATATCACCACTAAGTTCTTTGGTAATTCTTCATCGACTTTGACACTTGCACTCCCAACAATCTTCTTCAGCCTCTTGTTATAGCACTGGTAACCTTTGCTTCTTGTATGATATCTAAGGAAGATACCTTCATTAGATATTTTATTAAACTTTCCTAAGTTTTCATCATCTCTTTTGATATAACATTTGCTTCTAACCCTAGTAATAAATATTTAAAAGAAAACATGTTGAGTTTAGATATTGTTAGAATTCAAAGGGTGGAGGAAAGTATGGAGTTGTTGGAAAAAATGATGCAAAAGGATGATAATGCCAATAGGTTCCAGGCACTTGAAAATGTTGTGAAGAGTTTGTCCAGGGTCATAGATGTGGTTATGAAAAAAACTATCATGGCCACTATCTCTGGACAAGGAAAGATAAGGAAACAACAAAGGAAAAAGGTGAATGATGACGAGGCCGATTTGTCTAGAAAAATGGGGCTCAAAGATAATTTTGAATATTCTGTTGAAGACCTAGTGAAGGAATGGAGCCTAATTGAGGATGATTGATCATCAGTGCTTGTTCCTCTTATTTTTTGTTACTTTTTTCCATGAAGTTTTTTTTCTATTCTATCAAATGTTTAGTTGGTATAGGTCATAGGTGTCTAGACTGTTATTTTTCTAGTTTTATTTTTGTTAAGAACTCTAGTCATCGATTGGATACTCTTTTAAGGTTATGTTGATCTAACCTAATTTTTTGGATGGATATTAAGATGAACTGGTTATATCTCTTAGGGATTATTGATAGGTTTATAAAGTTTGATGTGGTGGGTATAGGCTAATATTTTTTGGTTGATTGGGATTGGGGGAAGTGGTTCTCTTTCTATTTTGCTTCCTTTGTTGTGTTGTTTGTCATGTTGTTGGTCTCTTGACTATTATTCTTATGTAAGGATCAAGGCCCTTTCCCTACTTAATCAATCAAAAACATTTGCTTCCATATACTCTAAAATATTTGATATTATGAATCCTTCCATACCACAACTCATAGGGAGTCTTTACACTATTTTCTATTGCTTGAACTATATTAATTATGTAGACAATAGTATGAATTGATTCTCTCCATCAGACTTCCATTTGGTTTTCCCCTTTCATCATTGTTCTTAAAACTTCCTGAAAAATCCTATTATTTCTTTCAACTACTCCATTCTGTTTAGGAGTCCTAGGGGGCAAATAAATGTCTTTTTATTCCATGATTCTCACAAAAATTGTTAAACTTATTGGAGGTGAAATCTCCACCTCTCTCAGACCTCAAACACTTGATTTTCATTTCCATTTCATTCTCAACCATAAATTTGAATGCTTTAAACTTATCTAGAGCTTCTAATTTTTCTTTGAGAAAAGTAACCCATGTCATTTTAGAATAATCATCAATCAATAACATGAAATACCTATCACCTTGAAGACTTATTACTTTGGTAGGATCATAAAGGTCTATATGCACCAGCTCCATCAGTTCAGTAGTAGATTTTTCTATGAATTTGAAACTTTTTTTTGCTTGCTTCCCAATTTGAAATTCCTTGTAGACAATATTGATAGGCTTTGTAATGCTTGGAAGATCTCTCACATCTTGAACTGAACTAATCCTCACTAGGCTATCAAGATTTATGTGACACATCCTTTTATGCCATAGCCAACTTACATTAATCTAAGTCATAAAGCAATGACCATCAACACCTTTAAGTTGATAAACATTTCCATCTATTCTTCTTCCAGCAACAACCACAGTTCCAAAGATTTTTCTGATCTCACATCCATCATCCTAAAACATAATATTTTAGCCTTTGCTACATAATTTTCCAAAACTCAAAAGGTTATGTCTCAAACCCTTGACATAAAGAACATCATTTGTATTATGTGTTCCATCAAAACCAATGGAACCTTTTCCACATATCTTAGCATCTATGTATCATCACCAAAATTAACTAGGACTCCTTCATATTTCTCAAGTCTATCAAACTTTATTTTGTCACTGGTCATATGTTTTGAGTATCCACTGTCAATAATCTAGTATTTCTTCTCCTTTCTAGCATGAACATTAGTCACCATAGCATTATGACCTACTTCTAGAGCACTTTCCTTCACACATCTCTCAGAGTTAGCAATATTAGATTCAACTTTCATAGCCATGAGCAAGAATTCACTATCCTCATCATCCATATAGTCAAATTCATCATTAGATATACTAGAATCTTCTCTAACATAATAGCTTTTCTTAATTTCTTTACCTTTGTTTCCTTTGTTCTTGTCATTCAAAGCTCTATTTGGACATCTTGAAGCATAATGACCTATCTTGCCACAACTAAAACATTTGAAAGGTAACTTACCTCTATATTTACTATTACCCTTTTTCATTCTCCTCATAAGATTTGTTTCTACATCATCAACATCCTCTGAATATGAATTTTTTGTCTTTTTTTATTTTTCAGCCTTAAAAGTATATTCAACTTTTACATTATTTGGACTGAATTCTCTCATTTCAAAAGAAGATAAAGCATCATACAACTAATCTCTAAACTTCCTTAATAGCATAAACTTTATGACTATAAGATTTAGGAAGAGTTCTCAGTACCTTTTTTACCACTTCTTCTTCAAGTTTTCCACCAAGACCTCTGATGGAATTGAAAACTTCATCCACCTTCTACATGTATCTTGTAATGTTTTAATCTTCAATCATCTGAAATTTATCAAATGCGATTTTTAGGTTTTGCATCTTAGCTTGCTTGACCTTATCATCTCCTTCATAAATACTTTCCAACTTTTTCCATATATCTTTAGCAGATTTCAAATTCATAACTTTCACAAGTTCAATATTAAAAAGACCACTTAAAAGAGCATGCCTTGCTTTACCATTATTCTCATAGGCCTTGATCTCATCATCAATACTCATACCATTAGTAGTCATAGTATATCCAATCTCAACAAAATTTCAAACTCCAAATCCAAGAGATACCAGGAAACCTTCCATCCTTGTTTTCTAGAAACCATAGTCTGATCCATCAAACAAAGGAGCATCCCTCTTTTGTGCCATCCTAGATCTACCTCAAGCAGTTAAGCTTTCTTCCAAGGAACCTTGCTTTAATACCAATTGTTGAATGCACAAGATAATTGAGAGGGGGGTGAATTAGTTGTACATTAAAATATCAAAACCCTCATAAACATTCAGATCCACATCAACTTAATTAACCTTAATCTGTTAAAATGATCTAGCATGAAATCAAATAACCAAAACTATAACACATCAACATCATGCATAATAGAACACTAGATTTATGTGGAAAACCCAAGAAGGGAAAACCACGATGAGGATTAGCTCACAATATAAATTAATTGCAACATTGAATACAAAATGTCTCACTGTAAAAGGGCTCACTGCCAAAGGCTCATTACCAAATTATAAAAAAGAAGAAAGAGAATGATACAGTGAGAAATCCATCTCAATGTAACAAAAAAACTCCACCATATCATCACTAACACATTCACAGCCTCTCTGAAGATTGTAAACACTTTTTTCTCACTGTTTCTAGTGGTCTAACTCATTAAAGCTCACACTGCACTTCACAACTCTGAAATTTGCATCACATACACTCTACATAATCCCCCATCAATACAACACTTATTTATACCTTCTTCAACCTTAAAAAATTCTCCAAGGTGGGACTATGCACCCTAACTATGCAAATTCAAATTAGGTCAGCACTAAGCATTCCCACAATGGAAATGAATGAAGGTAGACCACACCACAACTTAACTTGGACCCAAATCATACATAAACACCACGCCACACTTCCACAATCACCGAAGCAAATCCATAATTAGTGTAAACACCCAAGGTCGGTTGAAACTGTGTAAACACCATTAACATTTAAGTACATGCTTCCTCAAATCCAAAGATGACTCACAGACCACACACAACACTTGAACACAATCTGGAATATTCTGTAAACACCCTAAAATCCAACAAATTCCTTCACAACAACTTTCACCTGAAGAATGTACCACCCAATACACTCAAACAACCTTCCATACAGTGTAACTCTAGAAACCACCTTGTGGAGCACCAAACCATGATCAACTTCAACTGAAGGTAGATATGAACCTTATCAGCACACTTCTAGAACCATAAGACCAAAAACCAAACTACGGAGAAATGCAGAGAAAAACCATTCTCCTAGACAACACTACAATGCAGTTCACACACTGGTGAACACAAATTTTTTTGCACAATGATCTAGACCAATAAATTCTAGATATAACTCCTATGAACACCTCTTATCAACATATCTAGACCACACAAGAAAATAATCAACACAAAAGAAATGTGGAGAAAAAACCAAAAAACCACTCTATATTCCAGAACACCTCTGCAACACATTATTTCCCATTTTATTCAAATTTTCTCAAAAGAACTTGGAAACCAAGAACCAAAGACACATACTCATCATCTTCAATACTTCCTCCTCATCATCAAACTGACAACATCCACATATGAAATCTTATCAAAGAAACACTAGAGGTTGACACCAGTAGCACTTACTAATGAAAACATAATGAAACTAACCAAAGCATCACCACAAACAACCTTCTCATAGACATCAATGATAACACAAACATAAGCCTGTTGACATTAATGATGACACCAACTACTCAAACTTGCAAGAAGGATCACCCAAAAAACCTACCTTGGTAAAATAAGCAAGCCACCTTGAAAAAATGGGTGACCCTATTATTTCTTTTCAGTGCATGAAACATTTATTTAATCCATTTTTCATCTAATTTGGATTGTGAATGAAATTTTTATTTAGTCTTGATGATATGAGTCACAGCCCTTGAGTTCCTCTCTTCTTCCCTTGACTCATCATTATCTCTCTTTGTTTGTCCATTTTTTTCTTTATAAACACCATCACGCTTCATGCATCTAAGTGGTTCTCGATTTCATTTGGTTATGTTTGTATTTTTCCAAGAATATCTAAAACTTCCTCATTATCTTTACTATGTTAATATCCTCCATAACATTCATTCTCCATACAAACCTTTTATCATTTTCCTTTTTGTAATTTGAAACTTAAAATTTTCCAAGTAATCCAAAATCTTCACACAGAGTTTAGATTACCTCGTTTCCCTACTTCCATCAAGAGGATTATCGTGGAAATGGAGAGGAGAAGACAAAAGAAGATGAGCATTGAGGACATAAGCTCCACAAAAGTGTTTCAAGAAGTTAATGGTACATTTGTCTCAATTTTAGCTGTTAAACATAATTTATTATCAAAAAGGGTAGCCTAGAAGTAATAATTTAGTCACACTTTTCCCAGGGATTGTAATACTTTATTTTTGTTTATTTATTTAGATTTAGAATATAAAATAGATTCAGTTGATTCTTAGAGTATATTAGAACTAGTTACTATTTTTTTATTTCAAAATAATTCTTCAAAGAACTCATATGAAAAAAAGATTCACATATTCAATAAAAAATGATATCTATCTCATCAAGCCAAAGGACAAATCAAAACAAGGGCTACCAAGACTCTTCAATCAAGAAATGAGAAAATCATGAAAAAAACCATAGATCTTTGCATTTAGACAATTAAATTCATTTATTCACATATTCTTCCAACAACATAGATGTAAAATAGAACTCATTTATTTTATTACTTAATTAGTTCTTTAAAATATTTATTTTAGGAAAAAAATAAAAAAAATATTAGTTTAATTATTTATTTACTTGCATTTAGACAATTCATGTCAATTTTGCATATTCAAAATTAAAAAATGAAACACCAAAAACATAATGATATTTCCTTTCAAAAATAGGCTTCAAGGCCTCTTAGACAAATAAAATCAAATAAGCATCTTTCTAACAATCCAAGATTAAAAAGCGACAAAAAATAAATAATCAAACAACATCATACAAGGAAAAAAACTCAAGGAAATCAACCAAAGTCAAATTGAGATGACCAAATTCACTCTCCCAAATCTTTCACTTCTTTGTATCTCTCTAAGCATTATATGAACATGTATCATGTAGTTAGGAAAGATTGGATAAAAATTGACCTAGGTGAGATAGGGGTGACTCAACTAGCAAAAGAAGCACCAACATAGAGAAAACCTAGGAGCATGCAACAATCTAATAATAAATATAGGACAACAACAAGAGACAAAGAAGAGATGTAGTCCTCTTGGAAGAATTGATTGAATTAGAAGAATTCCATCTTAAAACATTTCATGCCTTCACTCAACTAAAGTGGGAATTGATATGAGCCCTAGGAGAATTGAACTACACCTCTCCAAAGGATTTCTAGAAAAAACCTTCATATTAACACTACAACACTACCCATCAATCATTGACAACCAAAACCAAGTTAACACAATGAATAATCCACACACACATTGGTGTCATTATTAGGATGCTCCTTCCTCATGAAGAGAGAAATCTTGCATATGCTCCCCCACTTTGCTAGCTCTTTCCACATGAGAATGAGTGATTTTCCACCACACTAGATACACAATGGAAACACACATGCTTCATCATCTCTAACTCATGCATAGTAGTGGTGAACTAGATTTGTGGATCATAGTGTTGAGGGCTTGATAAAAGTACACTTGGTTCATTACTAATTAATATTGAATTACTTTGAATGCAACCTCCCACAAATTCCCTAAAGTAGCAAGGTGACCCTTAAGAACAAAAAAGGTTCCCTCTTGTGTGTAACCTTCCTTTGTGTCTATCTATTTGAATCCATGTAAATGACACCCAAATAATGGTGTCTTTTGTTGATTCCATGTTATTGCTCCACACCTTATTATAGCTCTTCTTCCCCTTGCACCTTTCACACATGTTGCCACCACAACCATCTATTGCTCATGCAACTCCTCACAATACTCCTTTATGCCTCTATTCCCAAAAACCACCCTTGTAAAAAATCCTACACCACTTTAGCATACCTAGGAAATTATGTGTAGTTCCTCTTAGATTTTTTACACCCTCCTCGAGTGTTTCACGCTACTCACACAACAAAGGAACACTTCCTCTCAATTTTGGCTATGCTTTAGTACCCTTGTTTCTCACTCAACACTACCAATGACAGAGCCAAAGTGTGTTCCAAACACCTAAAATTCCATAGTACCCTTACTTTTGATGACACACTCATCAAACATTTACACCATTCTCTAAAAACAAATCATTCTTTAGAAACTACAACATATATCAAAACAAAGATGTCAACTAATATAGGTACCACCCATGGAGATCATGAACAACCCATAAATCCATAGATCACATACCAAAAACATAGATAAGAGATTAAAAACCAATCCTTGAATCTCCAAAGGTAATACCTTCTCTATGTCAATGGAATAACAAAGAAAAAAAACCAAACATGGCCATAAAGCATGCATTTGAACATGTAAATAAAAATTTATGTATCAATTGAAAACCTACATATTTTGGACCATTAGATCTACAAACACAACAATGAAATATCATAGATCTACAACATGTGAATCCAAAATACCATAGATTTGCAACACATAATATCTTGAAATGCTTGGAATATTTATCAAAAAAATATATTCACCTAATTATAGCTTCCACTTAAAAAATATAAAAACCATAATGAAGGTGTCCCATCCTATGACCTAAAACCAAACTATTACACCAAACATTAGGAATTCCAGACAATAAGTGTTAGTTCCTACATAACTTTTATGATGGAAATTATACTAAACAGGTTGTAGAATCCATAATGCAAAACAACAATAAAAACATGTACACAAGATGATACAAAATATAACCTAAGAAATCCTTTCAAAATAGAACCTAGTAGAAAAACACCACACCTCTCAATATATTAGCAATGAACAATGATATAGTTCATTCACAAAGTTCACTTGTGCAATTTTTATTGAGAAACAAACAACTCTTGTTGTACTCCTACATTCAATTAACCAAATAAGTTTCATGTAATTACACATCCCTCTCCATATTCCATTTTATTACATATATTACCTCCTTGAGATGCTTTAATTGCTTCCTACATGCCACTACACATATGTTTACTTATATAAACCAAAATTGTACATCCATTAAGTGGGATTGAATGAGACCATGAGTCTATTAAGCCATGTGCTCACTAAATCATGACCTCCAATATTAAATAGATTGTTCTAATGTGCTTTCCATTAAATATATTTCCTATGTCCCATACAATTTATGTGACCCAAATATTTCCTTAGTGTGGCATGCACATATTAATATGCATCACAACTAAATAACAATATGAAAACATTATAACTATGCAAAGTGTTCAACACACTTTTCCAACATATGCTTTGAGTGAATATTCAGATACATCATTCATCAACATTCAAGAGACCTATATGCTAATGAATTTCCCTATCCTTTTAGAAAACTAAAGAGTGCTCTAGATGTTCTTTTTATTCCCCAAAGTTCACAATATAAATTTATTACACATTGAATGTCTTTAAATACCATGAATTAGCAACACACCACACACATGAATATCAAGTTAGTTCATAAATAATAGAAAGTGGTGAGAAAGTTTGAATTTGAATTTACAAATTTAAATTTTTGGTTTGTTCTTGGGTGCCATGGGATCAAACTCAAGTGGCACACAAATGAATCTTAGTGGGGAAGTGTAATTTTGGTTAGGAAAAAATGTATAGAAGTGGGTATGAAGATAAGAATAATAATAAAAGGCAAATGACAAATGTATATGAATAAGTGCTAAGAAATAATAATATATATATATATTTCAATAGAAACCAAACTTAACACAAGATTAAAATCCTTATTCACATATAATTATATTCAAGACATTCCACTAAAAGAAACACAAAACTAAATAAAAATGACTTGAGTTTACATTTTTTTCTATTATAATATTATTTAAGTGAAAGATAGTCAAAGCTACTACTCACATTTTTTGGAGAAATAGAAAGGTGGGGTTGATAGTATAAAGTGAAAATAGTATTTGGGTAGATAAAGGAGAGTCTTTCTAACATTATATTATGGGTTTATTTGTTTACTGCACAAGAGAACTAAGAAGGGGGCTAAATCAATTGTACATTAAAACATCAAAACCCTTATTAACATTCAAATTTACATTAGCTCTTAAACACTTAACAACCATTAAATTCTTATCAAGCATTAGAAAAATATAAACATGAGAAAAAATAATGTAAACACATCCAAACACATGAGAACACCAAATTTACATGGAAAACCTAAGAAGAGAAAAACCACGGTGAGGATTAGCTCACAATATAAAGTGATTGCAACACTGAATACAATAAGCTCACTGTTAGAAGGCTCATTGTCCAAAAGAAATAAGGGCTCGCTGCCAATGGATCACTACTAGATTAGAAAGAAGATAGAAGATTGTTACAACGATAAATCCATCTTGGAGCAATAGAAAATATACACCACTACAAATCTGCACCATCAGTAACTTCTAGATCACTACTTTCAGAAACTTCAAGTACTCTGCAAATGTAGACCCTTCTACTCATTGCATTGGAGTCATAGGAAATTAATCTCACACTTTATATATCTACATATGATTAAATTTGCATCTCAACACATCCTTGAATTTACACACACTTCTCCAACTTTCCAACTTGCCTTTATACCATTCGCAACCTTAAAAACATATTTCAAGGTCGGCTATGCACCTCAAACATGCAAATTTAAATTAGGTCATCACCAAAACATTCCCACAATGGAGAGGAATGAAGGTAGACCACATCACACCTTAACTCAGACCTAAATTCATACACACACACCACACCACGCTTCCACAAACACCAAAGCACATCTGCAATTAGTGTAAACACCTAAGGTCGGCCAAACTTGTGTTAACACCATTAAAAATTTAAGTAAATACTTCCTTTGATCCAAAGGTGACTCATGAACCACACACAACACTTAAACACAATCTGGAATATTCCATCAACACCTTGAAATCCAACCAATACTTTATGACAACATTCATCAAAAGAATGTAATCATTTTGTACACCTAGTTAACCTTCCACATATTGTAACTAATGAATCTAAACTTGTGAAGCACCAAAACTTAAACAACTTACACTAAAGATATATATGAATAATATAAGCACACTTCCAAATCTACAAGACCAAAAACCACAATGCAGAGAAATGTGAAGCAATTCAATTTCTCCCAAACAACATTGTTTCATAGTTCACACACTGGTGAACATAACTTATTTTTCCACATGATCTAGAACTTGAAATTCTAGATATAACACCTTTGAACACCTCTAATCAAAATATCCAAACCACACAATAATATCTTTAACCATGAAGAAATGCAGAGCAAAACACTAAACACTCCTCTGCCACACGAAACTCTCTTTTAATCAAATTTTCTCAAAATCACTTGGAAACCAAGAACCACAAAAATCATATCATCATGTGGAACACCTTCTCAGCATTTCAACCACACAAGAGGTTGAACATCCACAAAAATATTCTCATCAAAGGAACACTAGAGGTTGAAATCAGTGATACTAATAATGACAACATAATGCAACCAATCAAAGCATCTCCATAGGTTGACATCAATACAACAACAACATAGATCTGTTGACATCAATTTGACAGCACAAACTTCTAACAATCTCCCCCTTTGTCATTTATGGAAACACATCATATGAAAAACCCATCAATAACAACTAGCAACTCCAATCAACAAATATTGCACATCAGTGCATACTACTCCCCTTTACACAAGTATTTATACTTTCCAACACTTTATCTTTTACAAGACTTCACTCCCCCTTTTTCCATATGCTTTTTTAGCTAAATTTCTCCCCCTTTGACATCAATAGCAAAGGGAAACACATATTTCCTTTTATTTTCTCCCCTTTGACATCAATCTCAAATATACTTTCTCTCCCAAAGGCAACACCTATAAGGGACAACAATTGTACTGCAACCTCTGCTTTCACTTCCTTTGACAAGGCTTCAAAGGACAACACCAACAAACAACTCTTTTCTTCTCTTTTCTTCACACCATTCCATTTCACTTTTATGTACAGTCCCCCTTCAGGACACACCATATGCTTCATCTAACTACAACAACATTTTACAACAACCAATAATGCCACTACCTACTCCCCCTGAGAGGTATCCACCAACATCAATCTAGAAATCCATTGGATTGATGCATAACCTTATGAATCTAATTGAAAGAAGGGGGAAATAACCCCTAACTTCTCTTAGAGATACTCAAAAGTATCCTTAAGAAGATCCTTAGTGAAGATATCAACAACCTAATCCTTAGTAGGCACATACTCTAACTTCACCTCATTCTCTGCAACCTTATCTCTTAGAAAGTGATACCAAATTAAAATGTGCTTTGTCCTTGAATGCATTACTGGATTCTTTGAAATATTGATAGCACTTGTATTATCACATAAGATAGGAATTGGTTCATCATATGACACTTTGATATCCTTTAATGCTTGCTTCGTCCACAACACCTATGTACAACATGATGTTGCAACAATGTATTTTTCCTCTGCAGTAGATAATGACATTGAATCTTGCTTCTTACTAAGCCAAGACACCAACCTACTTCCAAGAAATAAATAACCACCACTTTCACTTCTTCTATCATCCACACAACCTACCCAATCTGCATCTGTATAGGCACTTAGAGAGAAATCAATATCTTTTAGATACCACAAGCTATATTCTAGAGTTCCATTTAAGTATCTAGATATCCTCTTTACTAATGTCATATGTGACTCTCTAGGATCTTCTTGAAATCTATCCACAATACAAATTTCATGTAGTGGAACCTTCAAAAATTTCATGTTCCACTAGTCTAAATGCCCTTACTTGGTGGCTTCCTAGTTAGATATGAATAGGATTTAGGGTTTTATGTTGATTAGTTGGTTTAATTAGTATATTTTCTCCTTGTCTAAACCCTTGTATTTTGATCTAATCCTTTTTTGACTTGTATTCTATCTTTGGTCATATTAAAATAACTTAAGTCTTTTATGTTCATGAAATGATCGACCCCTTGTGGTTAGAATTCCCCGTTTACCCGTTCCACAATATTTCCCTCATTATTTTGGTCTGAGGATTTAATTTTTATAAAGTTGAGTGATATGAATTATTTGGCCTTTACATCCTTTGCAAAATAAGAGTGTAAGTCCTTTTGATACCTTGTCCTATGTTCTTCCTAGGCAGTCCCTCTTTTAAAATGAACTTTATGCACATGCATATTTTCGCCACTTAATTCCTTGTATCACTCATTACCGAAGTATTTTTACTCATCGGGTTCATTATAGCGATGAGTGATGAGCCTTTGAATGCCTTTGTATCATGCATCGTTGCAAGTGTTTGGTCTTCATGAATAACTACCATGATGAGTGATATAGCTGCATATATTTCATATCACCTATTGTTGAAGTCTTTTGGTTCCTTGGTTCCACTTTAGTGAAGCAAGATGAACATAGTTTCTCCCTTCTATCACACCATCGTAGAAAGGTTTTATCACTTATTTCAAATACAATGATGAGAGATAGGAAGGTTGAGAATGGAGGGATATGATCTTGCCACTTGTCAGTATCGTGTGCCATCGCTTATTTCGCCTATCACCGAAAGCACTTTCATCTCCAAATCAACTATGGCGATAAGCGATGGACTAAGGCTAGTATCTTTGTATCACTGGGATTTTCCCTTCGTTGAAGTGTAAGTGTGTCTTTGAAATACTTCAGCAACAAACAATGGAGAATATAATGAGGAATATTCCTTCCACCAGAGGTGTTATCACTCATCGTCGAAGTATGGGCATAACTTCAAAGCATTACTGTGATGAGCAATGGAATTCTAGAGGGTTAATGAACATGTAGGTGGCTATGTGGAAGCTCCCTAAGGTATCATCACTATTCTAAAGCACACTTGCAGGAGAAAAAAGTGATGGTTAACAAGAGTTGTAGATCATATTTTAAATCAAAGAAGATCAATGGTTAGAATTTAAACTTGAACGGCTACTTGTCAGTTCACTCGTGTGGGCTATCTATCATACATTAATGGAGAAGACACTCCAACTCTAAGTCATAAAGAGGGTTGTTGATTGTTTTTCTTCCATAATTACAATCATCAAGAGCTGAAGAACTAGTTAAGTGAAGAAAAGAAGAAGGAAAATCTCCTGGTAAAGGAAATCTTGAAGAACAGGCTGCTAGTTTTCTTGGGTAAGTTGAATTCTTGACCTCGACAAGTGTTTTCATTGTACTGGGTAGTTTATGAATTAATTTGAGTGCTAGGGTTTGCATTCTAGGATTGTTGATTTCTGTTAGCGAAGGAATTGAAATTTTTGCACGTAGGGTTTGGGGTAGAGGAGTGAAATTTGTTGAATTTTCGTTTGAACCCTATGAATTTGAAGGACTTAGGTTGTAATTTTCCATTATTTGAAACCCTAGTTTTATTGCGCTATAAAAATGAGTGATCCCGATGAATCCTCTGCCATACCAGAGAGGAAGCCTACATAGAAAAGGGTCAAAAGACCTAAACCTCAAGATGATAAGCCTAAACCTGAAATACCTAAAAAACTTGGAAAGAAGAGAACTGTAAAGAAAGATTACCCTTGTTTCATGGAAGAGGCCCCTAAGGACCCGACTGCATAGTTTAAGTCAGTTGGAAAGAGAAAAATTGGTGAGGGTGCATTGACAACTCATTTTCAGGATTTACCTGCTAGGGTTGGTGATGTGATGCTACTATAGAGTGGTTGGGACTTAATTATATATGCTTTCAAAAGGAGATTTGCAAGTCACCCCACCTGTCATTTATGGACTTGTGACATTGGAAAATTGGTGTTCCCCGATGTCTTTGTGGAGGTGGACCTGATGCTTGAATTAGCTAGGTGTTATGATCCCACTAATAGGACAATCAAGATATTTCCAAATTTTGTTCCTATGCTAGAAATTTCAAGAAGCCAAATAGTGGAAGTTTTTAACTTGAATCCATCTGCTACTGAATCCATTAAGTTTTGCGCATTGTATAATGAATATGAGAAAAATATATTTGCATATAGAAAGAATGGTTTTCCAAGGCACAGAAGATGTGACTGAAGAAGAATGGTGTACCTTTTAGTCCTCTAGAGTTGGAGTCATTTGATTGTGATGATTTTGAGGACTATTTCAAAAATACTTACTATGCATTGTGTCAGGTCCTGCACAAGAATTTTGACATAAAAATGGATGTTGCTTTAATGGTTTTAGCAATTGATATTCAAAACAAGTATCAAAACAGGGTTTTTTATTATCCTTCTTATATTGTTGATCACTTGCATGAAGACTTGATGAAGTTGAAGGACACAACATCCCCATTGTCTTATAGACATTACTCTTTGTTGATGCACATGCTACTATGGAAAGGCAGAAAGGTGTTTAGAAATTTCATGAAATTGAGAGAAAGGGATAACATGGACAATGAGTTGCCTATGCAAATGTGGACTCGTGTATGGGATGTGCACTATCCTGAATCTTATTACACTTCTTTTTGCAATGTTTTTAATTTTTTGGTGTTGGATTAGTTGGGCTTAAAGCCTGTTTACAAAATATCAAAGGGTGTGAAAGAAATATTGAGGCCTTCGGAGTATGAGGAGGGCACTGCATAAAAGTTCAATTGGGGGGATTGGTACTTCTATTCCAACTATACTACAATCAGGATAAATGGGTCCCTAGTGCCACCTCACTGACTGCCTACATATGTGTTTGATAGGGAAGCATTCATGGAAATAATGTGGCAACTTGATGCTATGGATAAAGAGCATTTCAAGAAATCAAGGAAGGCATCTTTGGTGAACCCCAATTGTGGATTTTCCTATTTTGCGTGCACATCAAAGGAGGGAATTAAGAGGTTTGTCTCTCCTTTAAACAATTACAGAATGAAACAAGATGTTATAAGGTATTGCGACTCTGAAGGGATTATTACTACTGAAAGAAGAGAAAGAGGGTTGTCAGGAAGACAACATCAATTTTTATATCAAGAGGATGTGATTAGAAACCTATCTTCCAATGAGGAAGTTGCAGAAAGAAAAAATATATGGAGAAATATTTGTGCAATTGAAGAAAAGATGTTGAAAGAAAATCCTTTTTATGTAAGTCCTTATTTTGAGATACAGGACAAGTTTGTGCAAGCTAAACTAATGTTAGGTGATTTCAATGATAAATTTTTCTTTGATAAAATAAAACAAGATAAAATAAAGGCCAAGGTGGCCAAACAACATCATGATGCAAAAATAAGGAGCCAACCAACTCAGTCTTTAGCTCTAGGTATTGTGGTGCAAACAAAAGAGGCAGGTAAACAACCTACAGTCACCCCATTAGTGTCTTGTTCAAAAATAGAGTAGGGAGGTGAAGGATATGTACCTGAGGAGTTTGCAGAATACATCCCAGTGGAGGAAGAGGTGGATCAGAGATTCCTTGAGGATAAAAATGATGCTTTGAATGTAGTTGTCCCTCCTAGCAGAATTGTAAAATGGGAGTATAATGAAGCCAAGGATGACAATGCCAGAATAAAGGCTTGTGATGATTTTATGTGTGATGATGCTTTTTTTTAAGACAAGGGAGTTTAGAGATTTTTCATTCATGTGAAAGGATCTGATATAAAAAAGAGAATAGAGGAGGAAAAGGAGAAGGTTGACCCCTCCTTGCAAGATGAAGCTAAGAAGGAGGAAGAGGGTAAAATAATGTAGGAAATTGTTGTCATGTCACCATAGGATGCAAGAGCCCTGGTTAAGGGAAGTGGAATTATATTGTTGCCTGGATGGGAGCTATCATCAACCATTGCATTAGATGCAATCAGAAAAGATTTGGATGCCTCCATTTCTAAGGAAAATTTTTATAATAATTTTTTTGGCTCAGGTTTTAGTCCTAAGTTGCACACACTTGCTATTTGGTCCATGACACCAAATAAATGGAAACCTAAGGTAATAAAGTCTATGGAGAAGGAAATTGGAGCTAGGATTGTTAAAAGGGCTACTAAAATGAAAGCTACTACAATTGCATAATTGACAATGCATGTTGCTATGTTGAGTGTAGATACAACCCAAATCACGGAGAATAATTATTAAAAGTTGTTGGATAAATACAATAAATTGATGGATGAGCACAACAAGGTACTTGCCACCATTGCCAGTACATCTAGGGGTTTTCCCTCTCCAACAAATTCTACTTCAGATTTTTTATCACAGGATAGAGAAACTTCGGCATTAAGGATTCAAAGTTTAAACCAAAAGGTGAAAAAAAAAAACACAAAGAAGGCCAAAGAGGAGACAAAAAAGATGGCTAATGATATTTTTGATGATGTGTTGAAGCATAGAGTGGTGAAGTTGGTGAATAAAGCCGACACTGTATGGGATGTTTACAAGAGCATTCAAGAAGCAAACATAAAATATTTGCAGGTTCAAAAAGCATTCCAAACTAAGTGGAGTAAGTGGATTACTAGGGTGGGGACATTGAAATAAATGATACCTCAGATGCAGGAAGACCCTGAAGCTCCCACCAACATTCCTGATTTATTGAAGGCAACTAATTTGGTAAATGAGATCACAACTTTTCATGGAAAGATGGGAATGCAACTACAGAATAAATTGAGAATTTTTAGAGAAATGGAAGGGCATGGTATGCCCAAGATATTGTGATGCAGAGCAAGGAGGCCAAATCCTTCATTCAATTACAATCTCACCAAAATCAACCAATTCTTGTTTATTCATCCACCTTTGACTCATCATTCCCTTCACAAGGTATTTGACTCACAATACCCAAAACTATAATTAGGGTACCAAACTCTTACCTAACCCTCAAAACCACTTTGAACATCATCAAAATGACTGAATCAAGCCACATAAAGTTCCCTCAAACACTAAACTCACACTTTTCCAAATACCCACTCATAAGAGGTCTACTTGCTTGTAGCATTCCACAAGGACAAAAACGGTTACAACTTTCAAAACATATTGAATCTCCCAAAGTAAAACACAAATTCAAGGACCCATTTGTGCCTCCTCAAACATATCAAGAAATCCAATATACTTGTTTTGAGAAGTATTCTCCTAAAACTGACTATCCTACAGCAATAAGGCCCAATTAGGCCACATTAACAAAGTAACACTACTCTAAACACCTTTCCAAGTACAAAAAATTGTTCTTAAACCTTAACCAAGCCTCAAATAGCTAGAATAAACAATTTTTAGTCAAAGAAACAATCTCTCATTCATCAAAAATCAAAACCCTCATTTTAGGCCATTTCATGCTTGTAACTTGGAGGGTTTATTGAAAATGCCACTTCCCGTCCTTCTCTCGCCCTATAAACACTTCTAACACACCAAAATGGACCTATACATGCTTAATCCACCATTACATGACTGATTCCACAAGTTTTATACAAACCCTACACCCAAAAAATCGCTTTTCATCAAAATCTTGAAGAATTTCAACTAGGGAAGCAATTTATCTTTTGCAAATAGCCTTCCCCGCTCTTGGAAACACACAAACACAACATCCTACACCTAAGAGATCCATTCCAAGAAGTTAATACCAATTTCACTAGTTGGAAAAGCTTGATTTCCCATGTTACCCTATCAAACCCTTAATTACAAAGTTCTTTGCCTGTTCACAGAAAAAGGTTTACAAATCACTTTAAATTCAGTAAAAAAATATCAAAATGAAAAAAAATGAAGTTAACTAATGCCCCTATCAAATTCAATGCACCATAGTTCAATACCCCACTGTACAAGGCCGTACAGGGGCTTGTAGCAATTGATTACCAGTCAAAAACACATAATTACAATATATAACAAGGGTTTCTTATTGATTTCCTTCATATACAGTTCTCCAACCTCTTCCTCGAGGTTCTAAAAACATATATAAACTCATTACACCAAAAAAAAATTCCTACAACTAACTCTTTAACTAGCTGGCCCTTCACATTCCATTTCTTGCATTTTTTTCAATTTGATAATATGACAACTTTCACAAGATTGACAATTTTTGTAATATTTGACATATGACTCAAAAATTACCTCCTAGGCCTCAAAACCAACACAAACAATTTCAACATGGTCTATTAGACCTTATTACATGATTAAAACACTAGACTTAAACTTAAATGCCAAAGTTGCCTCATGGAGGCATGTAATCCATCAGGTGCTCTTGCACCATATTGAATGATAAGGGTGAATTGAAAGAATTTACCAAATGGAAGGAGGAGTTGGGAGATTTACTCCCACATTCTAAGATGATCCTTAGTGTCATTTATTATTCTATGTTGAATCCTAACATAGATAATATGATAGGAATAGAGATAAGGATGGATACATTTGTCAAATAGGCTAGAGTGTTAATTGATGCAAGGTACAACCAGCATAATACAACAACACATGGCTTGAAAAATTTATAGATTAAACCTATATTGAAGTATTTCAAAATTTTGTATCCTCTTAGTTATGAAAATTGATGATAAATGTGGTGATGTGGATTAGGAAATACAATTTTGGGTCTTAAGTTTGTAGACATGGTGAGTAATAGATGGAAGAAATACAATGCATAGCTTGGAACCAGTATAGATTAGGCTTTTTCTAAAGCATGGATAAAATATTATTTTCTCCCCAATTTGAATTTGATGACAAGGTTGTAGACGTCGATAATTCTTTTGTCTCTCTGCCTTCTACACTTTATTCTTCATTTCACTTTATGTTTGAGTACGTGGACACAATTTTGGAGCACATGGATATTGCTATATCAGCATAAAGATGCCTTTTGGAAGGTGGGACATAATCTCCATCGACAAATAACAATGGTTTTTTGTCTCATATAATATTTCCCTCCATTTGAAGGTGCAAATATAACTGCAATAAGGAATATTTTGTATCGGTCCAATTGAAAAGGGACATGTGTACTTACTGGCCTGAAGCTTTTTTTTCTCCTTCATTTTTATAAGAAGGAATTCAAGACCAGAAGTATGGGTTCACTGCTTGTAAATTGATCACTCAAAATTTTGTAAAGGAATACAGAGAGCATTTTTAGAGTTTTGTCTTAGGTTTTGATTCTATCAATACACATATGTAATTTGGATAACAATACTAGTAATTGAATACATAATGGTACAAATTCAAGACCATTTCTCTCCTATGTACTTGTTTCATGAATTATGAATAATATGATCAAGGATTATCTTATTTGTCTTCATTGATTTCCAGTGGATGTGTAGTTTTGTTCTTGCTTTAATTCAAAGAATTAATGAAAATGCTTGAATGAAGTTATAGATTCATGTAAACTGAGTATTAGGATACTATTAAGAAGTTATGGTCAAGGGTATAATGAATGTGATACTGTAATGTAGTATTATCAAAGCTTAATGATGTTATGTGTTAAACTATTATCAAATTGTATAGGTTTTGAGATTGACTCTATTCGTAGGATAAGGCACTGATCTAAGTGAGTGTTCAAGATACATTTGTTGGTTGATTCAACAACAAATCAATCTTATAATGAAAATTTCACAATGGATCACAATTGTTTTTATTTTATGTTAAGTTGTCCCATTCTCATGCTCTAAATGTTAAGTGTTGTTAAGGAGTAGCCACCTTCTTTGATGTATTCCATTTATTGAGCTATTGTATGAGAACCTATCTGTTATTTACAATGTATTTAGTCATTAGGTACAGAGGTCTTTAAATACATTATGGGATTACCCTCCCGAGTCTTACAGAGCCCAAAGTGCAGGAGGAAAGTATTGTTGCTTTCACTCATTCATTGGCCAATCCCTTTAGGTTGCTAAGAATTGGAAATGGAAAAGTCCATAGGCTTCCTTGAAGATCAACTTGATTCTTTAAAAACAACCAACAACATGCATGATATCTGATCTAGTAGTAGTTAGGTTTAACAGTCCATTAATCATTAATCTATACCTGCTCTGATTAGCCTTAGGAGATTCATCATTCTTACTCAACTTGCAACCATTAACCATAGGAGTGAATACTATTTTAGATTCTTCCATTCCAAACTTATTCAACATTTCCTTAACATACTTAGACTAAGAAATATAGATACCCTTTTTTTCTAGATTGATTTGAACCAAAGGAAGAAATTCATCTCCCCAAACATTGACATTTCAAACTCTTTTTGCATCTCTTTTGCAAATATCTTGCACATACTTTCATTTCTTGCAAAGATTGTCTCATCAACATACACAACCACAATCAAGATTTGATCTTTCTCAACTTTAAAATAAATATTGCTATTTGTAGTACCTTTATTGAATCCCTACTACAACAAGTATCTATCCAATCTTGCATACGAAGCTTTAGGAGCTTTCTTGATCCCATACAATTCTTTCTTCAATCTACAAACCATATTAGGATTATCTAATAACTAAAACCCTTGTGATTGTTCAATGCATACCTCTTCTTCCAACTCACCATTCAAGAATGTAGACTTCACATCCATCTGATAAACTTTGAAATCCTTATGTGTTGTGAAAGCCAAAAACATCATAATAGCCTCCATCCTTGCCACTAGAGCAAATGTCTCCTCAAATTCTATTCCTTCTACTTGTGAGTAGCCTTTACACACAAACCTTGCCTTGTTCCTAACAACTTCTCCATTCACATTTAGCTTGTTCTGAAACACCCATTTAGTTCCAATCACATTCTTGTTCACTAGTCTTGAGACAAGTTCCCAAGTCTGATTCTTCTCAATTTGCATAAGTTCTTCTTCCATAGCCTTGATCTAATATTCATCTATGTATGCCTCAATCACTATTTTAAGTTCAAATTTGGAAAGTAAACATATATTTACTTGTTCTTCTATCGTAGTAGTCATTCTTCTTGTTAATGTAGACACTCAAAATTTGTCCTCACAATTGTCCTATTTCTTGTCTATTAATTAAATAGATATTACTATCTGTTTAATTAATTCATTTAATATTTTCTTCTATTCATTCATCAATTCATTTAAATCATTAACATATTATAAGAATTTATAAGCACTTATCCATATTATAAACATGTATTCATTCATAAGCATTTTTTGTTGTAGGTATGAGCAAGTTTCAGTGGTGTTGTCATCAATGTTGTCATTGATGTCAACACAGTTCAGTATGTTGGAAATTGTACATGTATAGCTGAGATGTTGTTGAGATGTTGTGAGTACATGGATCTATCTTTATGGTGTTGCAAATATGCTATGTTGATGAGTTTCCAAGTGCTTTTGATAAAATTAATAAAGAAGAGAAGACAGAGTGATGAAAGTGTTCATAATGTTCTCTGGTATGTGCTTCACATTTCTCCTATATTGAACCTATTCTTGTGTGGATCTGAAGGTTTGATAATGGTGATTTAGTGGTGATATCTCCTGAGTTTTAGCTTTTGGTTTGATGGTGCGTGAAAGTTACGTTCATCGGTATGTGAACTATTCTGGAAGAGTTGGTCTTCTGTGGACTAAGAGAAATATTATTGCTCTAAAGTCCTCCTCTATTTTGTTTCAGATCTTGCAGATCCGGAATATGTCTTGTGAAGGTCTTTTATGTACTTTGGCAAAGAGGTTTGAATTTTAGTGATCTGGAAGTCATGTTTCAGTATTTCAGTGTGAGTTTATACAGTCTGACAGACTAGTGAAAGGTGTTTAGTGCTTGAAGTTTGTTGTTTTGTTGCGGATGTATCTGGAAGATTCTGAGATGTATTCTCATGCATAAGGAAGTGTGTCATGGCATTCATGCATCATCTTCTTGTTGGGAAGTGTGTACATCAATGTTCTTTTGTGTTTTCATTAGGTTTGGCCGACCTGGTGTTTACACTTCATTCGAAGAATAAAATTTAGTTAAGGAAGCATGTGGTTGATTTGAGATATTATTTTTTATCTTGAAAAAAAAAAATTATTGGTCCACTCTAATTCCTTTCCACCGTTGGAATGTTGAGTCGCCGACCTATTTTGAATTTATGAATTGAGATATTTGTGGCTGACCTTGGAGAAAGTTTCTAAGGATGAGGATGGTATAAAAGAAAGTTGAATTGTGAAGATTTGTATGACAGTGTGATGAAAAGTGATGAAAGTGATCCACAAATCATAATAGAAAAATTGTGTGTGTGAGTAAGTTGAGACAGCGGTTCTTCATTGTGTCAGATTCTTGAAGGCAGTGAGCTAAAGGTTTCTGCAATCCTATGAATGTGTGTTAATTGTTGTGGTGGATCTTTTGTTCTCTTTTGTATCTGTAGGCAGTGAGCCTCCCTGTTGGATAGTGAGTCCTTTCTGTAGGAAGTGAGCCTTTGTACTTGGACAGGGAGTCCTCTTCTAGGCAATGAGCCTTTGTTTTATAATCTTTATATTGTGAGTTAACCCTCACTGTGGTATTTCCCTCATTGGGTTTTCCACGTAAAAATAGGGTATTCATTGTCTTGATTTACTTTCTATTATTTGTGTTTCATGCTCTTACTTAATAACAAAATAGTGTGGTTGTGGAATTGATAAGTATTGAAGTTTTAAGTTTGAATTTTGTGACAACATATTCACCCCCCTCTCATTTTTCATGTGCCTATTTAACAATTGGTATCAAAGTTTTGGTTCCTTGGTGTAGAGCTTAACCACTTAAGGAAGATTTGATGGTGCAAGTCGGTGATCCCTATGTTTGATGGAACTAACTACAATGACTAGAAGGGACAGATGAAAGGATATATTATCTCTCTTGGGTTTAAGACTTGGAAGGCTATTGAGACAAAATATACACCCCCGTCTGGTGGTTTTACTACTTTAGATGAGATTTCTTCTTATGAAGAAAATGAGAAGGAAAAAGTATGCTATTTACAGTGGGTTATCTAAAAATGAGTGAGCTAAAGTCCTTTCTTTGGATACTGCACATGAAGTCTGGAAGAAGTTGGAAGACATGTATGAAGGAAATGAAATAGTGAAATTGACAAAGAAGCTGGTGGAAAAGCGCAGATTTGTGAATCTAAAGATGGAAGAAGTTGAATAATTTACAAGTTTCTTTCAGAGGGTTGAACTGACTGCAAATGAAGTTATAAATCAAGGAGGAAAACTATCAAATGAAGATATAATTGAGAAGATCCTAATCACCCTACCAGACTACTACAGTGATAAGATCTCAATGATTTAAGAAGTGTATGATCCTAAGAAGTACACATTAGAAAATTTGTTCGGCACCTTGCAAGCATTTGATTTGAGAAAGTTCTGGAAAGAAGACAACATGGAAGAAAAGACAGAAATGTCATTTAAGGAAATGAAGATTGAAGAGGAACCGGATAGTGATGGTGTTGATGAGTTGGAAGCAAACTTCATGAGGAAGTTGAAGAAAGGCACCGGAAAGTATAAACGTATGTTTCCCTTTAAATGTTTTAGTTGCGGTAATATTAGTCATTATGCTTCAAGATTTCCAAATAGAGTTGCACATAAAAAGAACAAGGATTATAAGGATAAGGATATAAAGGATAATAAATATAAGAAGTTGTACTATGTTAAAGAAGAACCAGGAATTTCTGATGATGAATCTAAGAATGAGGTTGATGATAGTGAATGCTTATTCTTAGCTTTAGAAAGTAAATCTATATCCACTAACCCTCAAAAATGTGTAAGCAAGAAGGCTCTGGAGAATAAGAGAAATAGGATGGAAGGTACTTTGTTTACCACTTTTCATGCAAGATAGGATGAAGACTATTGGGTAATTGATAGTGGATGTTCTAATCACATGACCATAGATAAAAGTAAGCTCACTAAAATTGAGAAATATGATGGTAGTTTAGTTATGTTTGGTGATGATTCATGAGCTAAGATCTGTTGGAAAGGTTCAATTAGTTTTAATGGAGTACACAGTACTTATGATGTATATTATGTGAAGGGTTTGAGGTATAACCTTCTGAGTGTTGGTCAAATGTGTAGCAATGGTTTTAAACTTGTGTTTTAGAAAAATACCTGTGAAATCAGAAAAGGATCCAAAAAATGGAGACATGATTTTTGTTGGAAGAACTCATGGAAACATCTATTAGCTGAAGGGAGTTGATGGCCATTGCCTTGTATCTCAAATCAGTGAAAGTTGGTTATGGCACCAGAGAATGGGACATGTAAATTTTGATAACCTGGTCAAGATAAGTGCAAAGGAGATTGTTTGAGGGCTTCCTAGAATCACAAGACCTACTAATGCTATTTGTAGAAGTTGTCAATTGGGGAAACAGACAAGATGCAGCTTTAAGGGAAAAGAACATTCTACTACTAGAATGTTGGAATTAGTTCACACTGATCTATGTGGTCTGACTGGAACTAGAAGCTTGAATGGTGATAGATATTTCATGTTGCTTATTGATGATTATACTTGAATAACATGGGTTTCTTTTCTCAACCAAAAGACTCAAGCTCTGGATAGGTTTAAGGTATTCAAAGCAAGAGTGGAAAATGAAGTAAATTTGAAAATCAAGTGTTTGAGATCTGATAGAGGTGGAGAATTCACTTCTAGTGAATTTAATGCATTTTGTCAACAGCATGGCATAAGAAACAATTTTCTGCTCTGAGAACCCCTCAGCAAAATGGAGTAGTTGAAAGGAAAAATGAGACTGTACAGGAAGCTGCTAGAACCATGATGAGAGAATCAAATGTACCGGATGTGTACTAGAGAGAGGTGATACATATTGTTGTTTATGTTCTTAATAGAGTTTAGATTAGATACAACAACACAAAGACTCCTTTTGAGTTATGGACTAGTAAGACTCCTACTGTGAAGTATTTCAAGGTATTTGGAAGCAGATGCTATATTAAAAGAGATGATGAAAATATTGGAAAGTTTGATGCTATATGTGATGAAGGAATATTTCTTGGATAGTCTACTAGTAGCAAAGCATATAGATGCTTTAACAAAAGATTGAGAAAGATTATTGAAAGTGCTAATGTGAAAGTTGATGAAGACATACGCAAACCTATTGAGATAAGTGAAGTTGAACCTAATGATCCTATATGTGGACATGTACCTGAGAAAAATAAGGAGAAGTAAGAAGAAGAGAAAGAAGAACAAGTGGAAGAAGAAGAAGAAAATGAACCAGAACCTGTTGTTAGGACTCCTAAGTATGTACAAAAGAATAATTTGGAGGATTAGATAATTGGAGATAAAAGTGAAGGTGTGAAGATAAGAAGCAGAGTTGCAGATGAGGTAAATTTGTGTCTATTATCTAAAATTGAACCCAAATTTGTAGGTGAAGCATGTGAAGATGAGAGTTGGATGAGAGCTATGAAAGAAGAGTTGCAACAGATAGAAAAGAATCAAACATCGGAACTAGTCCCTAGACCTATGAATAAAAATGTGATTGGCTCAAAATGGGTGTTCTAGAATAAGCTAAATGAAAGTGGAAAAGTTGTAAGGAATAAGGCAAGATTGGTATGCAAAGGATATTCACAAGTTGAAGGTATAGATTTTGAAGAAACATTTTCCCCTATGGCCAAAATGGAAGCTATCAAGATGTTTTTTGCATTTTTTGCTCACAAGGACTTCAAAGTGTATCAAATGGATGTTACGTCAGCATTTCTGAATGGTGAATTGGAGGAAGAAGTGTACATGGAGCAACCTAAAGGGTTTCAGTTATCTGACAAATAAGACATGGTTTGTAAGCTAAAGAAGGCATTGTATGGACTCAAGCAAGCTCCCAGAGCTTGGTATGCAAGATTGGACATATATCTGACAAAGCAAGGATTTAGCAAAGGTTTTGCTAACAGTAATCTCTACTTCAAAGTGCAAGGTAACAAAATTTTGATTGTGGTTTTCTATGTTGATGATATCATTTTCGGTGGAAATGAAGGCATGTGTAAAAATTTTGCTAAAGAGATGTAGAAAGAATTTGAGATGTCTATGATCGGTGAATTGAATTTCTTTCTTGGTCTACAAGTGAATCAAACTGACAAAGGGATATTCATTTCACAATCTAAGTATGTAAAAGAACTGTTGAAGAAGTTTGGGATGGATGATTCCAAACCGGTTTGTACCCCTATGGTAACCAAATGTAAACTGAGCAAAGATGATGAATCTGGTAAGACTGATCAGAGAAAATATAGATCTATGATTGGTGGACTGTTGTACCTTACTGCTACTAGACCAAATATTATGCATGTAGTATAATTGGTTGCTAGATTCCAAGTAGATCCTAAAGAGGCACATGTTATAGCTGTGAAGATGATATTTAGATATCTTAAAGGTACACCAAATTATGGACTATGGTACCCTAAGAGTGATTATTTCACCCTGAATGCTTATACAAATGTTGATTGGGTCGGATGTCTAAATGATCGAAAGAGTGCCAGTGGTGGTGCTTTCTTTCTTGGTGGCAGATTAGTTTCATGGTTGAGTAAAAAGAAAGACTCGATTTCTTTATCCACTATAGAGGCAAAATATATTGTTGCACACAAGTTTTTTGGATGAAACAAACTCTGAAAGACATTAGAGTGATATGTGATGAGCCTATTTCTATTTTATGTGAAAACAAAAGTGCAATAAAATTTCAAAGAACCCAGTTATGCATTCAAGTCATTTTCTAAGAGAAAAAGTGTTGGAGAATGAAGTTAGATTGGAGTATGTGACAAAAAAGGAACAAATTGTAGACATATTTACTAAGGCTCTTCTGAAGGATACTTTTGAGCATCTTAGGGAGAGATTGGGGGTCATTGGCCCTCCTAACTAGGTGCACATGAAGGTGCATTAGTCTAGTGAATTCAAATATTCTTCATTTATCTAGACTAATAAATGGGCCTACTCTGCAGGGGGAGTAGAAAAGGTTTTCATTGTTGCAGTATGAGTGTACTTCTAAGGGGGAGTAATCAGAGTTGTTTCTCTTTGCCATTGATGTCAAAGGGGGAGAGAAAATCATGTGAAAAATAGTTGTAGAGGAAGAGAAGGTGTTCTCCTAAGATATTATGTAAATTGTTTGTCTTTGATGGTTTTTCACCTCATGTGTTGCCATCAACGACAAAGGGGGATATTTTTGCAAGTATGAGCAAGTTTTGGTGGTGTTGTCATTAATGTTGTCATTGATGTCAAAACATTTTAGTATGTTGCAGATTGTACATGTATAGCTGAGATGTTGTTGAGATGTTGTGATTACATGGAGCTATCTTTATGGTGTTGTAGATGTGTTGTGTTGATGAGTTTCCAAGTGCTTTTGAGAAAATTAATAAAGAAGAGAAGTCAGAGTGATGAAAGTGTTCAGAATGTGCTTCAGTATTTGCTTCACATTTCTCCTTTGTTGATCCTATGCTTGTGTGGATCTGAAGTTTTGATAATGGTGATTTAGTGGTGATATCTCCTAAGTTTTAGTTTTTGGTTTGATGGTAACTGAAAGTTACGTTCACCAATATGTGAACTGTTCTGGCAAAGTTGGTCTTCTATGGACTGGGAGAAATATTGTTGCTTTGTAGTCCTCCTCTGTTTTGTTTCAGATCTTGCAAATCTGGAATATGTCTTGTGAAGGTCTTTACTATACTCTAGCAAAGAGTTTTGAAGTTTAGTGATCTAGAAGTCATGTTTCAGTAATTCAGTGTGAGTTTATACAGTTTGACGGACTGGTGAAAGGTGTTTACTAATTGAAGTTTGGTGTTTTGTTGTGGATGTATCTGGAAGATTCTGAGATGTATTCTCATGCCTAATGAAGTGTGTTGTGGCATTCATGTGTCATCTTATTTTTGGGAAGTGTGTACATCAATGTTCTTTTTTGTTTTCATTAGGTTTGGCCGACTTGGTGTTTACACTTCATTTGAAGAATAAAATTTAATTAAGGAAGCATGTGGTTTATTCGAGATATTATTTTTTATCTTGAAAATATTTTTTTTATTGGTCCACTCTCATTCCTTTCCACCATTGGAATGTTGAGTCGCTGACCTATTTTGAATTTATGAATTGAGATATTTATGGTCGGCCTTGGAGAAAGTTTCTAAGGATGAGGATGGTATAAAATCAAGTCGAATTATGAAGATTTGTATGACAGTGTGATGCAAAGTGATGAAAGTGAGCCACAAATCATAAGAGCAGAAGTGTGTGTGCAAGTAAGTTGAGATAGCAGTTCTTCATTGTGACATGTTCTTGAAGTTAGTGAGCTAAAGGTTCATGTAATCTATGAATGTGTATTGATTGTTGTGTTGGATCTTTTGTTCTCTTTTGTATATGTAGGAAGTGAGCCTCCCTGTTGGACAATGAGTCCTTTCTGTAGGCAGTGATCCTTTGTCCTTGGAGAGTGAGTCCTCTTCTGGGCAGTGATCCCTTGATAGTGAGCCTTTGTTTTATAATCTTTATATTGTGAGTTAACCCTCACCATGGTTTTTCCCTCATTAGGTTTTCCACGTAAAAATATGGTGTTCATTGTGTTGATTTAATTTTTGTTATTTGTGTTTCATGCTCTTACTTGATAACAAAATAGTGTGGTTGTGGAATTGATAAGTATTGAAGTTTTAAGTTTGAATTTTGTGACAATTGATTCGCCCCCCTCTCAGTTTTCCTGTGCTTGTTTAGCATTTTCAATCATTTATCCATCTACATTAATCATTAAAATATCATTTGCATCTATATCACATTAATCTTTATCCATTTACATATTTCATTAAATCATTTAAATATTTAAATCCATTTAAATTAAACCATTCATTAATTCACAAATTCACTTTAAAATATAATTCCTAAACCTACATCATAGCATAAATCATCTCATTTATCTCTCTAATTCCCATCAATTTTATTTAACTACTTGCAATATGGGATTATTATGATAATCTCCATTTCACTCTCTTTCTTATCCCACATTTCTCCCGCAACTTGAATCTACCTGGTGAGGATATCTATATAAACCCCCCTCCTCTCACCAAAAAGCACATTCAATTTCAAGATTCAATTTCGATTGTATAATCCTCTCTTCCATTCATCATAGCCTCTTGTTGCATATGTGCTTGTGAAATATGTTGCATTCATCATTTGTTTCATTTATCTCTCTCATTCCCATCAATTTCATTTGACTAATCAATATGGGATTATTATGATAATCTCCATTTCACTCTTTTTTTTATCCCACATCTCTCCCGCAACTTGAATCTACCTCATGAGGATATCTATATAAACCCCCCTCTTCTCACCAAAAAGCACATTCAATTTCAAGATTCAATTTCGATCGTATAATCCTCTCTTCCATTCATTCATAAGAATTTTCAATCATTTATCCATTTGTATTAATCATTAAAATATCATTTTCATCTATATCACATTAATCTTTATCCATTTACATATTTCATTAAATAATTTAAATATGTAAATCCATTTAAATTAAATCATTCATTAATTCGCAAATTCACTTTAAAATATAATTCCTAAACCTACATGATATCATAAATAATCTCATTTATCTCTCTCATTCCCATCATTTCCATTTGACTAAGCAATATGGGCTTATTATGGTAATCTCCATTTCACTCTTTTTTTTAATCACACATCTCTCCCACAACTTGAATCTACCTTGTGAGGATATCTATATAAACCCCCCTCTTCTCACCAAAAAGCACATTCAATTTCAAGATTCAATTTCAATCGTATAATCCTCTCTTCCATTCATCATAGCCTCTTGTTGCATTTGTGCTTGCAAAAATATGAGAGAACCAAATGCATAAATCAAGATCTTGGTGAATAGGAGAACAATGGATTTGATTTTCTTTTGAATGCTCATGTTTGGTTTTCATAGTTTAGTTTACATTTCGTATTTGTATTTATTTAGAAAGGCTTCCTTGATGTAATGTTGAAAATGCTTTGAATCTGGTTATAGATTAAATTAGCTTTTTAGTTTTCAACATGCACATAATGGTGAACCCAACGTGAAACATTTCACCTTGTTTAAAGCTGCTCGGATTTGTCAGTATTATGTCTGACATAGAGAGGAATGCCACAATGAATTTTTAAGGTAAATCTGATTGATTAGCTTGAAACACAATGAAGTTTTAAGGTAATTCTAATTGATTGGCTTGAAATTACGAGAATTTCCTATAAGTTTACTAAATTAGATTTAGCCTCTTGAAGGAGAGCAAGACTTTATTTTCTAATGGCTTATTCATAACTAGAAACTTGTTTTGATTTAACATGCAATGGGTATAGTCCCTAGATATCTGAGCACCATTTCTATTCAACTTTGATATCATTCTAGTTTTGATAAGAAAGAAATGCCAAAGTACTCAGCCAAGAAGTAGTCGGATTCCTTCACATTGCAAGCTCCCTAGTTTTTCAGCCATTTTCACTAATCATATGGTGGCATATCTATGGTCCAGTAATCTGTTTGAACTCAGATTGACCAGTCACATCTATTTTGATTGCATTATTACATTATGTATAAATACTAAAAGGGGTTTTGGCCACATCAATATATCCATCATTTAGGCGTTGTAGCATTTGTGGATAGCTATTGTGACTAGATTCCATGAGATATCTAGTAGACAAAGCTCAAAACTAATAAATTTTGAGAAAATTGATGTTTTGTATGCAGATATAGCAATTAATAGTAAATCAAAGTGGTATTGGAGTCACTTGCACTATTATGTCAAAATTACTGCTCCTACAATTTCCCTCTAAAATTAGCCATGCAGCTGTCGCTTGCATCAATTTTCCCCAAAATCTTACCTAACTATTTAAATAAATGTTTAGTTTTCACAACATCCACTCATGCCTGTTAAATTTTAGCTCATAAATCTCAAACATCCTACAAACATCCTTCAAACACATCAATCACGTCATTCCACTTTTTTAAAGAATCTTGCAATCACTAACAATTTAAGCATATCATGTAATCATGTCATTTCAATCTGTAGTCAATTTTTGCATGAGGTTTCTATATATGTTTTGCATGAAGTTTTTTTCCTTAGTTTAGATTTTAATTTTAGGTTTAATTTAGATTTTAGTTTTATTTTTGAATTTTTTTCTTTTGTTAATTTAGATTAACTTTAAATTTAGATAGATTTAGATTTTAGATTAATTTAGTTTAAATTTAATTTAGATTTAATTTTTAATTTAGACTTAGTTTAGAATTTAGATTTAATTTTAATTTGGGATTTGATTTTTTAGTTGGATTTGATTTTTAATTTAGATTTAATTTTTAGTTAGATTTAATTTTAATTTAGATTTAATTTTTAGTTAGATTTAATTTTAATTTAGGATTTGATTTTTAGTTAGATTTGATTTTTAATTTAGATTTAATTTTTATTTTTTTATAGGTAAGTACTATCAAAGGGGATAGCGCCTGAGTAAACATGAGTCCCAAAAGAGAATAGATGCAAGCCCTGAAAACAGGGGTGCAACACAAGACGTCCCAAAAATGGATAGTCCAAACCAGCAAATTACATGGTAATCATTAAATCCTTTTCTTTGCAGATCTTAAAGTCATTCCAATAGAGGGAAGAGGTTTCTTCCGCTTAACTTCAGTCCAAGCCAGTTCTGCTTCGGAGGCTAAGATCGGATCTGTACACCCACTCTGATTCATTTCTACATCGTTGCAAATGGCTGCTGGAGATAAAGTGGAAACCACAACCTTTTCGAGGGAGCCCGGCTGTGTAATACCTAGAGAAAGCATAGAGGCATTGGCAGTGCTTTCATTGGAGCATTTTTCTTGTGAAATAGTCACACAAGGGGAAGTTGAAGTGTTGGCCTCCTTGACGGATAGGGGGGAGGTAGCAATGCAGCCAACATTCGAGTTGGGGGACGAGCTAGAAACTGAGCACTAAAAAGTGGGAGTGGTTGCAATCTTCGCAGGAGGAGATATAGCATAGTTGCGTGAATCAGCCCCATCCCACCAGGAGAGTTTGCGAATGGAAGCACAATTGGCATGTTCCCCTACATGTCTTCTTCTACACTGAGTTGTACCATGATCTATGGCAAAGCAAAATCTGCATTTGAATGGAATCTTTTCATAATCTATTAGTTGGCACCATCGTCTCTTTCCAACTTTGAGAATTATTTATGCGGGAAGGCCATTTGAAACATCCATCTCTACACACAAGTGAGCAAAATTTGGGTTTTCATAGTTGATAGTCTCCTTTGAGAGGTAGTAAGATTTCCCAAGACCATTGTCGATCGCTTTCAAGCAACCAACTTCCCAGAATTGTAATGGGAGGTAGGGTAAATGAACCCACAAGAATGTTGTGGAAAATGTCTCTATGCATGGATCAAATGAAGGGAACCAGGGTTTCATGCATAAAAAATTACCATGAAAAAACCACAGACCGGTGTTGAGCACCATTTCTTTGTCATCCACATATTCAAATTCTAAGATAAAAAACCCCTTTGCGCATGGGTAGATACTGATTTCATCTTCCAAATAATCTTTCCAATCTGTCTCAATCCAAGAATGGAGATCACAAAGTTTAGGCCAAACCTTTGTGAATCGGCATATCAGAGCATGAACCCCCAAAAATTCTTCCCTGTCATAAGCAAAGTCATCAAGGTAGATCTCTAGAGCAGAGGACGAATGTTGAACAACAAAGGGTGGGCTCAAAGAAGTGCCACCATGAGGCATATGAGTATCAAAATTTTGCATGGTAGGGAACAAACCGGAAGCCCGCAAACCAATGTTACCCACCTCCCCTTGGAGATCGCTTCGCAGAGGATGGGGACGCATAGCTAGGGCATCCAAAAAACTTTTCTTTGAGCCACACCCAGATGCACCGCCAAGGTCCATATTCGAGATGTCAACCGTCGCAGAGAGAGGACAACCCATAGTTCACATACCACCAATTTCCTATTGCAGACCAATATCACCCAAGCACCGGGAATCAGAATGAAGAGGGTGGATTTTCCCAACCCGCAAGTGATCACACAGGGAGAGAGAAACCCCAGAGTCCATAGTAAGGCTTGCAGCATCTGGCGCCACACCCGCGAATCCCTCCATCCCTTGGCTCTTCACAGAAGAAGGCACGCAGAAGTCTAGATCGGTAGTCGCAGAAGTTGCGGACATTTTCGGAGCAGAGAAGATCTTAATAAGATATATTCTTTTTGTTATAGTTTCTTTAATTTAGATTTAATTTTTAATTTAGATTTAATTTAGAATTTAGATTTAACTTAATTTAGTTTACATTTAGAATTTAGATTTAACTTAATTTAGTTTACATTTAATTTTCATTTAGATTTAATTTAATTTAGATTAAATTTAGTTTAGAATTTAGTTTAATTTAGATTTAATTTGGTTTAGAATTTAATTTTAGTTTAGATTAATTTTAATTTAGTTTAATTAATTTAGATTCACTTTTGGTTAGTTAGATTAATTTAATTAGGTTTAGATTTTTTTTTTCTTGCTTATTTTGTGGCTAATCTTTGGCTTTTGTGCAGGCTCATTTGTCCAAGACTTGAAAAATCAAAAAACATAAACACTCATTTGTCAAAGAACATTGACTCAAGCTACAAATCGTTGTGTTGCAGGTTCAATTGTCAAAGAAACTAATCTTGCAACATTGTGTCTTCTTTTTTTTAGATTAGATCACACTTCGATTGGTGCTTAAAAATAACTTTATTTGTCGTGTTTGGTGCGCTTGCACATTATGTGTTAACCGAGCTAGTGTGTATCCTCTCCCCTTGCACACTTGCGCGATCTTGGGTGACTAGAAATACACATTGGTCTCCTTTTCATTTTAAGTAGAGGCTTGCCTAGTGATTTCATCACCCCAGGGTTTGACCTCGAGCACATTTTTCGGCAGGCTATATCAAAGTGGGGAGAACAAAATTTGCACCCCAAGGAGTGGCTAGCATCGTTTGAAGCCAAGTTGTGAGACCCTCGGTCTGCCAAGACTTTGATGCAGAGCAGGGTGGAGTATGTTTTAGAAACATAATTCAACAACTTCTTCAAGATTCTAAACCCTAACAATGGTGGTTTCTTCACAATTTCACAATTCTTCTTCTAGGCATATCTTTTAGAGAAGGCTGGTAACCCACAAACCCTTGAACATATTATATACCCATTAGGCTTAATTTTAACATAGCTCATTTGGAAATGGGGTTGTTTTGGAAAAATTTCCTCAAAATGGGTCTGTTATGTTGCTACAAGGCCAAATTAGGCCACTTTTCCAAATCAAGTGTCTCAAATTCCAACACAAAACCTCAAACCTCAGTTCCAAAAGTTCAATCACATCACATAGGGTCCCAATCTACAATTTCTTTCACCACCACTCATCACAAATTTGTTGTCACCCAAAATCTCAATCCTACCTAGCATTCCTAAGCCTAGCACATGAAGATGTTAGGCTAGGGAAAGCTCCAAACTTCCCCAAACTCCATCTCCTGCTCAAATAGCTTCAAAAACACAAAATACACACTCAACCCCTCCATTCCACCAAGTTTTTTCGAGATTCAATAGTGGAATGGACAACAAATCATGATTTTTGCTCACAAACCCTTCAACCTAGGGTTTTCAGGCGGTATGTAGAAAAATCCTTCAAACTAACTTATTTCTTAATGAAAATCAATCACACCAAAACCAAATTATAGGGGATTCATTACTTGAACTATTTACATGAATTTCATATCATTAACCAACTATACGGGGCCGTACAAAACTGAGAAACAATAGAAAACACTGAAAATGCACAGAAAATAGAGCTTTTCTTTATTGATTTTCACCAATCTTCACTCCAAAAAAATTCATCAAGGTGTGTGAGGCCTTTTAAACATGTATCAATAGAAAACCAATGGTCTCAACTAATTTTCAAACTAAATGATTGTTCACCTTCCTTACAAAGCAACTTTTGCAACATTTTAACAACATTTACAAAACTCACCTAAATGACCCTATGTGACTCAAATACATCAAAAATGGTCATAATGGACCTTATTACATCCAAAAAAATGATGAAACACACAAAAATCATACTTAGACACCTATTTCCATCAAAATGATAAAATTTCCTAGGTGCTCCTACACCATGCATCCGAAGAGAAAAAAATTTCATGTTCCCCCTAAGATCTGCTCTTGCACTGATGTTCCATGCTTCTTGATATCATCTTTTGAAATCCATGTTGCATCTTTAGGGGGCAATCCTTTCCACTTAAAAATATATTCATTATAGACCTTGTGCCTTGTTCTCTTTACCTTTTTTGTGTCTAAAATGGTTTCAAGCTTCAATGGCTTAGTAGGTGGTAAATCTTTGAACCACTCTTCATTAGCAACATATGCATCAACACCTGTACCTACATCCACAAATCCCTTGAAAGGTTATAGGTTAGCAACATTAAAGATAGGAGAGATAGCAACTCTAGGAGGGAGTTCTATCTCATATGCATTAGCCCCAAATTTATGGACCACTCTGCAAGGCCCAATTTTCTTCATCATCAACTTGGTGTACTTTCCCTTTGGCAACCTTTCCTTCTTCAAAAGTGCAAGGACCAAATCTCCCACCTTAAATTGTACATCCCTTCTTTTCAAATCAGCATGTTTCTTGTACTTATCAATACTCTTGTACAAATTTTCTCTAACCTGCTGGTGTATCTCCTTCATGGCTTTTTCAAATACTTCCCCCTTAGCACTCCTCTTCTCCATTCCCTTCAAATCCCTAAGCTCAAACACATGTTTCAGACCATATACCACTTAAAAAGGGCTTTTCCCAATGCTTCTATTGATGGGATCATTGTAAGCATATTCAACCTGTGGAAGAACCAAGTCCCATTGTTGTCCATGTTCTTTTGTGAGGCATCTCAAAAGATTTTCAAGTGATCTATTGACCACTTCATTCTTCCCATCCATTTGTGGATGATAGACAGTACTAAAGGTGAAATTAGTTCCAAGCTTCCTCCAAAGGGTCCTCCAAAAGTGACCAATAAACTTTGAATCCCTGTTTGAAACAATTGTTAATGGAATACCATGAATTCTAACTATTTCTTTAAATAATTACCTTGTAATATGAGAAGCATAATTTGTGCATTTTCATGGAATAAAGTGAGCCATCTTACTAAATCTATCAACTACAACAAATACACTATCATAACCCCTTTGAGTTCTTGGAAAACCTAACACAAAATCCATGCTTAGACTCTCCCATGGTTTGTTAGGTATTTGTAAGGGGTAATAAAGTCCTGCATTAGAAGTAGAACCTTAGCTCTTTCATAGATCGTACAACTTTCCACAAACTTTCTGACATCTACTTGCATTTTTGGCCAAAAGTAGAATCTCCTTACCTAATCCAATGTCTTATCAACCCAAAAATGTCCTCCTAAACTACCACAATGTTTCTCCTTTATCAAATTAATTCTCATGGAGCACCTTGGAATGTATAGTTGAGCACCTTTAAACAACAATCCATCTTTCAACAAAAATTCAAAATATTCCTCATGAAAAGCATCTTTAAACTAAGCACAAACAAAATATACCTCTTTGAAGTCTTCATCATCAGCATACATGTCCTTCAAGGCTTGTATTCCCACACTTTGAAATTGAATTTCATGCACCAACATTGACCTCCGGCTTAGAGCATCAGCTGCCTTGTTGGATTGGCCTTTTTTGTGCTTGATTGTAAGGGTATAGCTCTGCAAATATTCTACCCACTTTACATGTATGTGACTCAGCTTGTCTCAACTGTTCAAAAATTGCAAGGCATGGTTGTCGGTGAAAATAATGAAATCCTTGGGGAAAAGGTAGTATCTCCACTTCTTAAGGGCCTACACCATTGCATACAACTCTATATCATATGATGAATACCTCCTTTTTTCTTCATTAAGCTTTTCACTAAAGAAATCCACCGTTCAGTCTTCTTGGCTTAAAACTGCACCAATTGCAAAGCCACTTGCATCACACTCTATAGTGAAAACTTTGTTGAAATCAGGTAAAGCAAGGATAGGTTGTTGTGCCACTCTATTTTTTAGATATTTGAAGCTCATTTCTGCCTCATCAGTCCACTAAAATTTCTTCCTTTTATCTCCCTTAATGGTGTCAATAATGGGTGAACAGATGTGACTAAATTTTTTGATACATTTCCTATAGAAACTTGCAAGTCCATGAAATTTTCTTTCCTCTCCTACTGATTTTGGAGTTGGCCGACTGAGAATTGCCTCTACTTTGGTGGAATCCATCTTTAATGAACCCTTGGATACCACAAAACCAAGATACACTAGCTCCTCTTTCATAAATTCACACTTTTTAATATTTATCATCAACTTCTCCTCATTCAACTTTTGCAAAACAATGTCTAGATGTTGCAAGTGCTTGTCCTTTGTCTTTCTTAACACAAGAATGTCATCCAAATACACAACAAAAAAATTTCCAATAAAAGGCTTCAAAATCTCATTCATTAACCTCGTAAATATGCTTGAAGAATTTGACAGTCCAAAGGGCATTACCATCCACTCATACAAACCTTCATTGGTTTTAAATGCAGTTTTCCACTCATCTCCTCCCCTTATCCTAATCTAATGATAACCACTTTTTAAGTCAATCTTTGAAAAATAGCATGCACCTCCCAAGCAGTCCATTAAATCCTCCATTCTAGGTATTGGAAACCTATATCTGATGGTAATTTCATTGATTTCCCTTGAGTCAATACACATTCTCCAATCCACATCCTTTTTGGGTGCTAAAATAGTAGAGACAACACAAGGGCTAAAACTTTCCCTTATTAGGCCTTTATCTAACAATTCTTGGACCTGCCTTCTTATTTCTTCATTTTGTTTAGGGGTCATCTTGTATGCAACCTTGTTTGGAAAATTGGCACTAGGGATCAGGTATATATGGTGGCTTACATCTCTCATGGGAGGAAAAGAACTTGGTAACTCATCAACTGCAATGTCCTTATATTTTTCTAAAAAAGCTTGAACCTCACTAGGTATACCCTCAACCTTACTTGCTGCTAAAATAGATTTGGATTTAGGTCTGATTTCTAAGGAAAATCCCTTTCCACCTTCTTCCTTCATTGTTTTCAAAAATTCTTTCTCTCCCACTACCACAACACTAGAACCAACTTGTTTATCAAACTCTTCATCTTGTAGGGGTGTCAATGTAAATGAAACTCCATATTTATCTATTACATAAAAAAAAATTTGGCCATCATGCTTTTCCTTTCTGTCATATTGCTAGGACCTTCCTAGCAACAAGTGACAAACATCCATGGGGATGATGTCACAAATGATTTTATCTTTATAACCCCCAATATTAAACTCTACCCATGTTTTCTCATTGAACAATACTTGTTGACCTTTATTTAACAAAGAAACTTTGTATGGTGTGAGGTATGGAATACTCTTCATTTTCAATTTCTCTATAAGGAAACCAAGTTATTAGTCGAGTATGAATCAACAACTACTTTGTATACCTTTCCATGTGATTTGCATGTGGTCCTAAACAAGGATTTCCTTAGTGGAGGCTCCTTGACTATTGGCACCTTAATGAGTTTCCTTCTCATCATCAAAGACTCACCTATCTCAAAAGCAACATGCTGAGATGGTGAATTAACACTTTCATTGTCTTCCTCATGCACAATTTTAGTTCTTTGATCACCTTCATGTGAAGTTGATTCTTGCTTGTCCGGGAATTTCCATGTTGGATGACCAAATTGGTTGCAATTGTAACATCTGCCTGCGAATGTATTTGACCCTCTCCCTTCTCCACCAAACCTTCCTCTACCACTAGGTCTTCTTCCTTTGAAATTACCTCTGCCACTTGATTCACCACTTTTTTCTTGATGGTTGCTTGATTCTCCTTGTTGTTTTTGTGAGTACCCTCTTGTACTAAAGTTTCCTCTACCTCTAAAATCATTTCCCCTGTCTCTTCCTTTTTTCTCTTGTCTCCTTTTGATCCTCTCCTCTGCCTTTACAGCTAATTGAAAACACTCTTCAACTAACCTAGGTGTAGTGAGGCCAATTTCATCTTGAATGTTGAGTCTAAGCTGATTTAGATACCTTGCAACCTTTTCTACCTCATCTTCAGTATGTCCTACTCTAATAATCAATTTATGGTACTCTTCAGTGTATTCCATCACACCTAACTCCTTTTGTTTTAAGTTTTGTAGCTTCCTAAAGGTCTAAATTGCATAATCTACAGGAAGAAATTGTGCTTTCACCTTAGCTACCATTCTATCCCATGAACTTATCTTAGACTTTCCTTTTCTTACTCTCTCCTCTTGAACATAGTTCCACCATGTTAGGGCAGGGCCCTTCAACTTTGTTTTTGCATATTTCACCTTCTTATTGTCTTCTATCTCTTCAAACTCAAATAAATTATCAAGAGCATCTATCCAACCCAATACTTCTTCATTGTCCATCTTTCCACCATACATAGGAACTTCTACCTTCACCTTTGGAGTATTATCCCCCTTGACAGCCATTAGCATGCTGACCATTCTCATCTCTTCAGGGTCCAAGTCATCATCATGGAATCCTACTGGAGGGTGCTCGCTCTCATCCTCATCCTCTTTATCACTTTGGTCACCACTGACCATTCCTCTTCTTTGGTTCTTCTCCAAGGCTGCAATTCTAGCAAGGAAAGCTTCATGAGACTCCTTATAAAGTCTCACCTCCTTTGCATATTGTTCCTTTAGTTCTCTGACTTCTTTGGTTGTTGGATTACTCTTTGGAGGCATCTTGCTTATGCCAACTTTTATTCACTTTTCCACTTCACAATCAGAACCTATGCTCTGATACCACTTGATGCAGAGCAAGGTGGAGTATGTTTGAAAAACATAATTCAACAACTTCTTCAAGATTCTAAACCCTAACAATGGTGGTTTCTTCCCAATTTCATAATTCCTCTTCTAGGTCTGCAACCTAGTTTTTCAAGCATATCTTTTAGAGAAGGTCAGTAACCCACAAACCCTTGAGCATCTCAGACACCCATTAGGCTCAATTTTAACATATCTCATTTGGAAATGGGGTTGTTTTGGAAAAACTTACTCAAATTGGGTCTACTACGCTACTACAGGGCCAAATTAGGCCACTTTTTCGAAGCGTCTCAAATTCCAACACAAAACCTCAAACCTCAGTTCCATAAGTTCAATCACATCACATAGGGTCCCAATCTACAATTTCTTTCCCCACCACTCATCACAAATTTTCTGTCACCCAAAATCTCAATCCTACCTAGCATTCCTAAGATTAACACATGAAGATGTTAGGGTAGGGCAAGCTCCAAACTGCCCCAAACTCCATCTCCTGCTCAAATAGCTTCAAAAATAGAAAATACACACTCAACCCCTCCATTCCACTGAGTTTTTCTGAGATTCAATGGTGGAATGGACTGCAAATCATGATTTTTTCTCACAAACCCTTAAACCTAGGGTTTTCAAGTGGTATGTAGAAAACTCCTTTAAACTACCTTATTTCTTGTAAGATAGGGGGACCACCACATGCAAGGCCTCAGGTCATGGAGGGCCAAGATGTGGAAGGCTACCCTAACTTTCCTCAGCTAAATGGGATGTTAGGATATGAGGATGAGAATGATGAGGACGATAAAGTATTGCAACCACTCTGCAATCCTAAAATGCAAGATGGGGCTAGGTGATCCAATTTTTAGATTCAACATTATGCCTCAGGGAGCTCTCTGCCCGAGGATGGAAGCATGGTCTTTGGAGGAAAGTGCAGTGTGCTAGCGTCTCTAAAGTGCGCTAGCGTCTATACATCCAAACAACTGAAGAGTCAAGGTTAAATCTAATAAAATAGGCTAATGGCCTAGCTAACTACTATTAAAGGGCCAAAATAATGTGATTAAGTAAATGAAATACTCTCTAATATGATAAAGAAAAAATACGAGAGTTAAGGTGGCAAGACGGATCTCACAAAGAAACTTGTTCGTCAGCTAGCTCCTCGAAAGTGCGTCCACCTACACACAAAGAGAGTGGAAAATTTTGGGTGGCTATATAGGGGTCTGCCTCAGTCAAACCCCGCTTTGGTGTTCCCACCTCCACGGACAGCCAAGAAAGCGAGATAAAGAAAACAATATAGTAAAGAGCACAAAAGCACTGCAAAACAGTAAAGTGCTAACTCAACCAAGTGATAGAAGGAAGGAAAGGGAAGCTTACAACCTCCACCAAGAGCACTCAAGTTTGTTTGGGGGAGAAAATGAGAGTACTCAAGCCTCTATAGCAATGGTGTTTCATTCACAACTTTCTCTACCAAAGTGATGGAGTGTTGTGTTTGTCACAATGGAGTGCAAGAATGTTGCTTGAAAGCTTGAGAGTGAGTGCAAGAGTGTGAGAATGGATGCTTAGAGTGTGTAGAAGATTGATTGAATGCTTAGAGGATTGAAATACTTGTTCAAGCAGTGAATTTGAAGAAGGGATGGAGAAAAATGGCCATATTCAGGTCGTTCGGCTGAAGGGAGCATTACAACTTGACTCCCAATGAGAAGTGTAATGCCTCTATAGGTTCAGCAGCAAGAATCTTCCAGGGACATTAGCATGCCACGCGGACGTCCCCAACAAAAACACCTCCACTGACACTCAAAATAGATGCCAAGTGGGATGAAAGTAGTGGGCTTAGGTGGAATTAAGCCTCTAAACTTGGTTTTCTAAAGTGGAAAGGGAAAAAACAGGAATTTACACATGGGGTATAAATTCACTCCTATACATTTGTCCCCCACTTTAGCGAGCATGAGTACTGATGAGTGCTCGGTAAAGTAGATTAAGGAGAGAGTAAGGTTAGAAATTTATACCTAAACTATCGAGGAACATAACATGATCTAGTGTACCTAAAGGTGCAAGGCAAGTGAAGGAATCCATAGCTTCTTGAAACTATGAAGTTGAAAAAAAAAAGTGCCTTATAGGCTCTTAGTACTGTAAGGAAGGTGTCCCCCAAAAACTCTAGCATGGAGGAAACCCAAAGGAAGTGCCCTACAAGCTCTCAGACCTATAGGGAAGGTATCCCTCAAAAACTCTAGCATGGAGGAAACCGAAAGGAAGTGCCCTATAGGCTCTCAAACCTATAGGGAAGGTATCCCCAAAAAACTCTAGCATGAAGGAAACCTAGGAAAGTAGACTCCACAGAGTCAGGAAGCAGCCACGTAAACATGTAAGCAGACAGTCGTGTAGACTATCAATAATTAGGAAGTCTTTCAAAGAGTTCACTCAGGAACCCTTCAAAAGAAGAGGGGTCCACTCAAGGGATGCACTATTTGAAAAGCAAGGTCTAGTTAGGTTGCCCCCAAGCTAGATGCGAATGATTTCACTCAAGATAAGATCTTTCAAAGGGGATCCCTCAGGAACCCACCGTGAAGAAGGGGGTCCACTCAAGGGATGCACGATTCAATAGTAGATGTTTTCTTTCTTAGAGCGATCCATCATCAAGGGATCGTTTCAAAAGATGTTCACTTCATCAAGGAATTCAAAAGGAATAATATGCCCCCCATGCAAGGGGAAGATCAAAGTTGTTCTCGCTTTAGAGGGAGGTTTCCAAGTCCTTTCTTTACGAACCCGTGATGAAGGAAGCATGTTTCGTTAGGGTTCCAAGCTAAGAATGTGATTCTGAAGAAAGGTTTGTGAGGATTTTCGAGAAAATATTTGTTGGCAACAAATGCATTTTCTTAAAATTGAAACATTGAAGAAGCGGTGTTGTCACACATAAGAGGGAAAACTCAATAAAAGAAGAGAAAAAGATAAAGATAAAGAAAAAGGAAAGAAGACACAAACAAAGGGCACAAGGGTAGCCTAATATTTTGGGGTCATAACTACTTATAAATATATATAAATATGTATAGTAATAGTATATAAATGAACTTTCATCATCCCCCTACTATATCAGACCATGTGAAGAATGCACAAGAAGACAAAGTAAAACTAAAAAATTGGGTCAACATGGAAGGGAATCCTAAATGCCCCCAATGCTTTGCATCGTCCCCAATTTATCAAAAATCAAGCACAAACATGGAAGAATGATGATACAAATAGAAGAAGGTTTATGACACAAAAATCATGCCTATATCCAAGCACCAATAGGGGTGATGAGGGTTATCCGAGCACACATAGCACGATCATGGGGGAACACGTAACAAAACACACACACACAAAAGATCAACAAGAGGCCTCCTCCTAACATTGATTGAACAAGAGGTCTTCCGCTTCCCTCTCTAGATCATCGTAGGGGGAAGGAGGACGAGCCTACAGTGGTGGGATGTTAAGAGGAGGAGCGTTCAGCCCTCCCACAACAAGGGCCAAGGAAGAGGGCCCCTCGAGGTCCTATCCACTAAGCTCTTGTGGAGCCAAGGTCAGCGATTTCGCAAAGATCGCTGACAAGGCCATAACTTCATCGATAAAGTTAAATGTACACCCCACAAGAGCACCATGTCTAACTTCAGTGGACAAGGAAGGCTATGCCTGAGATTCACCATTAGGCTCACCAAGTGACTCAGGAGCGGTGACAAACGTAGGAGAAGCCAGGACTGGTTTCGTCACTAGGACAGAACAAGTCAACACGAGACCACCTTGCGAAGAAGGTGGGCTCCTCTTACGTCCTTCACTTCTAGAAGGACCACAATCCACCTTTTTCTTCATCAGAGGAGATGAACTCCTCACAAATGAGGCTAGAGGCATGGAGGAAGAGGAGGAAAGAACCGCAATGGATACGACTAAGTAATTAATCATATCCATGAGCTTCGAGAAAGGTTGGATATCCATAATGGACATTAGCAAAGGTGACTCCACCAAAGGAGCGATGAACACCTATACCCCCTTGGGGTTAGGCGCATTCATACCTATTACGGGAGCTGGAGGTAGTACGGAACTAAACTGAAGAGAAGCAGAAGGAAGGGAAGAGGGTGACACGGCAAGAGGCCCTAAAGCAGGGGCGGTCATTTCTTCCTCCTTCCTTTGTGAGGTGGCCTTCTCAGCTAATAGATCCTTTCACTGATGCTTACACTCACGTGTCAGGAAGTTTCTACAACTCTTGGAGTTGGAGGCTGGAGGCTATGAAGGAACAACAGGCTCCTGCTCAACCATCGAAACGTCCACTATAGCCATTTCTAGCGGAGAAATGGGTTCCTAAACGGGAATAGGAGGAACAAGTTGAGAAGCAATCATTTCTTCCCATTCACTACTTTGGGAGCAAGAGCAGTAAGAGGCTACAGATCGAATTCCCTTCAGGAATCCTTCTTTCTGTCGTATAAATAGTACCATGGTCTAGGATATTCATTAGGGAGATCCATTATTTTGAGCTTGGGTCTGCGCCAAGGAGGAATCATCGGGCTCAGTGGGTACCCACCAGGATGACTCATCCAATACTCTTTCCAAGAAGGGGGAGAGGATGAGGTAGTCTAAGGAAAGGAAACCTTCTCTTTTCCTTTATGGGAAGGAGAGGGAGTCGGCGTGGACTTCTTCTCTTTCTTCTAAGAAGGGGAAGTAGTCGATATGGGCTTCTCCTTCTCCTCTCAGGAGGAGGAGGCAACTAACTACTGCATCACAAGAAGGGTTAGTTTCGGCTGTCCTTGACCCCCAATTTTATATTTTACATAATTCTTGTAAATTAGGTTCATTTTTGAAGGAAGTGGACCAACTGGGGAGGGCCAAAAGTGATCCAATGGATATCCACCATGAGACACTAGGGGCTGATATATGGTGTCATGCACTACATGCACAACACCTTCATGAGAGAATTTTAAACACTTGTGAATAACGGAGGTGATTCCATTCATGGAAGCTATCCAAGGAATGCCTAGCTTCACTCTGAACAGATCTGACTATCGGATAAAATCGAAAACCATGTCAACAGCCCTAGGTCAAACCAGGATGGACAAAGTTATCAAGCCGTAGACTTTAAGACACATACCATCATGCATACAGATGGTTGATTTTGTTTCTTCATATTTTTCCTTTTGTAATGAATTTAATACTAATGTTTCTTCAGTGATAACATTCACACGACTCATGGGGTCTATGAAGACTCTTGTCACAATGTTACCATTAACGTGAGTGAGAATGTAGAGGTGCGAGGGTTTATTGTTTAAGGGAAAATCTTGTGATGTGAATGTAATGTCCGAAAAATTGCGTGCAATTAGAGCAGTACAAGTCACCATGACCATGTTAACATAGGCCCCAGGTTGAGTAGTAGAATCAATGGGATCTACAATCATATTAGCAAAGTGTGACGAAAACGGGTCAGTGTATATCTGCAATTCACTATTAGCCTTTTCCACTAATTTGTTAGCATTTTTTTACTCCCATCGAGACGAATGGTACCATCCTTGATGCGGTCTTGTATCTCATGACATAGCCGCATACAAAATTTGGTATCATGCCCATTAACTCGATGGTACTGACAATAAGTGTTCCCATCATACCTATTAGGGTAAGGTTCCTTAATAGGCTTAGGACTCAGCAAAGTTATGATCTTATCCTTCAACAAATTTTGCAAGATAGAAGAATAGGATTCTGATAACTTTGTGAACTTTCAGTTATGCCTGAGGCCACTGTTATTAGTAGTGGAAACTACGTTCGTAACGGCCTTACCTTTCTCAGAGATTGATACAATGGACTTTCTCTCAAAATGGGAGCATGAGGAGGATCCCCTGAACTGAACAACCGTCTGCTAGAACTCTCGTAAAGCTACACACAAGTGCACGAAATAAGGATATTTCATAAGGGTGAACTTTTCTTGCCAAGGCCTTTGTAAGTTCCCTATGAATACCTTCTACACATCAGAATCAGGCAGCTGATATGAGATTTGTGAAAGGAGCACTTGGTAGCATGCTATGAAATCAATGGTTTTTTTGTTATCTCCTTGTTTACATCGGACAAGATCTGAAAAGGTCATCTTCGATCTGATATTTGCTTGGAATTTCCTAAGGAATTGATTTACAAGTTGGTCAAATGAGAAAATGGAATTTTTAGGCAAGGAACAATACCACTTGAGCGTTGTATCCTTGAGAGATTGGGGGAATAGGTTAGCCATCAATGCGTTGTGATGGAAAAATTTTATGCACAGAGAATTAAAGGAAGACATGTGTCTATGGGTGTCCTTTACCGCCATACTTTTCAAATTTAGGTATCTCCATTCCTTGGGAGAAAGGAGTGTTTAAGATTGCAACCAACAATGGGCTATGTCAGAAGAAGGGTTGGAAGATGGGTTGGGCAGAGGCTTGGGAAAGACTCGCTAACTGGCTCTGCATCTTACCCATATTCTGAAGAAGAGTGTTCAGAATGGGGTCATTAGAAGGTAGAGGGCCAGAGGAACCTCCTCCAGAACCACCACGAAAGCCACCTCCAAAACCGACACTGGTGTGACCTCCACCAGAACCACTACTAGAGCCACCACCACCGATATGGCCTCCGCCAGAGCCACCACCATGACCTCCACTAGAGCCACCTCCACTAGCACCACCTTTTCTACCAAATCCACCACCATTATGAAATCCCCCACCACTCATCCCACCAAAGCCTCCAGCACTAGAGGTGACAAGGGGGTGAAGCTAAAGACCAAGGGGACCTTATTCACTTTGATAGTTTTGAGTTGTCCGGAAATAGAAGGGATGTTGATAGAAGAGACTATTTCAGCCATGTAAACGAATGTGGGAGGCATTGATACCCCTAATTTTCCTTCACACTCTTCAAAAGTGACTCCTTGTGCAAAGCTAGGATTGCTCGAAGGAATGCACACTTCGGCGAGACCGAGGAGACTAGTCAGAAGCTCTATGCCTATTTGATCTTTATCCATCATATGTTTTAATTCGCTAACAACCTGAGTGGCTTTGGCCATCTTCGGGTTTCTTTCCAAGTCATTCTCTAAGTCACCCTGCCCTTTAGCAAGGGTGGAGACATGCTTTGCGAGAATTTGAACAACCTCATACTCGTCTGTCGATGACAATGTAGGAGATGCAGGGGGTGTGGGAATGTGGTTGGTCTCATCAACAAATCCCATCTCATTCCTTTACAACCGCTCTTGTATGGCCACACTAATGACAAGACCAAAGAAAAGGCCTGTAGATAAGGCAATAGAGACCTTCATCCTTTCCATCAGGAGGTTTTGTATGCTTCTCCTAATGATATACCTGGAAGTTGTGGACTAGGTTGTGATGCTCATAAACCTTCACAACACTCAAGAACACAACAATCACAAGGTACACAAGAGAGGTTTCAACACCAATGGATGAATGGACATTGGTTCACGTTGGGTTCACCAAAATGTAAGATAGGGGGACCACTATGTGCAAGGCCCCAGGTCATAGAGGGCCAAGATGCGGAAGGTTTCCCTAACTTACCTTAGCTAAACAGGGTGTTGGGATATGAGGATGAGAATGATGAGGACGATAAAATCCTACAACCACTCTGTAATCCTGAAATAAAAGATGGGGCTAGGTGATCCAATTTTAAGAGTCAACACTATGCCTCAGGGATCTCTCTACCTAAGGATGGAAGCATAGACTTTGGACAACAACGCGGCATGCTAGCATCTCTAAAGTGTGTTGGCATCCGTACAGCTAGAAAATTGAAGAGACAAGGTTAAATCTAATAAAATAGGCTAATGGCCCAACTAACTACTACTAAAGGGCCAAAATAGCATGATTAAGTAAATTAAATACTCTCTACTATGATAAAGAAAAAATACAAGAGTTAAGGTGGCAAGAAGGATCTCACAAAGAAACTCGTTCACCAGCTAGCTCCTCAAAAGCGCATCCACCTACACACAAAGAGAGAGGAAAATGTTGGGTGGCTTTATAGGGGCCTGCCTCAGTCAGACCCCACTTTGGTGTTCCCACCTCCATAGACAGCCAAGAAAGCGAGATAAAGAAAACAATATAGTAAAGAGCACAAAAACACTACAAAACAGTAAAGTGCTAACTCAACCAAGTGATAGAAGGAAAGGGAAGCTTACCACCTCCACCAAGAGCACTCAAGGTTGTTTGGGGGAGAAAATGAGATTACTCGAGCCTCTATTGCAATGGTGTTTTGTTCCCAACTTTCTCTACCAAAGTGATGGAGTGTTGTGTTTGTTGCAATGGAGTGCAAGAATGTTGCTTGAAAGCTTGAGTGAGTGCAAGAGTGTGAGAATGGATGCTTAGAGTGTGTAGAAGATTGCTTGAATGCTTAGAGGATTGAAATTATTTTTCAAGGAGTGAATTTTAAGAAAGGATGGAGAAAAATGACCATATTTAGGTCAGTCAATCGAAGGGAGCGTAACAACTTGACTCCCAATGAGAAGTGTAACGCCTCTATAGGTTCAGCCGCAGGAATCTGCCAGGGATGTAAGGTCATCACATGAACATTTTCATGTCACACGAGCATCCTCAATAGAAACAACTCCACCGATTCTCAAAACAGACACCAAGTGGGATGCAAACAACATGCTGAGGTGGAATTAAGCCTCTAAACTTGGTTTTCTAAAGTGGAAAGGGACAAAAGGGGAATTTACAAATGGGGTGTAAATTCACTCCTATACATTTCTTAATGAAAATAAATCACACAAAAACCAAATTACAATGGATTCATTACTTGAACTATTTACATGAATTTCATATCATTAACCAACTGTACGGGGCTATACAGAACTAAGAAATAATAGAAAACATTGAAAATGCACAAAAAATAGAGCTTGTCTTTATTGATTTTCACCAATCTTCACTCCAAAAAATTTCCTCGAGGTGTGTGAGGCCTTTTAAACATGTATCAACAAAAAACCAATGGTCTCAACTAATTTTCAAACTAAATGACCATTCACCTTCCTTAAAAAGCAAAATTTGCAAAGTTGCAAAGCAACTTTTGCAACATTTTAACATTTATAAAACTCACCTAAATGACCCTATGTGACTCAAATACATCAAAAATGGTTATAATGGACCTTATTACATCCAAACATATGATGAAGCACACAAAACTCAGACTTAGACACCTATTTGCATCAAAATGACAAAATTGCCTAGGTGCTCTTGCACCAGACTTACTGATGATGAGAGTGGGAGTGGGCCTCCAAGTTGTTAGACTATTACAGATGGGCTCTCTATTCATGATAATCCCCTACTAGCCACCTCTTTTTTTTAGAATCCAAAATCCTTCTATTTGTTGGTACAAGAAGTCGAACCTCTGAATTCGTCCCATGTTTTCACAGTTCAAAGTTGAGATAGCAATTTCCTTGAGATCTTCGGGTCTTTGGGAATTTGAATTTTTATGCACTTGAGAAGTGAGTGTCATGGAGGGAAACCAGTTCCACCAAACTTCTAAGCTATTTTCTCTAAATAGGTTCGGCTAGAGAAATCCAAGTGGGAACCCAACAAATATTGTCTCTGCCAACCTAGGATTTGTACTTCAATGTTCTCTTATTGCCATAGTCAAACAACATTTAGAATAAAAAAAAAACTCAAGACATTGTGTTTTATGGGTGTGTCTTTCAAACAAACAAGCAAACAAACACCTAAAAATTGCAACACTTCACAGCTTTAGAACAAGCAACATTTTCAAACAAAACAATCAAAATTAGGTCAAAAATTTTCCAAAATCATATTCAAGCCTTTGAGATCCATTTTCAAACAAACTTCTTTTTGTGATTCCTATTTAAAACCAAAAACTTGCTCCATTCACCTTGCATATCATCATTCCATTATTAGGTCACTATTTTAGGTACCTTAGCATTCTCATTACTTACATATCCCAACATCACATTAGGCTACCTTTTTCAGAATTTTAGGCTTGGCACCTTGTGGGTTTTAGGATAGAAGAACTCTCTTTACCTTGGTACAAATCATTGCTTCAACAAAATAGTCATTTTACCAAGTCACTTTTTAACTTATTCATTTTTCATAATTCCCTACTCACAAGTCTAGTTGGGAAACTCCCCTTGTCATTCTTTTCACTTGTCCTAGAAAAAGGCCATTTGATAATCCTATTTGAAACATTGGTTTACCCTTGGATGGTTAGTGATCTTATTCTTACAACTTTCAAAAGTGTTTAAGCCCTCAAGTTCACTATAGCTATCCATCACCTTTTAGTCATTTGCATCCTTCATACGACAACATTTTAGACCTAAAAGAGCATTTTCATAACATCCAACATTATCATTATCACTTTTAGTCTTGTTGCATACATTAGACATCTTTTATCCTCAAAATACCAAAAATAACAAAAAAATAGTTGCATTATCTTTAGGCATACCTTATTCCAAAAATGCCAAAAACATAGTCTTAGTCTCGTACTTTCCACCTTCATTTTGAGCAAGTCTTATATGGTTGAAACTAGATTGCAAAAGAAATGTTGAGCAATGGATCTTTTTAATGATGATGATGACCTTTACAATTAAACTAGCACCTTCCACTTTGACAATACCACTAATGATCCTCACAACAATACCAACCTTGAGAGTCAAGACCATGACAACTTGGGATCTACATCTTATAAACAACCAAAGACAAAATATTTTTGAACAATTCCTTATTAGAGACAAGGATGGAAATTTGTTCATAGAAGAAGTAGAGGCTACTGCACAAAATCCTAATTTTTCCTCTCTTGTGGACGAAATTGTCATGTTGGACCCCCAACAATATTTAGCCAATCTTTTACATGGAGTTAAACTACCTCAAGGATTTGATGTTAACACCTTACGAGAAGCAACATCACCCTAGAACAACACAAAAAAAATACAAGGACAATATACAACACAACCTAACACTTCCATAACCATTGGAACAACAACCCAAAGTACTACAACTACCAACACTTCATCCATATTTGTGACACAATCTATGTCACAACCCATGACACAAACCACATCATAACCATTATTCACAATGTAACCCTTTGGCTTGGCATTTACTCCTTTTGGGTCATCTCAAGCCATAGGGGCATCCACATCTAAACTCCTTGTTAGACCTTATTGCTAGACTTGAAGTTACGAGTTAGTGCGAGAGGGTTAATGCCTCGCATGGTCTTGTTTTGAGTATTATGTTTGGTATGTTATAGTTCAACCCTTGCCTGGGTTTGTTTTCTTATTATGGGATCACCCCTAAACACCCTTGTACTTGGTTTTTGGTTGCCTCTGGAATAGTAAACTTTATGTTGTATTTGAGTCTTGTGAATTTGATTTATGGGTGTTAGCTTTATATTGTCATGTTTGATTTGTGAATGTTGATGGTTATGTTGTTATGCCTTGTGACCTTTCTTGTGCAAGTATGAATAAACATTTGAGTAGGCTATTTTCTTATTTTATTTTTGCAAGAATATGCTTACCTAGTTCTTCAGTCTTCGGCTTCACCTAAGTGGGTGACAACCGCCTAAGAAACTGTCTGGGGTGATGGACCCTAGAAAGGGTTGCATACCCACTCCTCTAGTATGTAATTTTGTATGGGTCACATAATGCTTATGAATAGAGGATTGAGTTTGGCGTGTATTTGTGGTGTTGTGTTACTTTTGTGTTGGGGTGGATTCCGCCTTGAAAGTCTTATGAGTGAACCCTTGGTTGGTCAGTCAATGAGTTGGAGCAGCTCAAGTTGTCGAACTACGGTGCCTCTGCGAATTATATACGTAGGCAAGGCCATCAAGTGATGAGCTCCCGAGGCATTAGGTCGGGCCCCTAGGACTGTTCTTCTGAGTCTTGTTTGAGACTTGTCATTTATTTCCGATAATGTAAAAACTACCATTGACTTATATAGCTTCTCTTAGTAATCTTGTGCTAACTGTCTTTGATCTTATGGGTGTGCCAAGTCATGTAGACCTTACAGGTATAGGCATTGGGAGCAAGGACATGTCGATAAGATAGAATGTAAGAGGTATGTTAAGCTGACCTAAGTAAGTAGACTCTATTGCCAAAGTTAGTAAATCACTTCTATCTTTTCTTGTAGCTTGTGTGATCATTGAATATAGCTATAAGTAGTGAGTTGTGTTGTTGTTATCTTTGTTTTCGTTGTTAGTTGTTTGTGAAGTAACCTCGCGTGCCCCAGCGAACTAAGTGTAATAGTGTAATGTAATGTGTTATGTGATTATGGTTAATGTTCTTGCATGATCAATTGTATTGTTTTAAAAAAAAACTATTTGCTTGTGTGTGTTCTCTGGGGTTTGCATGGCGGGCGTTACAACTGATGTAGTACCCCTCCATTCTCACCTGGGATGTGCAGGTAGTCTAGTTAAGGAATCAGAAGAGGAAGATGGGACAAGAGCTCCTAATGGTACTTTATATGCTGTGATTGAATTAATTAAATAAGGATAATATTGTTTATTAAAATGTTAGATTAAATTGTATTTAAAATTTTAAATGTTTTATTTATGTTTTTAAAAAAAAAAAGTCATGAGTTTATTAAATGATAATTAAAATATTAAATAGTGTTTATTATTTTAATTAATTATTTTGTTGAGGATAATTGTTAGAATAAATTATTTAAATTAATTAGATAATGTGCCTTGCAAGTAAAGCTTGCAAAAGCTGATTAAAACAAAAAAGTATTGAAGAATAGAAAAATAAATAAATAAAAGAATGAAAAAGATGAAAGAGCGAATGTGACTTGATATCTAACTGAAAAGCTTGCTTTTAAAGAATTAAATTCTTTTATTCTGGATTTTTGGTGAGCTTTTTGAATAAATTGGAATATCTTTTATTTAATTAAAAATTTTGTGAGCTTTTCACATAGAGAGATTTTATGGAGACAAGAATTGAAAAAAATAAGGGGATGCATTTTTCAATCTTCTGAAGTTTTCAAAAGGGTTATTTCCATTCTTTTGTTTTGGGGAATACTTTAAAAAGAGTCGTGGGATTAAGGATTTGGATTCGAGTTTTGAGCACGGTTTTCTGGAGAGAAGATTCGAAGCAGGAAGGAGGAGCTCATCGTAGAGGCCATCGGAAAACAACCAAACATCATCAGATTTTAAGTAAGCACAGGATTCCAGGTTTCTTTCTCCACCTTTGATTTCTCTGAATCTGCAAAAGAAATAGAAAATTATGTCTTGAATGAATCTGTTTTGCAAAAGAAACATCGGGTTGAGATTTAGTTAAATATATTATTCTGTGAAAAAAAAAATGAAAACCTTGGACTTTAGATTTTAATTAATAGTAAATCGTATGGAGAAAATCCAATTGATTCAAAAAAATGTGTGTCCTTCCCATCTGGTTGTTTAAATTTATCATAGTTTTTCATTAAAAATTATCCAACTTGACTGTGATTATATTAGAGAAAAATAAATAAATATAAATTCTTTTCCAGGCAATAGATTTGAAGTTTTATAAATAAGTGTATACGTTATTTATATATTTGATTGTGTAGTTGCCTATAAACCCTTCTGTTGGCGTATTTTGGAAAAGGAAAATATATATATATAAATTATAATTGCTTATATATATATATATAAAGTATATTTTATTAAACTCTGTATTTTATTTTATTTCTGAGTTCATCAGAAACAGTATGTGAGAAAGGACGGACTTTATTTTTATTATAAAAAAAAATTATAAATGAAATTTTAATAAAAAAATTTGTTTTCGTTATTAAAAAAAAAATGTTTGGGAATGGGGAAGGGGACGGCTGGGCCGTACCCCGTCCCTGTCCCATGTGTTGTGGATTGGCCACAGCAGTCCTTACGGACTGCTGCGTACAGCAGCCGTAAGGGCTGTGTACCAGCCGCGGTGGCTCTATAGAGCCCGTGGCTGGTAATTGTCATATATATATATATATATATATGAATTTGTTTTATAGTTTTTAATTATTTTTTTTAATTTATTTTAGTTTTCGTTTTATATAAATATAAATATATTAAATTATATATTTATTTATATTTATATTTTATTTTATTTTATTTTTTTTGTTTGTTAATTTTAATTATATTAATAGTTGGAATAAATCTAATATTAGTTATGAATATTTTCTTTTATATATGATTTATTGCGTAATTTAAATGAATCAAAATGGAATTTTGAATATATGAATTATGAAGGCAAAATTATTTCCTTTTTGTTATTATATAATTTTTGCAATTTATCATGATGGGAGTAGAGAGGTTATAATTGAAGAAAATGAATTTGTTTTTTGGTAGGATGATAGTAGTTTCGATTGTAATTGAAACCCTACAAAATTGTTCTTTTGTCATTATAATATGGTTGGCCTTTATATCGATGTGGGAGTCTTGTGGTAGGTTGTGAAACTTATTTCCAGAGGTGTGTTTTATTCCTTGTATGTTTATACTTGTATTTTGTGTTCGTGAAGTTGCATGATTTAATTTTAAATATTCTCATCGTCTTGATTATACTTTTGGAATCGAAACTTATTGGTTTTGTACTTGGAAGGGTTGGACGGGTTTTGGCTAGACTTTTGGTTACGAGTTAGTGCGAGAGGGTTAATGCCTCGCATGGTCTTGTTTTGAGTATTATGTTTGGTATGTTATAGTTCAACCCTTGCCTGGGTTTGTTTTCTTATTATTGGATCACCCCTAAACACCCTTGTACTTGGTTTTTGGTTGCCTCTGGAATAGTAAACTTTATGTTGTATTTGAGTCTTGTGAATTTGATTTATGGGTGTAAGCTTTATATTGTCATGTTTGATTTGTGAATGTTGATGGTTATGTTGTTATGCCTTGTGACCTTTCTTGTGCAAGTATGAATAAACATTTGAGTAGGCTATTTTCTTATTTTATTTTTGCAAGAATATGCTTACCTAGTTCTTCAGTCTTCAGCTTCACCTAAGTGGGTGGCAGTCGCCTAAGAAACTATCTGGGGTGATGGACCCTAGAAAGGGTTGCATACCCACTCCTCTAGTATGTAATTTTGTATGGGTCACATAATGCTTATGAATAGAGGATTGAGTTTGGCGTGTATTTGTGGTGTTGTGTTACTTTTGTGTTGGGGTGGATTCCTCCTTGAAAGTCTTATGAGTGAACCCTTGGTTGGTCAGTCAATGAGTTGGAGCAGCTCAAGTTGTCGAACTACGGTGCCTCTGCGAATTATATACGTAGGCAAGGCCATCAAGTGATGAGCTCCCGAGGCATTAGGTCGAGCCCCTAGGACTGTTCTTCTGAGTCTTGTTTGAGACTTGTCGTTTATTTCCGATAACGTAAAAACTACCATTGACTTATATAGCTTCTCTTAGTAATCTTGTGCTAACTGTCTTTGATCTTATGGGTGTGCCAAGTCATGTAAACCTTACAGGTATAGGCATTGGGAGCAAGGACATGTCGATAAGATAGAATGTAAGAGGTATGTTAAGCTGACCTAAGTAAGTAGACTCTATTGCCAAAGTTAGTAAATCACTTCTATCTTTTCTTGTAGCTTGTGTGATCATTGAATATAGCTATAAGTAGTGAGTTGTGTTGTTGTTATCTTTGTTTTCATTGTTAGTTGTTTGTGAAGTAACCTCGCGTGCCCCAGAGAACTAAGTGTAATAGTGTAATGTAATGTGTTATGTGATTATGGTTAATGTTCTTGCATGATCAATTGTATTGTTTAAAAAAAAATTATTTGCTTGTGTGTGTTCTCTGGGGTTTGCATGGCGGGCGTTACATTTCTCATCCAAGGACCTCAATCAAACACAAACACCATGTCACAAGGTCCTCATGTCAATACAAGAACCTTGCAAGGATAAAACATGAATGACCCACATAGTCAAAATACAACCACTTCACTTGGTTATAATCCTTTTCAACAAGTACAAGGATCACAAACGACACAACCTCTTAACATATCATATGGCGAAACACATGGATCCTTTTTTGGAAACCAAAATATACATGGACAACACACCCAACAAATGCAACATAGCTCAACCATTTCTCACATCCCAACTTACACATCACACATTCATACTTATGGACACAATCAAAATCCACCAAATATGCACAACATTTCAAACCAAAACATGTCATCTTAACAAAACATGGGACCACACAACACAAATATGGGACCTCATAAAAATGTTTCCAACAATCCCGTAATAGACGCCTTGACTGCTCAATTGGCTTCCCTACAAAAGCAAGTAGAAGGGATGCAAGTGTCAAACAAGAAGACGTACTCATCACATGATTTACATCCTTACCCATATAACACTAGCATATACATGCCTCCTTTCCCTTCTAGGTATATCATCCCTACCTTCAGTACGTATAAGGGAAAGAGCAATCCTATTGAAAACATACGAGAATTCACCACTACTTGTGTGGATGTCACATACGATCACTCCTACCTTTTGAGACTCTCTCCTAGAAGTCTTACAGGGCTGGCACTTGAATGGTTTGCACTAATACCTAAAGGGTCTATAAATTCATGGGACGACCTCACCAATAAATTTGTGGAGAATTATGCTTATAATATTGAAAATGATGTCACAATTACTACCTTATGTCACTTGACACAAGATGAAGGAGGGCCCTTTATTACTTTCTTCCAAAGATGGCATAGTATGGTGAGTCGATGTCCTATCAAGATTCCTTAAAAAAAAAAAGTGGACATGTTCGTAGAAAACCTCAAGTCAAAATTGAAACACCCTCTACAAGTACATTTTTGTGCCACACTTGTAGACTTAGTTGAGAAAGGCATGACACTCGAAGAATTTCTAATCATCCAAGGTGAAATCACATATGGAAACAAACACACACACAACTAACATACCTCTAACAATAAAAGCAATTTTTGGTCCCACAATAAGAATGTAACAAACAATGGAGTCATAGATGCGAAAGTTGTGAACAAAATAGGTCCCTCATTGACTCTCAAAGCACCCAACACAAAAAATAACACACCATATTTTTCCAACCAAGTAGCTAACATGATCCAAAATAATCAAGAACGAGGACCCCCAAGACAACCAAGGCAATACCCACAAAGACAATACACTCCTTTACCAGAACCAATTGAATCTATCCTGAAGAAGCTAGTACAATCAAATGTTATACACCTCCAAGAGCCCAAACCATACGACCAAGGACAATTCAAACCCTCTTGGTGGGGTGAAAATTCCTTTTGTGATTACCACCACATCAAAGGGCATAAGACCTCATCATGCCGACAGTTGAAGAACATGATTCAAGACCTAATTGAAAATGGTACCATATAGGTTGAGGGACAACAAAAAACTTCCAAAATAGACCATACAATTTTCAAGAATCCATTGCAAGACAATGGAAGATCCTCCATTTCGAGTCAAACGATAGACAAACATGCAAATTATACCAATGCCTCTTTCGACTAAACAATTATCAACCACATCTGAGCTATTTTCGATCATGTTAACACAATCACCATAAAGAAACAGCCTGAATGTGTTGTCACTACCCACAGAGCTAAGGTTACTGTTAGTGATCCAAAACTACACCCTAATGCCAAGTTGTGAATGAACTTAGCAGGTTTGGATGTAACATGGGACTGCTTTCAGGTTGTGGGTGTCCTATTTGAAAGCAGACCTCCAGATTATGGGCTGGCTCCCCTTTTGATGCCACCTAACTATTGATTTCTGAGGTAAAGGGTAAGAAATGCATGAAACATGAACATAAACTGAAAATACCTAAGGTGATACACCAAAAATAACTGGGACCTGATAACAACCAATCACATTCAAATAAATATCACAAAACTCTGTTTACACAACTCACTTCCATATGCATTTCACATAAATAATTTATAAGAAGGTTTCTAAACATGACTTTTAGAAGGAAACAAAATGTCTCACAACTAACAGCATTATTGACTAACACAACTTATAACCTGTTAACATGAATTTTCTACTAAACAGATGCCTAAACATGGGACAAGTTTGCAAGGAAAGATAAATTTCACAAGAAAAACTGATCAATCACTAATAGCATACCATGAAACATGAAATGAGAAGGTAAAATATGCTATTATATTCATTCAAAGTTACTCACTGTATAACAGTCCATCTAAGTTACAATACTACTCCATGTTGAAAAATAACTCCAAAATCTAAAGCTATCAGTCTACTGGAAAGAAAGAACTAACTCCAAAATGCCAAAATTAAGATACTTAAGCAAAACCCATCAAATCCCCTCACACATATCCATCTAGAAGGTTCCGGTCAGATGCAACAATGAGGCCAAAAAAAAACCTTCTAAAATCACTCCAAAAAGCCCTCCAAATAGTCCAAGGTCAAGACCATAGTCATGCCAAAAGTGTGATAAAACAGCCTCCAAAATAGCACATGTTTCTCCAAAATAGTCAAATGCTCCACTCACACATTCTCCTCATGTCTACAAGTCATAATTTTTTTTCCCAACCTTAACACATGCAATATGTGTGTTTTGAAAACACAAGACTCCAAAAGAAACATTAAAGATAATAACTTGATTAAGTGATTCATAATACACCACTTAATCAAGTTATTTTACACTTTAAAGCAACATAGAAGAGGTCCCCACCACCTCTTTGAATTACATTACATTTGCATTAAAAATACATAATAAAAGTGATTTGCAAATCACTTAAATCATATCTTTATACTTTGAAATAAGATGCAAAATGTAATGAAATATCAAAATGCTTTCAAAAGCATTAAACAAGTTCAAAAAACCTCCAAGGCACTTGATCATTTCCACTACCTCATTCTGCATTTCAAGGACACACATGGTCAACATTCCAATTTTCAAAGGGAAAAACAAAGGTTCAAATTTCATCCTATGTGGCATAAAAGGCTTCCACACTTCTTGGAAGGCACATTTGAAGGTTTTCAAGGCATGCCACATCTTATAGGGCAAGGCATATTTCACATGTTTCATATTGAAACACTTAGCAATTTTTTACAAGGCAAAAAGACATAAGGCATGAAATGCCTAAGTCACCATTTAGCCCCATCACATTTTAATTTGTTTCAAATTTTAAAAGAATGAGACAAAATCCCATCGGCCACCAAAGAATAGGGTTTTACCCTAACCAACAAAAGATGGGAAAAAAAATCAAAAAAAATTCATTTTCACTTCGAGCGTTCTGGAAAATGATGTTGTCGCCATGAGGGTTTCAAGCCTGCATAGAGAATGGTGTTTTTTGGATGATTCTGACTGGTTATTGATGAAATCTTGCATGGAATCACAGGTAAATGCATTTTTTCATATCAAAACTGCGTTTTTCACCTTTTTTGGAGCCCATTCCATTCATTTTGGCTGTGGCTTGTAGAGTATTTCTAATCATTTTGCTTCATTTTTTCATTCTTCTGTGTTTACTTATACCTTTCAGCCGCCATGAGAATCTTTAAATGAAGCTTTTTATAGAAAGACAAAGCTTTGAATATGCAAACAAAATGAGCAAAAGCTTAGGTAAGCCACAAATCCGACTCCATTCTTTAAGATTTTTGTGTAAATAGAGCAAGAATAGCTCATTTTAGGCTTCCAACTTGATTAATTAAGTAGAAAAATGTTCATTTCCTTTTTCATTTTGGATTGAATGAAGAAAACTCATCATATTTTGTTTTCTTGTGAAGAAAACCTACCATTCAGGTCGTGGCCATAAGAATGCAATAGGGTTTCATATGCTTTTGATTTTGCTTCAAAACTCAATGAACACTTGTGAATTGCTCTACATTTTAAATTTTTGTGAAAAACTCAAGTGGGTTTTCTATAATATCTCCATTTTCCTGTATCTCCAACTTTTGTGTAAAAACCCCAAATGGGTTTTCTTACTTTTGTAGAAAAAACACAATTTATGGCCGTGGCTAAGGACTATGAAATATGGAATCATATACTTTGCTTGCTTCTTAATATCTTCACTAAAATTGTCTTTCACCTCTATATTTGCAATTAAATTGCAAAAACCCCAAGTGGGTTTCTCTGTGATTTTGTAAAGAATTTAACTCCTTCAGGTCGTAGCCAAGAGAATATAATAGGGTTCTTTTTAACTTCTCATTCTCTTGTAGAAGTAAAAAAGATGAAATGGGTTCTCATATTTGTTATTTTCCTTTAAAAACTCCATGATAGCCTTTTGAAAGGCTCTGAATCTACATTTTCACTAAAAAACCCAGCTAGGTTTTATTGCCTTTGTGAAGAAAATTACAATTTATGGTTGTGGCCATGGTTGATGTACTCAGAGAATTTTTTGGCTTCATTGCATCCAATGAAAAGGACCTTAATTTATAAGAGTATAAAACTCTTTATAAATTATTCACTGAGTTGAATTCCCTCCATGTTTTCATGTGTATTATCTCATTGTTGAACCGCGTAGGTTCTTGGACAAACATACTTGCATCTCCTTTCCCTTCTTTCAAGCTCCCTTGAAACTTCTCTTTTGCCCAGGCTATGGCCTCTTTTATGGCTATGTCTGAATTGTCATCTACATGATTATCAATTTTATTATGAAACACAAAAAAAAATTATTCCATCACAAATACTGTTGATTCCATATGATCCAGGGATATCATAAATTTCTCAATCATCTAATGAGTTTCTTCTTGGAGTTTCTAAATTGATCCCAGTTGTTTCTTCTTGGGCCCAATAACTGGCCTTTGTTACTAGAGAAACATGTGATATGCACATAGAAGAACAAGTAGATGAATCTTTTTTCAATCCTAATTGAGCATATTTTACTTTTGGTACCCAATCTCTCCAACTTTTCACCTTTTGTGGTGTAGAAAGGTGCTCTAAAGGAGAAGAGTCAAATGTATTTTGGGGCATATGGTGAACAGTGGATACTGGCAAGTGTAGCTCCTTTTTAGATTTTGAGTTGACTATTTGTCATTTGAACTTTGTTCACTTTTTCTAGTGTCATCCATGCATTGCACTATAACATTCAATGACTGAAATCTGCCCTTTATATTATCGTTTGCATATCTCATAAGGCTGCCCCTGGATCAGGTCATAGGTGATGATCTAGTTGTCTTGTAGCATGCACTCGTGGTTGTATTCATATGCATAAGATCATGATTTTAACCATTGTTGTTGTCTTGTTCATGACATGTAGCATGCATTCTTTCTTTAGGACTGCCCCAACCTTCATGGCTTCCACAACAATGTTTGTTGTTCCACATGTTTGCTACCTGGTCTTCTACATCAATTGTTTACCTTTTGATCATGTGCAATACATAACACTGTCTCCTCACTTTGATCCTAGTGGGTAGACACATGTCACCTATGTTGGTGACCCGAAAGCTCACCATCCTATGTGATGTGTGGTTTTTCAATAGGGTTAAGGTGAGAGGGACTTGACAGCACCTTGGATTGTTATTTCTTACTACCCCATATGCCTCATTATGGCTTCAGGCATGTCTTGATTTCATCCATTATTTAAGAGATGCATAATTGAACTTGATGCATGTATAATTGAACTTGATGCATCTCTAAAATCATTTCTTTTAATAAAATGGATCATGGATCCACTTAAGATTATTGTAAGACATGTCCAACAAAATGTACCTTACTTTTGACATGATGGCATCCATATGACCCATTCATTATGAAGTATGAATTTCATGACAGCTCACATTATGTGTTGCATCTTTTGAATCTAACAATGAAATTTGATCAACTGGTGTGATTCCATATTGATTTAATGCATTAATAGCATGTATATCTTTGATCAAATTTCTCAACTTCCTATTCCTCTTAAATCATCAGAAAGCAGGATGCTGAGATCTACCCTTGTGGGAGCCACATTTACCCCACATGTTGTAATCAACTGAAATAGAATAGTAACAAGACTTGTCCAAAATCTGCACAAGGAACAAATAGTTAGATAAACATAGCATGTCATAGGTGTGTTTGATCACTTCTTTCTTGTTTTCAGGGACACTTATGGTATGTTGCTTATTTAATGCATTTAGAGATTAGTTTATACATGCATAGGTGAATGTTCATGTAATGTTTGAGATATTTCATTGCTTAGAGCATTGTTCTAACATTGTTGTTATTTCCAAATGTAGGAACTAGGAGCACTATGGAGCTAGGAAAGACACAGGCAGCTCAAGGGCAGCAGCAGGACAAGATGACACATCTAGAACCAGTCATTCTCAGGCAATGACTGGTCTCTCTCCTTATATGCACATTTGTATTTTCTTACTTATTCATGTATATGATTTTCTTTATTTTCATTGAATAAGAAAATTTAGTCCCTTGGCTTGTGAGGGACATTCACACTTTCATCATTATCAATAAAGATCACATCTGTAACACATATGGTTCTCTTTCTCATTTGTTGTAATTGTAACATTGGAATAAAATGTAATCTATTTTTTGACAATCTCTTTCATGCATATTGATGACTTAGCAGACTATGGTTTATCTTTTAAATGTTTAAACAAAAAACACAAAAAGAATAAACACTAAGTTACCTAATTTCAGCTGAAAGTTAAAAATCGGGTAACATTTACTATATGTTTTCCTGCAAAACATGAGACCAGCTGCCTAAGCCTATCCATTGGGCACGGAGTCACTCAAAAAACTAACACCACTTCAAAATAGCATTGTAAGTTGTTGTAACTCACTAAACCAACAAGAGACACTTTGAAAACTTATTGAAAAACCAATACTGCAGAATGAAAACTACCTAACTGTGTTGAACAACACTTAGGGAAAACTGAAAAAGGATCTGAAATGAAACTACACTAACCTAATGTAACCAGTAATACAAAACTACTTAAATAAAACCATTTACAGGAAGACTAAAATAGATGCCCCTTCTTCTCAATATGCAATGATCTACATGCATGATGGTAGCTAAAAGAAGATAATATACTAAGAAATGTTCAACAAGTTGATACACCAATTCATGAAAAACATAAACAGATTCACTTACCTCCCCAAATAGATCATATGTAATGTTATTCAAGGGAGGATAAGTGAGTTGAACATACTCTTGTTTAGTTTCCAGTGCAACTTGGATACCATCTTCCATTGTACCTTCATGTGCGAGTGCAAGATCAATCATTGGTGTTGTATTGGACTCCATACTGGCTAAATATCTAATTGGAATCCCCTTGAATTAACAAAGCTTGGACTCTCCTTGGTGATCTCCTATTTGTCAAACAAACAAGGCACTTGATCACCCACTTTCTTTACATACCGCTATTCCAAATGATCACTCATTCCTTCAATGGAGGAAGGAAAATGTCCAAACAATGAGGTGACTTCTTCCAACACACTTTCAATTAAAATATCAGCCTCATGCTCCTTTATACACCAGAAAGGAAGCTGTATCTCTGGAAATTTTATGGGTTATTTTATTATCAGTAGTAAATCCAAAAATCCAAAGAAATAATGAAGAAAAAAGGAGCAAACATGAAAACAAAGGAAAATATATTACCGAACATCTTCAACCTCCATGATTCACCTCCATTATACCTTCTAGCTTGCTACAAGTTGAAGTTTTCCCTCAGATTGTTCGAGCAACCTATGAAAATGTCAAGTCCTATGCAAGTGTTGAAGGATTTTCATATGCAAAATGACTCTAAGTGCCTAAGAGAAGCTCTAAGTGTATAGGAAAATGGATGGAAGCAAGAAAACCATAAATTCATGTGAAAGCTTGAGAGAGAACCAAAAATGAATTCGAATTTGCCATTTTATAAGAAAAGGCAATTTCGAATGGACAAACTAGATTGAAAGTTGAGATAGGATGGCTAAAAAAAGGTAGGGGAATCAAATAAGTAACAATCATTTGAATTTTGCATGCAAAAAGGCATCTTTTTGAATTAAAAATCATTTCAATTCAAAAATCAAATGACAGTAGGCAATAAATGCCCATCTTCTGCCAAAATAAGGAATTTTGACCATTTTAAATAAATAAGTAATCATTTTTTATTTATTTAAAATGGGGAAAGTGACATGTGGCCATATTAAATAAATTAAAGAATTTATTTAATTAGAAGAAGAATATGTAAGTTATTGATGTATTTAAATAAATAAGCAAGATTTATTTATTTAAATAATCTAGATGAATTAGTGGAAATGAATAATTAAATAAATTAGGGAATTTATTTAATTATAAAGAGGCATTAGATAATTAGCGACGCATTTAAGTAAATAAATAAAATTTATTTATTTAAATAATCAGGAAGAATAAAGAGACAAGAATTAATTAAACAATTAAAAATTATTTAATTAATAGATGAAAATGGACCGCACAACATAATTAAATATTTTAATTATGCTAGGACGAATGTGTTGAAAAACTGAGCTCGCGAATCTAGATCAATTTTTAGTGTCTGCATTTTTCCCCTCTTTGTCATAATGCAGTCTATTGCATTGTGACAAAGAAAAATAAGTCAAAGTGATGCCCCAGTGCAGGTACGGAATATTGATGCCCCCCTCGAGAAACTTTTCAAATTTTGGCCTGACAACAGAAAAATTTGGAAAGTGTCCTGACAAGTTAATTTAAAGACCAGGAAAGTAATGGCGAGACAGTTTCGAGTTTGGATGTGTTTAAGGTATCCAAAAGAGCAATCAAAGGTGGCGAAAGGAGCCTCCAGTAATAACAATTGTGAAAAACCCCACGTTTACCCTATAAATAGTTGAAATTGGTGGTAAAACTCATTTCATTTTCAAATTTGCTAAAGTAATTTCAGAGAGCCTAGAGCGAGGATAGCAGCAAAAAAGATGGTGATCCTAATCACAGAGCACCGTAGATATATTGTCAGGACCTACAGGCGACCAGAGGGTGTGGAGCCAGCAGTATGTACCCCTAGCCTACTTCGTCAATTTATCATTTTTTGTGCTTTTTTAGGGTTTCTAGGACTAGAAACACATGCATTACAACGCATGTGTGTTCATGTAAACTGCAATTGATTTTTTGTTTGACGCATTCAATGCATTGAGACGCAAACGAAAAGGGCTATCAAGCCACAGTCAAAATTCGCAACGTTCTTGCATGTAGTTGTGATGCAATCGCTAATTTAAGCCACATTTGACGGTTGTAAAGCTACATTTGAAATATCGCAACAAATTTCATGGTATGAACGACACATTTGTAGATGAAGATGCATGTGTACAAAATTGCGATGCAAGTGGAATTTTGAGACGCAATTGTGGAGCATAACAATGCAATCACTGTATAGCAACGCAAATGTTGCACTACATGACTCAATCGCTTAACTGTGATGCAATTGAAGAAATTGTGATGCATTTGTTTTTTATTTTGACTAATGGTAGCTTAGTGTTGCTTCAAATTTTTAAATTTCTTTGGCTTAGACTAGGTGATAATGACAAGTTTTAAGAAGATGTTGATGCATTCCTTGATATGTGCAAAGATAGTTAGCACCTATTTACACACGAGAGAGCAGATCATCAACTTAAGCATTCAGAGATAGCTTGACAGATAGAGAGCGACGATGATTGATGCAACTGGGTCTCTATTATGTCACCTATGTGCCTTTTATATGGGAAAATAGGGAAATTTTGACAGCGTTATGCGAGAGGTGGCACTCGGAGACCTGCTCTTTCCACCTGCCAACTAGGGAGGCTACAGTTACCCTCGAGGATGTTTACCAGATTCTACGCCTACCGATCCGGGGAGAGAGGATTGTTTATGAACCATAACATGGACATGATACATTCATTAGCTACTATCATGATCAGGGTGTTGGATTGGGTACTGAGGGGTATGAGATCCGGTGGGAGTTCATGGCAGAGCACTACAGATGATTTGATGCTCTATTAGCAACATTGATTGCTGGTGTGCTTATCCCAGATTGCCAAGGACATGGGTTTCCCATTGGCTGGGGGGATGTACTTATTGGCATGAGGTGAGATAGGATGGTTTATGCTTGGGGACCTTGTTTATTAGGGATGTTATATCATCAGCTACATGAAGTTGCATGCGGGAGGGCACAGAGCATTTCCTGCAGGACAACCCTTCTTATGATCTAGGAGTGGGAGCACATTGCCATTTTCCGCCCACTGATTGAGAGGCCACAGTTGGCAGATGGTATGTTGTATGTATATTACTATGTCGGTGTGCTATAGCAGAGCCATTATGGTGAGACAGGTTGGTGGAGACATAGGATCGACACCATGACTGTATTTATCTGGAGACCGTACAGGTATTGCGGGCAATGGGAGGGTGAGGTGGATCATCTCAGTTTCTGTCGACAGTATTGATATCTGATTGGCTGGATAGTGAAGACATAGTTGATTGTGGAGATGTACTTATTGTAGAGGGTTCTCAGATAGTTTGGTGAGCAGTAGGGTATTTTGATCGGGATAGTTGATTATGCGAGGTCGTCTTGAGAGTCAGCATGGGGACCGCCCATATTTGTGGCTTTTGTTACTTAGCAGATAGATGGACTAGTAGTGCAGCAGTGGGGATGGAGAGGAGGCGTTGTAGATCCGGGGACCACTGTAGATTTTGATTTATGGTGGTAAAGACATAGGCCTATTCCCCTCACAGATCCAGATGGACCTGCACCAGTGGATCAAAGATCCATTATTCCACATGTGTCGTGAGCTACACAAGGGGGCCGAGTTGGTGACAAAGGGAGAGGCATAGGCCAAGGGAGAGATGGGGATGGGGCTGGAGGCAAGGGCGAAGGAAGAGATGGGGATGATGGTGATGATGGGGGAGCTAGTGGCAGACAGAGGAGAGGAGGGGACGGAGGGAGACACCAAAGGCGGGTGAGGCAACGAGTGGCCATAGCACCATTGAACCCTATTCTAGAGGCAGCCAAGGAGGAGGGAGAGAGGGAAGCGGAGCATGTAGAGGTGGAGATTGGAGGAGAGGAGATGGTGATGGAGGAGAGGGAGGCAGAGCATGCAGAGGCAGATATTGGAGAGGAGAGGGTGATGGAGGAGAGGGAGGTGGAGCATGCATAGGTGAAGATTGGGGGAGAGGAGAGGGTGATGGAGGAGAGGGAGGCAGAGCATGCAGAGGAAGATTTTGGGGGAGAGGAGGACATAGGGGATGATGATGATGATGAGGATGAGGTCGTTGATGAGGCAGAGCACCTACTGCGATGGAGTATGGTGGAGGGAGATGATGGGATGCCGACAGGGCTAGTACTGCTAGCAGATGCCACTATAGACTAGCAAGTTTTCGACCTTCAGAGGAGACTTGACGAGAGCACCGCACAAGTCAGGACTTTACAGGCTGAGCGAGATCAGGCTGAGATCCAAAGATAGGAGGCAGCACAGTGGTGTGTAGATTTTGCAGTGCTATGTGCAGGGCGCTCAAGGGATATGGCTCGTGAGTTTTCTAGGGTGAGCGTTTGGTATGGCCAGCACAGGACCCTCTATGAGTAGGCAATGCCTCTGGAGTGATGAGATCCTACACTATCATGCTCACAGACGAGGACAGGTAGCGGCCACAAGTCAGGGAGTGGGAGTAGCAGCAGGAGCCACACTAGTGTGGGAGGGTCTACCTCCTCAGGGCACACCTCAGGTCATAGGTCTCACCACTCACATAGGAATGCCTCGAGTCATCATTTGAGCCACAGTCATGGGTCCACTAGTTCAGGGTAGAGGTCAGTACAGAGGCAGCCACCAGTGATAGATACCTCAATAGCTCAGGTTACAGATAAGGCTTAGACAGCTGAGACAAAGGTTACAGTAACAGATGCCTCAGCCACGCAGGGACAGGTTACAGTGACCATGATGGCCTCAGTTCCCTCGATAGAGCACTGATCCCCCAGATCCTCTCCTCAAGGAGATGAGGAGAGTACCTCTTGAGATATTGACTTTTCATGTATTGACATTATTGACTATTGAGCCTACGAGCTCCATTTTTGGGATATCTCTTTGACTCTATCCTATGACACTGATATTTTTGAGATTATATATATGTGATGCAGTTTTGATGTGGCCTATCTATTTTATGATGTGGAAATGTGCTATGTGATGATGATGATAATTTGGATTTCATGTTGTGATTATGCAGCTATACTATCTATGTGATATTTTCTTGATGCATTTCTTGATTCCTATGATGATGTTATATGTATGCCTATGCCATGGATGCCTTTATGATGAGAATGTTATGTTCTAGTTATGATTATATGTTATGATACAGATGATAATATTTATGTTTTTATTTGTTTTCACTTACTACCTATGATTATGGATGCACTAATGGATGACAATATTGTAGATGGATTATCTGACATGTGATTTGCGTGATGATATGCCATGTTATGCTATGAGAATCCGTGTATGCAATTGGGTTGTTTTATGATTTGGATCTAATCTAATGTGAATGTCTAACATAATGTAATGTTTATATGACTATGTATGCAAATATATTTTTGTGTGTCACAGGATATTATCAAGAGACAAAAGAAGAACGAGGTGACAAGAAAGAAGGAGATGGATGTTAGTAAGATGAAAAATCCTTCAACACATTTCCATAGGACGTATCAATTGTTGCTCTTAATCATCATTGGGAAAATTATCGTGATGGCCAGCAAACTTCATGATATGACATAAATCAAGATGTGCAAGGTTGTACCATCACTTGACATAAACAATCACATACAAAGATGATCATGACTCATATTACAAGCGTATTTTCCCCAATCCTTTTGTCATGATCAACCACATACAGTGAAGACAATCAAGACAAATCATGAAACTTTATTGCTCCTCTAAATCTTGTTGTTAGGACGTCCTCGAGGAACTAGCAACATGACCATCAAAAATAAATAAAAATATTGTAAAATTAAATGTCCAGTGCTTGCCAAGTGTCTAGATGTCAAGATGTCAAGTTTTTCAAAAATGTTGAATGTCCTGGTGTCAAAGTGTCTGTGTTGGTGATATGAAGATGGCAGATTGGTGTCAAGTTTAGGAAGGACACATCCTAAACGATATCAAGATGTCAAATTTAGAAAGGACATATTATAAATGATGTTGATGCTAGAGTGATCCCAAATTCAGGAAGGACACATCCTGAACAAGGTCGATGTCAAGATGTCAAAATGATATTAAGTTTAGGAAGGACACATCCTGAACAAAATCGATGTCAAGATGCCAGATTGGTGTCAAGTTTGGAAAGGACACATCCCAAATGACATTGATGTCACGATGTCGAATTCAGGAAGGACACATCCTGAATAACGTCGATGCCAAAATGCCAAGTTGATGTCAAGATTTGGGAAGGACACATCTCGAATGATGTTGATGCCAAGATGTCAGATTCAGGAAGGACACATCCTGAATAATGTCGATGTCAAAAGGAACATATCTTGAATGTTGTGAGAATCCTCATAATTCCATATGACTGTGATGACACCTAAGAAGGACACATCCTAGGAAATGAATAAGTGATGGGGCTACCCTTTAGAAGGGAACATCTGAAGAGTAAGCAAAATTTAACTAGTTTGACTAAGTTTGACTGATTTTGATATGCCAAAAAAAATGATTGTCATGCTTGATTAATAGATTATAAAAGTTTGCGTGGGTAAACCATTCATTCAAATTTTGACAAATCCATGATAAATTTAAGGACTATTTCATGTGTGTGAGAAAATTGTGCAATGAACCCTAATGGACTGACCTAGTGTGGCCTCGGGGGCTCATCGACAGATGGCCTTGCCTACGTCATACACTCAGAGACCTCATAGTTCGACACGACCAATGACTTTGTCTTGTTGACCAAAGATTGAGTCATGATTTATTTTGAAAAACCTAATAGGACTAACCTAATGTCTTGGGGGCTCGAAGATGAACCTTGCCTACGTAGCAAGTGTCCAGAGACAAAGTAGTTCGACAATGATAAAGACTAATCAATACTTGAATTTACGTGACTGTGTTGACTAACACGACTCTATTTTTTGGAATTTTTTGTGTTTTCTTTAGGATGTTTTTCAATTTTTAGGTTTTTTTTTCAAGACATTTTTCAATTTTTTAGGTCTTTTCTAAAGACATTTTATGATTTTTAGGTCTTTTTTCAAGACATTTTATGATTTTTAGGTCTTTTTCCAGGACATTTTATGATTTTCAAGTCTTTTTTAGGACATTTTATGATTTTTAGGATCACGTGTGGTACCCACTATAGTCTCATGATAAAAAATTTCCCCTAGTCAAGTTGAGAATGAGCCAAGCAAAATGGAATGTAAAGAAAAGGCATGACTAGCATGGACAGTGGACAGTATGCCAAACTTGATTTCAACCATTGTCAGCCATGGACGGAAATGTCATGATGTTAAGGTGAAGTGTTATGAAAAATGTCAGAAAGAGTATGTTCATTAGGGACAAAGGTAGATAGAGTGACAGTAGATGGCACAGTAATGATTGACTACACATGGCACCTATTTGCCAGGTTTTCACCATGGTACTTATCCAAAGCGCCTGTTTACTAGGTTTTCACTATTGCACGAATTATTTCTCTTTATTTTTTTCATTTTATTCTTTTTTTTTGGTGTCACCAGGATGCCTGTTTGTCAGGTTTTCATCAAGGTGACAATTTTTTGTATTTTTCACTTTTTTTGTATTCTTAACTGGTATTCAAGCAGGCTTTCTGATGCTATGTATAGAATTTGCGCAAATGTAAACTGTTGATTGGCTCCGTCAACTATTCACCTTCGACAGTAGCTAAATGATATGCTCTAGAACCAAATGATGCTATGATGATGTAAGGGCCCAGCCAATTGGGCTCAAATTTTCCTGGCTTCTCCCTATCTAACTGATTCTTGGGATTCTGCATGAGAACTAGGTCGCCAATGTCAAACTTTTGAGTCATCACCCTTTTTTTATAACTTTTGTAGAGATGATTTTGGTATGCTTGTAAATGATTCAATGCATTGTGTCTACATTTATCTAGCATTTCTAACTCATGCAGCCATGACTGTCTATATTCCTCATTAGTGATGAAGCCTTTCATGGAGACTCGCAAAGATGGAATTTTGACCTCTATGGGAAAAATGGCTTCGACTCCAAAGACAAGGGAAAAAGGAGTGGCACCAGTGGGGGTACAGATGCTCGTGCAGTATGCCCATAAAGCAGGGTTGAGTTGGATGTGTTAGTCACGGCCAACGTCATTGACAGTCTTTTTAAGAAGTTTGATAATAGTTTTATTAGATGCCTCAGCTTGACTGTTTCCCTATGGGTAATATGGTGTGGAAAAGTGGTGGCTAATATGGAAATGTTGACATAGTTCATGGACCTCATATTTTTTCAAGGGACAACCATTATCCATGATGATGGAGTGTGGGATGTCATATCGACAAATGATATAATTGAGGATAAATTTGGAGATTTGTTTTTCGGTAATGTAAGTGAGTGGAATGGCTTCCATCCACTTAGTAAAATACTTAATGGCAGTGATAATGAATTTGTGTCCATTGGAGGATGTAGCGTGGATCTTTCCCATGAGATCAAGTCCCCATTGTGCGAAAGGCCAAGGAGAAGTGATCGGCCTCAACTCTTGTGCTGGAGCGTGAATCAAATCACTGTGAATCTGACATTGGTGACATGTTCTTACAAATTCTAGTGCATCCTTTTCTAGTGTCAGCCAATAGTACCCAAGTCTTGTAATATTTTTAGCTAAGGTCAGGCCACTCGAATGGGACCCACATATACCCTCATGTACTTCCCGTAAGGTCATTTTTGCTTCATTAGTGTCGAGACAATGGAGGGTATTGTCGAAGCTACAACGGTAAAGGGTGTCGCTGATGATGGTATAACATGCAACTTTGTGGATAAAGGGCTTTCTTTGGTTATTGGAAAGGTTTTGAGCAAGGATCTGCGAATGAAGGTAGTAAAAAATGTCCTTATACCAGGGGGAACTGGAACCAGCAAGCTCACAGACCATTTCTGATTCAGGGACATCATAAGCCGGAACCAATAACTGCTCAACCAAAAACTCAAATTGTCGGACGTTGTTGGGAATACCAAGCAAAGATCCAATTGTTTCCATAGCATCAGCAGCCTTGTTCTGTGTTCTTAGAATTAATTCAAAGGATAGCTTGTGAAAATACGTCAGAAAACTATCAACCATCCACTTATAAGGCATTAGCTTCTCATCTTTTGTTTCATACTCATCATTGACCTAGTTTATAACTAACTGAGAATCACCGAGGACTTGCAGATTCCTTATTTTCCACTTAATAGCCATTCAGAATCTTGTAATTAGTGCTTCATACTCTACCATGTTATTAGTGCACGGAAATGCAATGTGGAATGACCTTGGGATGGAATCTCCTTGTGGAGTAATGAATAATATTCCAGCTCCTGAGCCATGATTAGTATGAGATCCATCAAAGTATAATTTCCAAGGCTGTCGGGATTCCGCGTGAAATACAAACTCATCGGGAAAATTTGTTGTAAGAGGATGATTATCTGGTATTGGTGCATCTACGAGTTGGTTTGCTATTACTTATCCTTTGACGGCTTTCCACTCGACATATTGAATATCATATTCACTAAGGATCATGACCCATTTTTCTAAACGTACTGTCAATGCTACTCGACTCAAGAGGTACTTCAAGGGATTGATCTTGGCTACCAAGTATGTCTTATGGTTTAACATGTAATGCCTTAATTTTTGGGCTTCCAAACAAGCTCGTTCAATGGGTGTGTAATTTAGCTCATACCCCACCACTATTCTACTGATATAATATATGGCTCTTTCTTTTTCTTCATAGTCATTTTGTGCTAGTAATGCCCCCAGTGTCAAAGTAGTTGAAGAGATGTACATAATTAATGGTTTTCCTTAGATAGGAGGCATGAGAACTGGAGGTGACAATAATTACTATTTGATCTGGTTAAATGCCTCCTGGCATTTATCTGTCCACACAAAGGGGATCCCTTTAAGTAGGAGATACTAGAATGGTTGGCACCTATCTACGAGTTGAGCAATGAACCATCTGATAGATTGAAGCCTGCCTTGTAGCGTTCTTAGGTCACTGATTCCCTTAGGAGGAGGCATATCCAATATAGCTCTGACTTTAGCAAGGTCAACTTCAATGCCTCTATGGGAGACTATGTATCCCAATAACTTGCCTGATGTTACACCAAAAACACACTTTTTCGGGTTTAACCGGACCTTATACTCTTCCAGCCTCCTGAAAATTTTGTCTAATACTGAAAGATGGTCTTTTCTTGTCAATGACTTTTCCAAAAGTTCATCCACATAGTCCTCCATTAATGTGTGTATGATGTCGTGGAATATTGTTGTCATTGCCCTTTGATATGTAGCACCTGCATTTTTAAGACCAAATGGCATTATAGTCCAACAGTGTGTACCCCAAGGGCATGTGAAAGCAGTTTTGTGTTGGTCTTCAGGGGAAATATGGATCTGATTATAACCAGAGAAACCATCCATAAGGGATAGCATCTCATATCCAGTTGTAATGTCCACAATGATGTTAATGTTCGATAAAGGAAAATCATCTTTAGGGCATGCTTTATTGAGATCTCGGAAGTCTGTGCATATGTGAATCTATCCAGTATACTTGGTGACAGGGATGATGTTGGATATCCATTTTGTATAGTCAATTGACCTGATAAAACCTACATCCAACAATTTTTTGAGTTCAGCTTTAACTAGCAATGCAACTTGCGGGTGCATTTTTCTTAGCTTTTGTTTTACTGGCTTGGCATCTGGAAATAATGGCAAGTGATGTAATACTAACTCAGGATCTAACCCCAGTATGTCAACATAAGACCATGCGAAGTTTATCTTGCATTCTGAGAAGAACTTTTGAAATTTTGGCTATTCAACTTCTGTCAATGATGTCGCAAAGAGAACCATTTTGGGGTCTTCCACAGTATCTATATTAACTACTATGGTGTCCTCAACAAGCAATGTTGACTTTTCTCTATCTACGGGAGAAATTTCAATCCTCCACCCTTGGGTGCCTCAAGGAGGTTTTCACCCTCAGATACATCCTTTATTTTACTATTTTGTCGTCAGAAGGTGCCTTTCGGTTTTCACCTAGAGACATGTCATTTTTTGTTTTATTTTTCTTTTTAATTTTAAGACTAGAGGATGGCGCAGTCTCCCCAAAATAAGCAACACAATCCAATTCAATGGTAAACCCAGCTTTGTGATCCCCATTTGGAATGCCTTCACGTAGCCCTAGAAATTCTGCTAGAGCCTCATCATTTTGAAAAGTGTCTATTACTGGTGGGCCTTGCTAGTTCCAGTCAATTAGGTCAGGGTAAACTAAAGATATTCCATCATCAGGATTTTCAAATTGAGGACATGATGCGGAGAGCATGTAAATGGACATCGAGACATTGAAAATGAAGTTCTCATCATTTGGCTCTATGTCTGATTCTATCCAGTATTCTCCTTCATTTGTTTCATACTCACCAGCGAAGTAAGGGACAAAGGGGGTAGCATCAGTGGTAGGGTCAGTAGTGGCAAGTGGTGGTTCAGGTGATTTTGCATGATGGTCATCAATTTGGGGTGACTAGCAGGTATTTTGGGGCTAGGATGAATGGGAATAGAATATGATCTGGACCTGGCATCATTTGGCATTATATCAATCTTGAAAATTTTCCAGAATCATTCTTCAAATGTAGGCTCGCCAAGTTCAAGGAATAATTTGTTAAGGCAGCAGTCACTTAAGGATCGTTGAGAGGAAAATTCCCATTCGTGAGAGTTAGTTTCAGAGGAGGTGTCCTCAATTGTCTCAACACAATCTGAAGCATACACTAACTCGCATGGAAGCACACTGGTACTTGGATCGCCAAATTCTTGTGGACCTAACCCTAACCCAAGATGTTTTGGTCTTTCTAAAACTGATAATGGCTCATGCCTTCCATTCTTCTCCTTGCCAAGACCACTTTCTCCATCATAGCCTTTTGCTTTTATCATGTTGTATCCTTTTCCATATATTGCTACTAGAAAGGGAGTCAAATCTTGTGGTTCTTTATAAATCCAGGATAATATATCATATGTGTCCTCTTGACTCATTTCGCCCCACTTTATGAAAAATGTATTTGGAGGAACCCTAAAAATTTCTTTTGCTTGTATTTGAAAGCAAGGTTTTCCATAGACTTGGGGAGACTTGGGCATCTTTGTTATGCAATAGGCCATATTCAGCTTGTATTCTCCACATCCTGGGTCCTGGATTTGGAAGCTTAGGTCAATGCTTGGGGTGACAAATGAAGTGGTAGGTGTTATGGAAGTGGTCATGGTGGTCAAAGAAGCAGAAGTGGATGTGGTGGATGAAGAAGCGGAAGGCTTCACGAGCGTTGATGGGCCAATGAATTTGGAAGACAAAGATGTCAAAGCTTCCCTATTGATAGGCACTTGACGCTCTGATACACCACGTAAGTTGGTATAATATTGAACCGGATTAGGGTCTCCATATATAGTAATCTCAGTGCCTTCAAATGGAAATTTCAAACATTGGTCGTACATGGAAGGGATGGCTCTCAGTGTGTGGATCCAAGGTTGACCAAGTAAAATGTTGTATGGAAGGTCCAAATCCAAAACTTGACAAGTGGTGTTGACAATGACTGGCCCAATTCGAATTGGGAGTGTAATTACGCCCCGAGAGGAATGTTCTTCATCATCATATGCCTTGATAACAATGCTTCGTATGGCGTCTACACAAGCATCAGAAAAGCCTAGTGCCTTGACCAATTTTAAGGAACATATATTCAGTCCTGCTCCGCCATCTACTAAGACTCGTCTGACCTTATGTTTATGAACAAGAAATTTGATATGAAGGGCATCATTATGGTTGGATTTGGATGACGAATAGTTTTGGTCCGAAAAGGTGATATGGTGGGGAGTCATGAGATATCCTACCATGGCTTCAAATTGGTTGACATCAATATCTTGGGGAACAGAGGATTCTTGCAATGTTTTATCTAGGATGGCCTTATGGGCAGGCGAGATGCGTAACAACTCAAGGATAGAAATTTGTGCGGGTTTTTTTCCAAGCTGGCCAATAAGATTAAAGTTTCATTTAGGTTGGGACTACTTGTTCTATGGATGTGATTGCGGCTACGAAGTAGATGGGCCAGCTATTGTTACCTTTGGTTGTCTAGGGGGAGGAGGGTTGCTATGGTGACCTTTCTGGCGTAGGTGGTGATATTGCATTCAGGGGCCTTTCTGATGGTGACTGTGCAGACATGTTCATCAGTTGTTCTAATGTGATGTATGATAGGTTGGCTCGACTATTGGTATTTGTATTTGATGTAGAAGGGTTTCCAAAACCATTTGTGTATTGTATGATCCACATTAGAAGAAAATTGTGGTCTAGGAACTTCAATGATATGCTTTTCAATAAGGTCTTGTACCAAATTTTTCAATTGTTTACAAGAAGAAGTTTTGTGTCCTTTTATTCAGTGATAGTCACAAAATGTGTTATCATCCCACCAAGATGGTTTAGACTGCCTAGGGTCATATGGTTTGGGGTCCTCAAGTGTGATGACACCATTTTGAAGGAATTTCTTGAGAACTTCTTCAATAGGCTCACCCAAGGGAGTGTATGTACATCCTCTAGGGAATTGTTTGGGTTGTTTAGGCTGCCTTTGAATTTGATTGTTTTGATTGTTTTGATTGCCTTGATTATTTTGATTTGTCTAGATAGCATTAGCAACATAGGTTTGTGTCATCATCTATGTGTTTTGTGGTTGTGTCCATTTTAGAGTAATCATAGGACCCATAGCGTTGACAGCCTTAGCATCGACTACACCATCGTTGGTGACATGTTTGTTCTTAACCCAGTATTTGTTTTTGTCAACAGAAGGAGGGTTTATGTTTGTGTTTTTGGGACCGTATTTTAGTCTTCCTTCGGTTATGAGGGCTTGTTCAACTTGCACACCTCACTCAACTAGATCCACAAAATTTGTGCAACAATGAACACGCAAGCCATTTTTCAGTGGGCCCAATAATGTTTGTACAAATATGTTGACTTTTTCCTTTTCAGGTATGTCTATATGACAGCGACTCGCTAGGCCCCTCCATTTTTGAAAGAATGGTAAAAAGGTTTCACCTGAATCTTCTTGTGTGAGTTGGCATAAGTTGGTAATGGAGGTGTTTGTGTCAATGTTGTATGTGTAATTTTTCACAAATTTTTCAGCAAGTTCTTTCCATGACTGTATTTTGGGTTGCAGTGTATAGAACCATTCTAAGGCTGGTCCTACGAGGCTTTTAGGAAATAGTCACATTAGATATGTGTGCTCATGAGAAATATCCACACAACTTGTTACGAAATCTCTGATGTGGTCAAGTGGATTTGTTTTACCTTTGTATTTATTGAAGTTTAGAGCCACATAACCATGTGGAAATGGTGGCATGTACAAAGTTGTATCAAAAGGATATGGACATAAGTCATATGGAATTTGCGTCTTCTTTTCAGAGGTTTTCATATTTTCCATCTATTTTTTAAGGTCATCCACTCTTGCTAGCAAGGCGTGTACAATAGGATCATTGGTTGCCTGAAAGTAAGGTATGCTCTGATTAAGTGTTTTTTGATGTTGCCAGTTGTGAGTGGGAATTTGTTGTTGAGTATGAATCTAGGACAAGTATGTGGGGATATGTAACCCCGCCATGTTTGTCTATATTTGAGGCCCCTAACTTGTTTGATGTCCAAAGGTATGCATTTGTTACATCATTTGAGTGCCCTGTGTATGTTGAAAGAATTGTCTGTGTGTCCTGGTAGTGCTTGGTCCTTGAAAGTGTCCATGTGGGATATTCATATTTTGTCCTTGTCCATGTGGGATGTTCATTTTTGATGATGTGTTAATGTTGTGTTGAGGGCCTTGAATAAAAACACATCGTGGGTTTCTTCCAAAGGGATTAAATGAGGTTCCACTATAAGGGTGTGATGAAGATTCCCCCATTGTCATAGATGAAGATTTGAATGTAGGATTTGAGGAGGTGGTGCCTATTGATGTGGACGCAAAGGTGGCTCTTCTCGTTTGTGAAGATGATGTGGACATTATAGGCATGGACTGTGAAAAGGTAGCTTGTATTGTTTGTGAAGATGATGTGGTCATTGTAGGCATGGTCATAATAGATGTTCCTCTAGTAGATGCCATATTGGTTGAAGAGCAGGTGTTTTGATTTATGGTGCCACTAGATGTCACATTAATGGTGGCAGTGACAACTTGTGTAGTAATGGAAATGTTATTGGTTGAGGTATTTTTCATGTCATGTTGGGATGTGTTTTGTGTCGTATTATTAGGAGAGACAGGTCGTATGGTATTAATGTTTAATCCTTTTGGTAATCTTATGCCTTGGTCTAAGAGCATAGCAAGGTATCGTTCAGGATCATTCAAGACCAAGTCCTCTACGAATGAAGCTATGTCAGGATTTTGAGTGGCAGCGTCTAAATCCTCTAGTAATACTTGTCCATTTTGTTCTCTTTATATGAATTGTTCAAAAAGTGGATTTTGAAAGGAAGTTGACATGCTCATGGATGATTGTACGTTCAAATTTCCAAATGGGTCATCATAAATCCAGTCATTGGGATTGGTGTTGGTGTTGGTGTCAAAGTCTTGTCCAAATTCTACCATTTTTCTTTTCTTTCTTTGAAGTCTTGTTTCCACCATCAAAGAAATTGCTCAAATGAAGATGATGACAATGCAAGTATGACACTAGTCTATGTTTTTGTCTTTTTGTGAGATAAAGGATGAAAATGCAACGAGATAATAATGTTTTACCTAAGGAAATGCATAATGTCAAAAAGCTAAAGTGGCGATTATGACTAGGATGACAAGGTACAAAATAAGGACTAAGATGATTATGTCAACTAAAGAGGCAACTAATGCAAAGTCTAGGATCAAAATGACGACTAGGATGAATAATATTTTTGTATTTTTTGGGAATAAACTATGCAAGGTATAAACTAGAATGCAATTTGGAGAAAAGGGGACCTAAACACTCTAAGCTTAATCTTTGTTTTCAATTTTAGTTACCAAAGGACTTGTTGAAAATGACAAAGTGACAAGGTCAAGATGACTAGTGAATTTTCCTAACTAGACTGCTGAGTTGAAAATCCTCACAAAAGGTGACAATGACGAAAAATAAGAATAAAGATGAAGTCCAAGATAGCCTAATTTTGAAAGCAATGATTTTGCAAATTGTGATAAGGTTGGCCTAACCCAAGTATGCAAAAATGAAAAAGCTATGGGCAAGCTAATGTTGAAAACATGATTATGAAACTTAATGGATGACATCAAAAATTTGAAAGTTTAATCCTAGGGTCAAAAGTGCAAACTAAGGGTTGGATGATAAAGGTTTGAGCAATTTCAAAGTTGGTTTCTGATAGAGTCCTTTTAGAAAAGAAAAGTTTTTGACATCAAGCTGACAATGTTTAGACTCAGATTTGGCTTTGTATCAGGGTTTTGTTTCTGTCGGGCAGTTGCGTCGTTTGAGACTTTGGATGTGTCACAGTATTGCGAATGTTTTTCAGTTTAAGCGAATGTGGTTCTAAAATTAACAAATGCGATAGAGTTTGGAAAATGCGGTTTTGTGGAGTTATTATGTGTCACGACGCAAACATATGCAGTTTTTATGGAATCATATGCGATTTAACAAAGTGATTGCATCTCAGAGATTTTCAAATGTGTTTTAGGATAGCAGATGTGTTTCAATAGTTGCATCATAGGTTGTAAAAAGTGAGTTTTCTGATGTATTGGTGAAAAAAATCTTATCTGTCAAAGGTCAAATGTTTTTGTCCAGATTTGCAAATGTGGTGAATACTGTTTGAAAATCCAGCAAGCACTTGACAAGCACAATGTTTTAGTGTAAGCAAACACACGTAAGACAAGCACGATCCTATTAGGCCAAGGGTTTATATACTTGGTATAGCCCATCGATATACCCTAGATTGGTGCTAAACACCTCTCCTTCTCGAGAGCGGATAGCTTAGAATTTTGGTGGCACTGGCTCCCCTCCACAGCACTCACTTCTACGGGCACACCAACTTTGGATTCTTGGGTAGTCACTTCCCAATAACTGTTATCTCTACTCAAGGGATTTAGTAGTGAGTATCTTCGGGCATGATACTGTACCCTACACTATACCAAGCAATGGCCGAAAATGGCTGGCTTCTAAAACAATAGGTGTCTATTAAGGGAATTCGTTTGAGTGGCCACACATGGGGTGAGAGATTAATCACCAATTAGGTGGAACTCTAGCCTAAAGAGGTTACGCTCAACAAGGTTTATGGGAGTACTAATCTGTTCGTGTGACACATCTGCACTCGTGGTACTTGAACTTTCCTCAAGCACCTATTTTATATCCCGGCTGGAAGTGGCTTGGCTTTAGCCTATTACTAGTTGGGTCGTCCCTTAAGCTGAGTACTTTTTCCCTTAAGGTAGGCCCATTTCTAGAAATAATAACTATTTCTCTTACACCCAAGATTGCCTGAAAGCACAAGGGGAGAGGATACTTCGATTATTAAGTCTTAAGGTTTTACAACAAATAAAGTGGGTATGGCTTTCTGATCACCAAGTTTTCACAAGGTGAGAGCATAATCACCTACCACTTTCAAGCACAATCAAACACTTGCAAACAAAATTTCATTTTAGTGCACTAATGGAAATGTTCCTAAGCTAAAAATCACAAACAGATGATTTGAAAGATTCATCTTCGACAAACGTAGCTGCAAAATCACATGTCAGTAGTTTGGATGATTGTCTTTGACTCGCGAGCATTGCAAACCCACATGTTAGTAGTTTCAACAAACGTCTTTGACCCACGAGAATCCTAACACCACATGTTGCAACTAGACATTAGCAACCAGAAATCATATTCTAAAGGATGCAAGAAAAAATAGAAAAGACTGAAATAATAAAAATGCAAAAATCTGAAGAGAAAATTTGAATACAGAAACTAAGCAAGCAAATGCGTTATGACAAAGTAGATGTGTCACAAAATTTTCTGTTATATTTTACCAGCTGAATGCATTGTCCTATAGAAAAATGTGTCAGAATAACTGTCAAATGCATCACGTTTCTTTCGGATGTGTCACTTGTGGTCACGAATGCGGTTTGATGGTTCAAATGCATCATTGGTTTTCTCAAGTGCGTTGCAATGCAGCAAATGAAATGCAGGATGGTTCAAATGCATCGTTTAGAAACCTGTAGCTGCAAAATAGAGACAGAAAGCTATATGAAAACAAAAAAAAATGCAGTAAAAGACGTCGGGTTCACCAAATGTATCTCTGGAAATTTTATGGGTTATTTGACTATCAGCAGTAAATCCAAAAATCCAAAGAAATAATGAAGAAAAAAGGAAAATATGTTATCGAACATCTTCAACCTCCATGATTCACCTCCATTATACCTTCTAGCTTGCTGCAAGTTGAAGTTTTCCCTCAGATTGTTCGAGAAACCTATGAAAATGTCAAGTCCTATGCAAGTGTTGAAGGATTTTCATATGCAAAATGACTCTAAGTGCCTAAGAGAAGCTCTAAGTGTATAGGAAAATGGATGGACGCAAGAAAACCAAAAATTCACGTGAAAGCTTGAGAGAGAGCCAAAAATGAATTCAAAATTGTCATTTTATAAGAAAAGGCAATTTTGAATGGACGGATGAGATCGAAAGGAAAACGGACAGACCAAATTGAAAGTTGAGATAGGATGGCTAAAAAAAGGCAGGGGAATCAAATAAATAACAGTCATTTGAATTTTGCATGCAAAAAGGCATCTTTTTGAATTAAAAATCATTTCAATTCAAAAATCAAATGACAATAGGCAATAAATGCCCATCTTCTGCCAAAATAAGGAATTTTGACCATTTTAAATAAATAAGTAATCATTTTTTATTTATTTAAAATGGGGAAAGTGACATGTGGCCATATTAAATAAATTAAAGAATTTATTTAATTAGAAGAAGAATATGTAAGTTATTAACGTATTTAAATAAATAAGCAAGATTTATTTATTTAAATAATCTAGATGAATTAGTGGACATGAATAATTAAATAAATTAGGGAATTTATTTAATTATAAGGAGGCATTAGATAATTAGTGACGCATTTAAGTAAATAAATAAAATTTATTTATTTAAATAATCAGGAAGAATAAAGAGACGCGAATTAATTAAATAATTAAAAATTATTTAATTAATAGATGAAAATGGACCGCACAACATAATTAAATATTTTAATTATGCTAGGATGAATGTGTTGAAAAATCGAGCTCGTAGGTCTAGATCAATTTTTAGTGTCTACAGAAGCTACTCATAATCCTCATTATCACTCAAAGAAAGACATTCTAATTCAGGCTTGTCTTCTTCAATGAAGGAATGTAAGTGCTCAAACAATGAAGAAGCTTCATCCAACCAACCTTCAATTGGAATATCAGCTTCCAACTCTTCTGCATAGTAGAAAGGAAGCTCCTCCAACCAACTAGGACCTTGCAAATCAAGTTCATGAAGAGTCTCTTGATTTAAAAGAATGGATTCCTCCTTCTCAAGTTCACATTTCAGCATTTGTTCAAGCTCGTGAACCTGTTGTTCTAGTTCATCATGAGTGACAACTTCTGATTCTTTGCCACCCAACTTTGAACAAAATTGTTGGATTATGTCTATGCACACCTCTTCGTAAAGCTCAACATTAGCCTTTTCAATTAAAACATGCTTGAAGATATCAAAGCTCTCACCTTGGGGAATAGTATCATGTTCAGTTTCAGGCTCTTCTTCCTGAATTGAGCTTCCATTGTCTTGTTGATTGTCATCAATAAGCAACCAACCAATGCTTTGTCTAATATCTTCTTGTTGTTCTGAAACTGCATTTGGAGTGGGAAAAGTCACACCTTCTTCATTCCAAACTGTACATTGCTCTTCTTGGTCAGCCTTTTCCACCATTTCACCTTGCTTTCCTATTGGAACATTTTCACCATCTTTGACAATAGCAGGAGGATCATTAGTTGAAACATTGCAAAAAACATCTTGAGAAATCTTCTCGTGTTCATCCTTTTGCAGTTGTAGCATGTATTCCTCCATAGCTAAATGCAGTAAGTTCACACTCCTAGTCTCCTCCATTTTGAGTGAGTTATGCGGACCCAAGGTCTGCTCTTCTTTTTCTTTCTGGATTTTAGAGCATGGTTCCAATTGCATAATAGATGGAGGAACCTCACAAGGTAGAGCAGATGGACCTTTCCAACTTGGAAACCTATGGGTAGGAGGCCCATTGGTAGGGTCACTCAATGGCTCAACAGGTTCTTGTCTAAAGCTAGGGAACTTGTACTTGGGAACCTCTTTATTCACATGGATGATTCATCATTGCAAGAGAAATTGAGCTAAAGCTAGGAAAGGAAGGGGTTGCCTAAGTCTCATACCTTAGTTGGTCTTCCCCTACAGCCATCTGCTTTGCAATACATTCCTCATGTTGTCTCCTTTGAATCTCCATCTCCAACTCTTGAATGTATGCCTGGTAGGCTAATTCCTCCTGATGCATGTCAACCTCTTGTTGTTGCATTTGATATTCTTGTTCTTTATTGATCTCATCCATCTACCTACGCAAATCTATCAATATACTGTCAATATTTCTAATCCCCATATCACCAGCATTTTGGGGCTGCAAATGAGAACAAGACTGTTGTTTTGGAACAAAATATCCTTCTTCAAGCTGGTTTTGGGCATATATTGGTTGATATTGAGATTGAGTAGGAGTGGGAGGGTGGGGAACATAATGAGAATGTTGGTAACTTGTTGTCACAGGGTTATTTGAAATAAAACCAGCAAGTTGTTCGGTGTGATATGGCTAGTAAGAGGTCATACATGCATGATTTTCATGGAATGATGGGTAATTGGATTTTTCATGATATGCTGGGTGATATGACATGTTTCCATGAAACATAGACATGTTTGTTCATTCAAAAGCTGGAACATGACACAAAATCATATTTAATTGAAACTAACCAGCACTTGATCATACTAAAACTAGTAAAACTTCTCAGAGTCGCCAGGTATGTATTGAAAACATGCCTCAAAAAGGCTAAAACTACTACTATACACACCAAATAGCGGTAACAAAATACATAGAAATGAATTGAGAAGTATTTCACCTATCCCACTGGATGTTCCAAAACTGTTAGTGATCCAAAACTGCACCCTAATGCCAAGTTGTGAATAAACTTAGCAGGTTTGGATGTAACATGGGACTGCTTTCAGGTTGTGGGTGTCTTATTCGAAAGCAGACCTCTAGATTATGGGTTGGCTCCCCTTTGATGCCACCTAACTACTAATTTCTAAGGTAAAGGGTAAGAAATTCATGAAACATGAACATAAACTGAAAAAACCTAAGGTGATACACCAAAACTAACTGGGACCTGATAACAGCCAATCACATTCAAATCAATATCACAAAACTCTTTTTACACAACTCACTTCCATATGCATTTCACATAAATAATTTATAAGAAGGTTTCTAAACAGGACTTTTAGAAGGAAACAGAATGTCTCACAACTAACAGCACTATTGACTAACACAACTTATAACTTGTTAACATGCATTTTCTACTAAACAGATGCCTAAACATGAGACAAGTTTGCAAGGAAAGATAAATTTCACAAGACAAACTGATCAATCACTAATAGCATACCATGAAACATGAAATGATAAGGTAAAATATGCTATTATATTCAGTCAAAGTTACTCACTGTATAACAATCCATCTGAGTTACAATATTGCTCCATGCTGAAAAATAACTCCAAAAGCTAAAGTTATCACTCTGTTGGGAAGAAAGAACTAACTCCAAAATTCCAAAATGAAGATACTTAAGAAAAACCCATCAAATCCCCTCACACATGTCCATCTAGAAGGTTTTGGTCGGATGCAGCAATGAGGCCAAAAAAGAACCTTCTAAAATCACTCCAAAAAGTCCTCTAAACAGTCCAAGGTCAAGCCAAGACCATAGTCATGCCAAAAGTGTGATAAAACAGCCTCCAAAATAGCACATGTTTCTCCAAAATAGTCAAATGCTCCACTCACACACTCTCCTCATGTCTGCAAGTCATCATTTTGTCTCCCAGCCTTGACCCATGCAATATGTGTGTTTTGAAAACACACGACTCCAAAAAAAACATTAAAGATAATAACTTGATTAAGTGATTCATAATACACCACTTAATCAAGTTATTTTACATTTTAAAACAACATACAAGAGGGCCCCACCACCTCTTTGAATTACATTACATTTTCATTAAAAAGACATAATAAAAGTAATTTGCAAATAACTTAAATTATATCTTTATACTTTGAATTAAGATGCAAAATTTAATGAAATATCAAAATGCTTTCAAGAGCATTAAACAAGGTCAAAAAACCTCCAAGGCACTTGATCATTTCCACTTACCTCATCATGCATTTCAAGGCCACACATGGTCAACATTCGGATTTTCAAAGGGAAAAACAAAGGTTCAAATTTCATCCTATGTGGAATAAAAGGCTTCCACACTTCTTGGAAGGCACATTTGAAGGTTTTCAAGGCATGTCACATTTTACAGGGCAACGCATATTTCACATGTTTCATATTGAAACACTTAGCAATTTTTTATAAGGCAAAAACACATAAGGCATGAAATGCCTAAGTCACCATTCGGCCCCATCACATTTTAATGTGTTTCAAATTTTAAAAGAATGGGAAAAAATCCCATCAGCCACCAAAGAATAGGGTTTTACCCTAACCAACAAAAGATGGTAAAAAAAATGAAAAAGCAATCATTTTCACTTCAAGCATTCTGGAAAATGATGCTACTGCCATGAGGGTTTCAAGCCTGCACAAAAAATGGTGTTTTTTGGCCGATTATGATTGGTTATTGGTGAAATCTTGCATGGAATCACAGGTAAATGCATTTTTTCATATCAAAACTATGTTTTTAACCTTTTTGGGAGCCCATTCCATTCATTTTGGTCGCGGACTGTAGAGTATTTCTAATCATTTTGCTTCATTTTTTTGTTCTTTTGTGTTTACTTATACCTTTCAGCCACCATGAGAAGCTTTAAACAAAGCTTTCTGTAGAAATACAAAGCTTTGAATATGCAAATAAAATGAGCAAAAGCTCAGGTAATCCGCAAATCCAACTCCATTCTTTAAGATTTTTGGGTAAATAGAGCAAGAATAGCTCATTTTGGGCTTCCAGCTTGATTAATAAAGTAGAAAAATGTTCATTTCCTTCTTCATATTGGATTGAATGAAGAAAAATCGTATTATTTCATTGCTCTTGTGAAGAAAACCTACCATTTAGGCCACAACTATAAGAATGCAATAGGGTTTCATATGCTTTTGATTTTGCTTCAAAACTCAATGAACACCTGTGAATGGCTCTACATTTTAATTTTGTGTGAAAAACCCAAGTGGGTTTTCTGTAATATCTCCATTTTCCTGTATCTGCAACTTTTGTGTAAAAACCCCAAGTGGGTTTTCTTACTTTTGCCGAAAAAACACAATTTCTGGCCGCGGTGAAGGACAATGAAATATGGCATCATATACTTTGCTTGCTTCTGAATATCTTCACTAAAACTATCTTTCACCTCTACATTTGCAATTGAATTGCAAAAACCCCAAGTGGGTTTCTCTATGATTTTGTGAAGAATTCTGCTCCTTTAGGCCGCGGCCAAGAGAATAGAATAGGGTTCTTAACTTCTCATTCTCTTGTAGAAGTAAAAAAGATGAAATGGGTTCTCATATTTGTTATTTTCCTTTAAAAACTCCATGATAGCCTTTTGAAAGGCTCTAAATCTACATTTTCACTAAAAAACCTAGCTGGGTTTTGTTACCTTTGTGAAGAAAATTATAATTTTTGGTCGCGGCCATGGTTGATGTACTCAAAGAATTTGTTTGCTTCATTGCTTACAATGACAAGGACCTTAATTTATAAGATTATAAAACTCTTTATAAATTATTCACTTATTTGAATGCCCTCCATGTTTCCATGTGTATTATACAATTGTTGAACCACGTGTGTTATCCTTCAAGAATTTCTTTTACTATTGCAGTCTCCAAAGATGTTGCTTGAGTGCAACTTCATTCATATTGAGAAATTCTACAATCAACAACATGAGTATGGCCATTCCATCTCTCTAGTTCATAATAGGTACATTCATCCACTAATCTAGAAAAAATCATCCGGTTGGCTTGCCCACTAGACACCATGTCCAATGCATAAGCATCTTGTAATTCTGGTGTATGGAAGAGGGTGTCTGCATTTTTTATTTTTTTTCTACCAGTTATAATCAACTGTAACATCATTTGTTACTTCCTTTATCATTCTCTCTTTCAAATCTGTTAATGTACACTGACGTGGTGCTAATGGATATATTTTTGTCTCTTGTGGATGTCGGTGTGTCTCTTTTTTATAGATAAACAACTGATCATCAGACTCTAAACTATGTTCTGATTGATCTATTGATCAATTTCCATGATCTTCAGGCCTTCCAAGATTCCTCTGATGTAAACATTTGTTAGCTGCTTTTTTATTTCTTTCCTTCCCATTCATATGAGTATCACACCCACCTTGTCGTAATCCCTTTATATTCTCATCACCTACCTGTGCTTCAACATCTTTGTCATTAGGTTCTTGGAAAAACATACTTGCATCTACTTTCCCTTCTTTCGAGCTCCCCTGAAACTTCTCTTTTGCCCAGGCTATGGCCTCTTTTATGGCTATGTCTGAATTGTCATCTACATGATTATCAATTTTATTATGAAACACAAAAAAAAATTCTTCCATCACAAATACTATTGATTCCATATGATCCAGGGATATCATAACTTTCTCCATCATCTAATGAGTTTCTTCCTAGAGTTTCTAAATTGATCTCATCTAGTTTTTCTTGGGCCCAATAACTGGCCTTTGTTACTGGAGAAACATGTGATATGCACATAGAAGAACAAGTAGATGAATCTTTTTTCAAGCCTAATTGAGCATATTTTACATCTGGTACCCAATCTCTCCAACTTTTCACCTTTTTTGCTGCAAAAAGGTGCTCTAAAGGAGAGGAGTCAAATGTATTTTGGGGAATATGGTGAACAGTGGCTACTGGAAAGGGTACCTTCTTTGTAGATTTTGAGTTGACTATCTGTCATTTGAACTTTGTTCACTTTCTCTAGTGCCATCCATGCATTGCACTATAACATTCAATGACTGAAATCTTCCCTTTATATCATCTTTTGCATATCTCATAAGGCTTCCCCTGGATCAGGTCATAGGTGATGATCTATCTGTCTTGTAGCATGCATTCATGGTTGTATTCATATGCATAAGATCATGATGTTATCCATTATTGATTTCTTTTTCATGACATGTAGCATGCATTCTTTATTTAGGACTGCTCCAACCTTCATGGATTCCACAACAATAATTGTTTTTCCACATGTTTGCTACCTGGTCTTCTATTGCAATTTTTTACCTTTTGATCATGTGCAATACATAACATTGTCTCCTCACTTTGATCCTAGTGGGCAGACACATGTCACCTATGTTGGTGACCCGAAAGCTCGCCATCCTATGTGATGTGTGGCTCTCCAATAGGGTTAAGGTGAGAGGGACTTGACAGCACCTTGGATTGTTATTTCTTGCTGCCCCATATGCCTCATGATGGCTTCAGGCATGTCTTGATTTCCTCCTTCATTATTTAAGAGATAAAGAATTGAACTTGAATCATCTCTGAAATCACTTCTTTTAATAAAATGGATCATGTATCCACTTAAGATGATTGAAATACATGTCCATCAAAATGTACCTTCCTTTTGACATGATGGAAGCCATATGACCAATTCATTATGAAGTATGAATTTAATGATAGCTCACATTATGTGTTGCATCTTTTGAATCTGATAATGAAAATTTATCAACTAGTGTGATTCCATATTGATTTAATGCATTAATAGAATGTATATCTTTGATCAAGTTGCTCACTGGTGTGATTCCATATTGATTTAATGGGATTAATAGCATGTATATCTTTGATCAAACTACTCAATTTCATATTCCTTTTAAAACATCAAAAGGCAGCATGTTGAGCTCTACCCTTGTGGGCACCACATTTACCCCACATGTTGTAATTAACTAAATCAAAACAGTAACAAAACTTATCCTAAATCTACACAAGGAACAAATAGTTAGATAAACACGGTATGTCATAGGTGTGTTTGATCACTTCTTTCTTATTTTCAGGGACACTTGTGGTATGCTGCTTATTTAATGCATCTAGAGATCAGTTTATACATGCATAGGTGAATGTTCATGTAAGTTTTGAGATCTTTCATTGCTTGGAGCATTGTTCTAACATCATTGTTATTGCCAAATGTAGGAACTAGGAGCACTATGGAGCTAGGAAAGACACAAGCAGCTCGGGGGTAGTAGCAGGACAAGATGACACATCCAGAACTAGTCATTCTCAAGAAATTACTGGTCTCTCTCCTTATATGCACATTTGTATTTGTTTACTTATTCATGTATATGTTTTTCTTTATTTTCATTGAATAAGCAAAGTTAGTCCCTTGGCTTTTTAGGGACATTTACACTTTCATGATTATCAATAAAGATTACATTTGTAACACATATGTTTCTCTTTCTCATTTGTTGTAATTGCAACATTGGAATAAAATATAATCTATTTTTTGACAATCTCTTTCATGCATATTGATGACTTAGTAGACTATGGTTTATCTTTTAAATGTTTAAACAAAAAGCACAAAAAGAATAAACACTAAGCTACCTGATTTTAGCTGAAAGCTAAAAATCAGGTAATAGTTACCATATCAGGTCCTCCTCCAAAGTAGCCACAATCCAAACCCCAATACAATCTTGTTAACCAATTGGGAAAGGCACATGCACATATTTCCATCCTTGAGCTTCTGTGCATATCACCTAAACATAAAGCTATCCTCAATAAGGCTCTAAAAGAAACCTTTGTCCCTATTGACCTGGACGTCAACCAATTTGAAACCATGGTTGGATATTTGGCCAACTCCCACCATGTCACTTTTTCTGACAAAGATTACTCTACAACCAAGTCAAACCATAATGACCCATTACACCTTGAGGTCTTTATCAACAAACACAAGGTCAGACAAGTCCTATTAGATGGAGTCAGATTGAACAGTTGCACTTTAAAACTAGTAAAGGCATTAGGCCTCTTAAACATGTGTGGATACAACTAAGAGCATTGTCATCAAATCCTATGATGATGAAGAATGTTCTTCTGAGGCCGTTATCACACTACCTATCAAGATTGGAACTACATTACTAGATACCACATTCCAAGTCTTGGATCTTGAACTACCATACAACCTAATCCTCGGCCAACCATGGATCCACGCCATGAAATTCATCCCATCCACATATGATCAATGTTTGAAGTTTCCTTATAATGGCACCAAAATCACAATCATTGGTGATCCTAATCCCTTTTCATATTGCACCAATTTAAGGGGGGTCCCTGAACACCAAGTGCCTATAAACCATGAAGCTACAGCATCCACTCCATCCGATTACATTGACCCATCGACTCTGACTAAATTCTCCATGTTCACCATTCCATTCATCGATCCCAAGATTTAAATCTAGGACAAGGGGTGTGGGGAGTATCATATGAACACTTCTTAATCCATTACTAAGTTGCCAAAGTCTCCAAAATCCTATGGTAAGCCCATCTATAAGATGGAACCTAAAGTTGTCATTAAAATTCCTCCCACCACCACCTTCACAAGCTAGGGAGAGTTAAAAAAAGAGGACATTGATGATATTTCAGATTAGATCTACAAAGATGAAGAAGATTTGTAGCCACTACTAATAGAACAATATGGTAAATGATTTGAGCTCATGAAACAAAAAGGTTATGATGGAATCAGTGGACTCAACAAACATAAAAATGGAATGAGAGAGCTTGATGCCTCTTAAACGGCTAAAGAACTTAGGGCTAGGATTTATACCAATTAGGATTGGCACTTCAAGTACTAAGGTTCTTTCAAATGAGGATGTGATTGCTTCGAAAGACATTGAGACATCTGAAAATCCTACTAACCTCTATTATAGTGACACTGACTCTAATGAATATGAGAGGCATTATTGTCCCACTAGTTACTATGAGCTCGAATATGTCTTTCATGAGTCTAATACACACCACCCATCCTTTACCAACCTCATGGATATTATTATCCATGTCGATTCCTTTCACGAACTGGACAAAACAAAGACCACAAAAGGAAAAGCATGGATAGAATCCTTTTGGGACCCCGATTATACATCTATCTTTACCCTATTTTTTGTTTCCCCATATTTCAGTAATACCAATGATGGAATTCCCCTCATTTATCTACAATTAGTTGATTGGGACCAACAAGATCTACCCACCTTGGACATATTTGAAAATGATGGTCATCGCTGAATTCATGGGACTACGAGAAGGCATACCACATGGGGACCATAAGGCTGGTTTCACTATAGATCTTGATGTTCCAGCACATTTTGGCGAGACTATCCCACCCTCTAGTCATTAAAATGACAAAAATAAAATAAAAAATGAATGGTCTTTAGGTGAAAACCGCAAGGTGCCTTCTGACCAAGAAAAAGTGAAAATAAAGGACGAATCCAAGGGCGAAAACCTCTCTGAGGCACCCAAGGATGGAGGGTTGGAATTTCTCCCTATTAATCAAGAGAGATCCCTGATGTTGATTGAAGAAGTAATGGAAGTCAATATAAGTACACCAGAGAATCCTAAGATTGTTCTTTTTGTAGCATCCTTGACAGAAGAAGAAAAATTGGAATTTCAAGACATTTTCACAAAATGTCAAGTCAATTTTGCATGGTCTTATGCTGACATGCCTGGGTTGGACCCCAAATTGGTCTTGCATCATTCATCATTTCTTCCAAATGCAAAGCCTGACAAACAAAAGCTTAGAAAAATGCATCCTCAGATAGCTCTACTAATCAAAGTTGAACTCAAGAATTTATTGGATGTTGGTTTCATAAGACCTATTGATTATGTAGACTGGATCTCAAACCTTGTACCAGTAAACAAATTGAATGGAAAAATCCCTATATGCATAGATTTCTGTGAATTGAACAAAGCATGTTTGAAGGATGACTTCCCACTTCCTAATATAGACATCACAGTAGATCTAACAGCAGGCTATGAGATGTTGTCCCTCATGGATGGCTTCTTGAGGTATAATCAAATCCATATTGCTCCTGAAGATCAGCATAAGACGACATTCACTTTCCTATGGGGTACATACTTTTGGAATGTCATGCCCTTTGGACTCAAAAATGTAGGCACAACTTATCAGAGAGCTATGACCACCATATTTCATGATCTCATGCACACATTGATGGAAGATTATGTTGATGAACTTTTCACAAAATCCTTGAGATGTGGTGATCATTTAAGAGTCCTAGACAAAATTTTAAAAAGGCTTGAAGAATATAAATTTTGCCTAAATCCAAAAAATGTGTCTTCGACATGACATTGGGAAAGCTCTTAGGATACATAGTTTCCCATAGAAGCATTGAAGTGAACCTAGAAAAAGTAAAAGCTATATTATATATGCCTCCCCCAATAGGAATCAATCAACTTAGGACGTTGCAAGGCTGACTTCAGTCCATCAAATGTTTCATTACACAACTTGCAAATAAATGTCAGCCTTTTCAGTATTTGTTACGGAAGGGGGTTCCTTTTAAATGCATAGATAAGTGTGAGGCAACTTTTCAATGGATTAAAGAGTACCTCTTGACGCCTCCTATTTTGATGCCACCAATAGATGGTAATCCTCTAATCCTTTACATATTAGCTACCACTTCCACAATAGGGGCATTGCTTGCACAAAATGATCATGATGAGAAAGAACGGGGATCTATTGCATTAGTCACACACTGGTTGGGTATGAACTCAACTATAGCCCTATTGAATGTGCTTGTCTCGTCATGGTTTTCACTACTCAACTACTAAGACATTACATGCTAAATCATTAGACAAGACGAGTGGATAAGATAGATCGTCTCAAATACCTACTCAGCAAGGCAGCATTGACAGGACAAATGGCTAAGTGGATCATGATACTTAGTGAGTATGGCATACAATATGTGGAACAAAGAGCAATAAAAGGATAGGTTATCACAAACCAACTTGTTGATGCACCCACAAAAGTTGATCACCCTTTGATTTTTTGATTTCTTGAATGAATCAATATTTGCACTAAACACTGGCGCAACATGGAAGTTATACTTTGATGGCTCATACAATATTCATGGATTAGGTGTGGGAATAATATTTGTCACCCCTCAAGGTGATATTATTCTCAAATCCTTCAAAATAGCCTTCCCATGTACAAACAAAATTATAGAATATGAGGCCTTACTCATAGGATTGTGCATGGCTATAAAATGGAAAATTACAAGTCTACAAGTCTTTGGTGACTCACAATTTGTCATTCAATAGGTCAATGATTACTATGACACTAAAGATGAGAAATTGACCCCATGCAAAAGAAAGGTTGACAGTTTTAAACTGTATTTTGTAGATATCACTTTTTTTCAGATCCCACAGATTCAGAACAAAGCATTTGACATCATGGCCACCATTGGATCTCTCTTGGATATTCCCAACAATGTGTCATAGTATGAGTTCTTAGTTGAACAGTTGTTGGTCCTTGCCTTTTATTTCACTGAATTTGAGATGGTGTGTGAACTTGTGGGTCCCAATTCCCCATGTTATCAGATCATTTATGACTATCTGCATTCCTAGAAATTACACCCTGACCTATCCAATAACCAATGAAAGTCCTTCCTTCACAAATCTGCTTGCTATGCCATCATAGGTGACACCATATATAGATGTGGCCTAGAAAATACCTTACTCAGATGCCTTGATACTAACAAAGCACAAACTACCTTACGCAAAGTACACAAAGGTATATGCGGAGCCCATTCTAGTGGTCTAAATCTAGCTAAAAAGATCATGCAACTGGGATATTATTGGCCTACAATGGAGCAAGATGCCTATCACTTTGTAAAGAAATGTCGACAATGCCAGATACACAGCAACCTCACCCACGTACCTACACAGGAGCTTCAGTCGATCACTTCAATATGGCCCTTCGCCCAATGGGGACTCAACCTCATAGGAAAAATTCAGCCCACCTCATCTAATGGCCACAAATTCATTATCATTGTGACTAAATATTTCACAAAATGGATTGAATCCATTCCCCTAACATACATAACCGATAAACAAATCTCCAAGTTCATCCTCAATTATATCATATCCTAGTATGGTGTCCCACAATCCATCATCACTAACAATGGTCATCCCTTCAAAAATCAAGATGTATGTGAGTTATGTGAGAAGTTCCACATCCAGCACCACTTTTCCACACCATATTACTTGCAAGGTAATGGCCAAGCTAAGGCATCCAATAAGACCATAATCAAAATTCTTAAAAAGACTATCAATGATGTCGGTCGTGACTAGCACATTTAGCTTAACCCCACCCTATGGGCGTATCACATGAGCATCTACACACCGACCGATGCCACTCCATTCACCCTAGTCTTTGGTATGGAGGCTATACTTCCTATAGAGGTCAAATTCCCTTCCCTATGGGTTTCGCTGAAAGGGCTCATTGACAATGAGGAGTACTATATATCCTGATTGCATGAATTAAAGTTGCCTGATGAACGTAGATAGAAGGCCTTGACTCATCTATAGGCATACCAGAACCATCTTTGTTATAGCTACAACAAAAGGTTTTTGGTCAAACATTTTAACATTGGTGACTTAGTGTTGTTGCGGAATCCAAAAAATCAAGCAAAACATGAGAAACTTGGCAAATTTGAGCCTAACTAGTTGGGTCCATATGTCATAACAACATCCTTTGGTTCTAGTGCTTATCAGTTGTCCATGCCTGAAGGGGAACCTTTATATGATCCCATCAATAGCTTGCACCTATGCAAGTTATATACCTAGCTTCAGAGAGCTAGGAAAAAGTCCTGAAAAAATACAAAAAAAATGAAAAAGTCCTAAAAAAATACAAAAAATCAAGAAAAAAATTTGTCACCTTGATAAAAACCTGGAAAACACAAGTCTTAGTGACACTAAAAAAAAATAAAGAGAAAAAATTCATCCAATAGTGAAAACCATGTCAGTGGCGCTTTGGATAAGTACCATGGTGAAAACCTAAAAAACAGGCACCATGTGTAGTAAGTCTTTGCTTCGTCATCTACTATCACTCTATCTGATCTTCCACCCTAATCCAAAATAATGCCTTTACATTCCATCATCTCCCATTTTACATGCATCACCAGGCCTTGTCATCTTTATCATGACTTCCAAACGGTTGACGTCTTGTGTCCTTTCTCCTGCGTCTTCCATCCATAATAAACCCCTGTCCCATCCCATTCCTATTGGTTAGTCTTATACCCAACTTGGGAAATATCCTTGACCTACATCTTCACTAGATTCTACACTTGTCATTGGAAGTCAAAACATTCAAAAACACAAAAAAATCAAAACATTCAAAAAATCCAAAAAAAATCAAATATTTTCAAAGACAAAAAAATCAAAACATTCAGAAAAAGACAAAAAAATAAAAACATTTCAAAAGATAAAAAAATAAAAACATTCTAAAGAGACAAAAAAATCAAAACATTCCAAAAAGGACAAAAAATCAAATATCCACAAAAAGACCAAAAAAATCAAAACATTTCAAAAGACAAAAAAATCATAAAATGACAAAACTCCAAAAACATCAAATATCCACAAAAAGACCAAAAAAAATCATAAAACGATAAAATCCAAGAAAATTATAAAACTTCAAAAAGAAAAAAAAATCAAAACATGTCAAAATTCAAAAACATTCAGATAACTTTCAAAAAAATTCCAAAAATAGAGTCAAATTCAGTCATGTTAGTCTTTGTCCTTGTCGACCTATGTTGCCTCTATGACTAGATGTAGGCTAGGTCATCTATTGATGTGCCCCTGAGACATTAGGTCAGTCTTTACGTGCTGTCAAATAAAATTATGCTTTGTTCCTTTGTTATTGAAACAAAGTGAAGGGTCATGTCAAACTACAAGGTCTCTACGCATTGCTACGTAGGAAAGGCCATCTGTCGATGAGCCCCCGAGGCCCCTAGGTCAGTCTTTTAGGGTTCATCGGGTTGGTCAAAATAAATCAGACACTGTCAACTTAGATGTGACATAATCATTTGAACTTCAAACACAAATCTTGAATCAACATGACAAGCAAGCCAACAAGTCTCCAAGTCAAATCGGTCATTTGTCAAATCAATCAAACCAGTCAAATTAATCAAAACCAATGGTCTTATACAAGATGTGTCCTTCCTGAAACCAGACCTTGTCACTGTCACACTTTGTCATTTTTGTTATATAGGTAGTTGCATGATCAAAACTAGACTTGACATCTTATACAACATGTTTCTTCTCTTGAAACCAGGCCTTGACAAAACATCCACCCATCACTCACTTCATCCCTTAACACACTAGCAAACACTTATTGGCAAATAATTTGAATGGTTGTTGACCTTGTTGGTCTATTTTTTCTTATCTTTTTTATTCTCTTTGGTCATGTTACTAGCCACCTCGAGGATGTCACGTGAAGGATTAGAGGAGCAATGATGTCTCATGACTCGTCTTTTATTTGATTTCTCTTTGTGGTTTGTCTTGACAAAAAGATTGGGGAAACTTTTCCCTAAGTATGAGTTAGGACATTCCTTATCTGTGACTATCTTTTTTATAGATGGATGACCTTGCACACCTTGGTCTATGTCATACCATGGTGTTTTTTTCCATTTTTTATATTACCAATCTATGATGATAAAGCACTATGACATGCACAAGAGGCTTCATCACCTTCATTTTCCTTCATATCTCTTTTTCATCTATCATTTCTTCCATCATCCATTTCCTTCATCATTTCATTTTCTTTCTTCATCATCCTTATCTATTCTCCTCTATCATTTTTGTCCTTCATCTTCTAATCCTCTCATCCATTTGGAGAGAACACTCATGTTCTTGGAACCTGCATGTCCTCTCGAGGGAGCATACCTCTACCTCCTCGTCATTCTTCCTTACACTGGGGCATATCTTTTTCTTTGAAACAATGTGACGGGCTGCATTGTCTCAAAGAGGGGAAAAATGTAGACACTCAAAATTTGTCCTCACAATCGTCCTATTTCTTGTCTATTAATTAAATGGATATTATTATCTATTTAATTAATTCATTTGATATTTTCTTCTATTAATTCATCAATTCATTTAAATCATTAACACATTATAAGCATTTATCCATATTATAAGCATTTATTCATTCATAATCATTTTCAATCATTTATCCATCTGCATTAATCATTAAAATATCATTTGCATCCATATCACATTAATCTTTATCCATTTACATATTTCATTAAATCATTTAAATATGTAAATCCATATAAATTAAATCATTCATTAATTCACAAATTAAATTTAAAATATAATTCCTAAGCCTACATCATATCATAAATCATCTCATTTATCTCTCTCATTCCCATCAATTTCATTTGACTAAGCAATATGGGATAATTATGATAATCTCCATTTCATTCTTTTATCCCACATCTCTCCCGCAACTTGAATCTACCCCGTGAGGACATCTATATAAACCTCCCTCTTCTCACCAAAAAGCACATTCAATTTTGAGATTCAATTTTGATCGTATAATCCTCTCTTCCATTCACCATAGCCTCTTGTTGCATTTGTGCTTGCAAAAATCTAAGAGCACCAAATGCATAAATCAAGATCTTGGTGAATAGGAGAACAATGGAGTTGATTTTCTTTTGAATGCTCATGTTTGGTTTTCATAGTTTAGTTTCCATTTTTCATTTGTATTCATTTAGAAAGTCTCCATTTATGTAATGTTGAAAATGATTTGAATCTAGTTATAGATTAAATTAGCTTTTTTAGGTTTCAGCATGCACAGTTAATACACCTCTACTTTTGTCACCAATGATCTAATATTTACAATGATTCTTCTACACATACTTAGGAGTCTTATGGATTCTTTCTAGAGCTTCTTCCTCTTGATCCTACACTTCTTTTTCCTTACCTTCATCTTTCTCTTCTTCTTTGCAAGAGGACTCATCTGATTCATATCCTTCTATTAGTACTGAGTGTTTATGTAAGTATTCATTAACTTTGACACTTGCACTTTCAACAATCCTTTTTAGCCTCTTGTTGTAGCACCGGTAAGCCTTGATTTTTGTAGAATATCCAAGGAAGATTCCTTCATCAGATCTTGCATCAAACTTCCCTAAGTTTTCTTCATCTCTTCTAATATAACATTTTCTTCCAAACACAAATATTTGATAGTAGGAGTTCTTCAATACCACAACTCATAGGGAGTATTTGAACTATTTTTCCTTGCTTGCACTCTATTAAGTATGTAAACTACAATATGAATTGCTTCTCTCTAGTAGACACCCGATAGATTTTCTTCCTTCATCATTTTCCTTGTTTCTTCCTGAAATTTTCTATTCTTCCTTTCCACCACTCCATTCTGTTGAGGATTCCTAGGAGTTGACAAATGCCTCTTTATTCCATGATCTTCACAAAAACTGTTAAACTCATTGGATGTAAAAACTCTCCACCTCTATTAGATCTTAAACATTTTTATTTTCATATCCATTTCATTCTCAACCACAGCTTTAAATTCCCTAAAATTATCTGGAGCTTCTGATTTTTCTTTGAGAAAAGTTAGCCAAGTCATTCTAGAGTAATCATCAACCAATAACATTAAATACCTGCCACCTTGATAACCTCTTGTTCTTGTAGGTCCATAAAGGTTTGTATACACCAACTCCAGAGGTCCTATAGTAGAGTATTCTTTGATGTTGAACCTTTTTCTAGTTTGCTTCCCAACCTGAAATTCCTTGCAAACTGCATTGATAGGGTTTGTAATCTTTGGAAAATCTCTCACAGCTTGAATAGAGATGATCCTCACTAGGCTATAAAAATTTATGACACACATTATTCTATCCATATCCAACTTTCATTGATTTAAGTCATAAATCACATATAATTAGCACTCTTAAGCTGATAAACATTTCCATCTATCCTTTTTCCTGCAACAACCAGAGTTTCGGCACCTTTTCTAATCTCACAACCACCATCCTGAAATACAAGGCTATATCCTTTGCTACACATTTTTCCTACAGTTAGAAGATTATGCCAAAGACCCTTAACATAAAGAACATCATCTATATTATGCTTACTGTAGACATGTAAAATTGACTTAACACTTATCACAAATTCAGAATGTCTCGGAATGACCCCAAAGTGACTCGGAACAACTCTGAATCAACTCAAAACATCTTGGAACGACCCTGAAGCAACTCGGAACAACTCTGAATCAACTCGGAACATCTTGAAACAACCCCAAAGCGACTTGGAACACCTTTGAATCAAATTGGAAAGTCTCAGAATGACCCCGAAGTGACTCGAAACAACTCTAAATCAACTCAGAACATCTTGGAACAACCCCGAAACAACTCAGAACAACTCTGAATCAACTCAGAACGTCTTAGAACAACCCCGAAATGACTCGGAACAACTCTGAATCAACTCGGAATGTCTCAGAACAACTCTAAATCAACTTGAAATATCTTTGAATTGACTTGGAACATCTTGGAACATCTCTGAAACATCCTGAATCATCTCGAAATCATCCCACGACATCTCGCAACGCATCGAATGGCATCGAACGACATCCGAAAACCCTATTTCCTCTATTAATTAAATAATACAACGTTATTTGATTAATTCACATTTCATCATTTCTTGACAAATTAAATAAATACCATTTTATTTAATAAACTCTTGAAAACCCTAATTCTACTATTAATCAAATAATACAACATTATTTGATTAATTCACATTTCATCATTTTCAACCAATTAAATAAATTACATTTATTTAATAAAGTCCTAATCTAATCTTGTTTCGTCTTGATTAGTCAAACAATGCTAATTATTTGATTACGTCACTAATTCACCTTATTCCTCAAAATTAATTGAATTATTAAATCATAATAATTTAATTATCACACTTTCCTCCAAAATTTGAATAATCAAATCAAATCAAACTATTCAAATTAGCAAAAATCAAAATTGAAATTAATTAATTAATTAATATTCCTCACCCACTTTTTGATTGAGGAAATCATGGATTGCTAACAAAGCAATCTAATTTTGCTAACTCAACCATCTAATTCCTAACTCAACCCTAACCGATCAATCAATTGCTAACTAAGCAATCAAAATCCTAACTAGCCAATATATTCTTCAATCACCCTAATTGTACAATCAACTTTGCACAATCTCCTCATGTCTAAATCCTCTCAACTCATTTTGACCATTGATCTAGATATTCTCCAACGCGATCTTGACCGTTGATTCAAAATTGTTTTTCCTATAAAACAATCCTTTCTCTTCACAAATTAGGATGAGAGTTTCAACTTACCTTATGCAACGAAGTGTTTTCAAGATCACTATTGATAGAACTTCATCATTTCTTCAAGAACAAGCATCAATCATCAAGCTTTTGTGTACAAGCAATGGAGGCTTTGCAGTGATATGAACAACCCAACATCATGCAAATACACTCCAACATGGGATGGTAATCTTTTCTTTTGTTATTTGAATTCGTTTTGTTAATCTTAGGATCTCATTTCGTTCAAATAGCTTAGATTTGCACATTTCATGAGTGATGAAATAGGATAGATTAAGTGTTTTGAATTATATTAGTTTTTTATTTCAATCTTGCATTTGATCTTGTTTTTCACATATTTCCTGATGGATTCCTTCCCCCTCACACATTCTAGCACGCCTGGTGGGACCTAGGTCCTCCTCACTAACATTTTTATGAGCTAAGTTGCAAGTTATAGGGTTCTGGGAGCTTTTAGAGACATTTCACGGACTGCCCAACAAAAGCTCATTTTTTATTGGAAAATTTTCTGAGCTTTTTCCACAAAGATCAGCGCCTTTTCCATGGGAATGGTGCCTTTGCTCTAAAACCAGCGCTTTTTCTCTAAAAAGCACACTTTTTTTTCTGAGTTTGCACCTATACGAAAAATCTAAGATTTTTCCAAAAATTCCAAGCTTTTGCAAATTTGTTTTTCTAAGTTTTTGATTTTTCTTCTGAGCATTTGCTCTAGAAGACAAGTGCACAGACCCTACACTATTGTAATTAACCTCCTTGCTAATGTTTGCTTGTTTTGCAAGAACTAAAGGGTTTTATGTAGGGTTTTAAACACATTAACTTATTTTATGCAAGGAAGACGATTGATCCAAGTTGTTTTTAGATCCACAAGCATTTTTTATTAACTTAGGAAAACTTTCATTTGGTGCACTAAAATGAACAACACAAACTCACATCTAGTTTTGGTGTTGCTAAAATGAACCAATTTTAAAGTTGTCTAAGTTAATTTTTTATTAACTTAGGAATTTCCTTTTGGTGCTCTAAAATGAACAACAACAACTCTCACATTTTGATTTTGGTGCTATCTAAAATGAACAAATTTGAAGCTTTCTAAATTAGGAACTTCCTTCCAGTGCTCTAAAATTAACAACTCTCACACTTGATTTGGTGCTGTTAAAATAAACCATTTGAAACTTTCTAAAGTAGGAATTCTCTTTTGGTGCTCATAAAAAGAACATAAAACACTTCAATTTTGGGCTCTAAAAATGAACACATTTCATTTTTTCATAATTAGGAACCTTTAAATTTGGTGCATAAAAAGAGCGCAAAACATTTTTCACTTTGTTGACGCACAAACGATTTATATTTGTTGACCATTAATGACCAGGCCTAATTTTCTTAGAAACATTTCAACTTTGGGGATTAAAATGAACAAAATGTTTTTTTTTTATTTTCACACCATTGCTATCTTAATTGCTTGATGTCCTGAACACTTCAATTAGTACAAATATAAAAAGAACATTTCATTTTTGCTCACATATTCTTGGGGATAACACCGCTTGAGGTGTTTAAAATGAATCAATTTGCAATGAATTTCCTTTTGTGCATGCATTGATTGGCAAGCTGAAGTGTTTTGTCTTCTCCCCTCGCACCATTTTGACGATCTTGGGTGAGCGAAGAAATTTTTTTAGCTTTGCATTTATTTCAAATTTTTACCTTCTTAGACGACCTGCCTATTGAGACATATCCTGCACTGGAGAACTCATAGGTGACCCAACCAGTACTTTCATTCTGGCCCACTATATAAATATTTTGTGAGTGTGAGTAAAGTTCATCACTCACAGAGTGCGGATGTCCTATATCAACGTATTCTTCCTCAGTATCCTTGTGATGCGTAAAAACCCGAAAGGGCTAGAAGGTTCTTAATTGAACAAAACACTGCATGTGTAGGTGCCCGAAAATAATATCCCTAGAACATGACTAAGAGCCAATTGTTTTAGAAGCCACCCTATTATCCAAAACATTCTCTGAAAGTGGCGCATCGAAATTTACTTTTGAGAAGTTACTTGCAAAGTCCGACTATAGGCCCATGCCATAAGTCGCATGTAAAATCATCTCTTCAAAGCATGAGGCAGGTCCACCTTAGAGGATGGTTTCTCTCCACTAGGGTTGTAATTGCTTGTTAATGTTAAACTTGCCCACTTACATTCAAAAACAATTGTGACATCAAATTTTGTGTTTGATTTAAAGAAAAAGAACACATCAAAACAAACATTGAACAAGATGATCAAGCCACAAACCCTTTGAGTTAGTGTATACTTGTGAAAGAAGCCTTATGTTTGCACTCCTTGAAAGGATTTATCCTTAAAGGTTTCTGAACATTTTGGTTTTTATTTTCAAGTTGCATTGATCAAAGTAAATACTTTGGTAACTATGGCTTGGGTGTTGTGATTTCACAACTTGAGCTATAGACATTTAGGTCACATAAATTCCATGCTTTTGAGTCAGTCCAGTGCTATTATATCATATTCCATACTAAAGAACACAAAGGAAACAGACACACAAAGGTTACAAACTACCATTCCAACTCACAATATTTTTGCTAAACACTTAGAGGAAAACAAACTGAAGTTTCTTATAAGATCATTAATTGAACAAGATAATTGGAAAATCAGATTGGTCACAAAGTCTATCACCCATTATTCCCATACTACTTATTTGAAATCAAAATCCAACAAAACATTAGGATCATTCCTCCACTCAAAAATTCTATGATATCAACAATTACTTGGAACTCACAAATAGTTCAAGAATCTTTCCCACAACATATCCTCTAGACAAGGAAGTGGAATATCGACCCTAGTTCTTCAGCATTTTGATTTCCGAAAAGTAGCCACATTCCAAAATGGCACTCAAAGCCTTAGGGTTTTTGAGTTTCATAGCAAACCACCTCACAACACCATTTACACCTTATGATCATCTGGCAACCAACAGCTCTAGTTCAACAACCAAGCCTTATAGTACTGATTATTCAACCTAGTCTCACACACATTGAGGGTGCACAAACTGACATATAAGCAATTTGAGAAACTTTATTTTTGAGAAAAATGAAACACCCTGTCAATTTCTCACCGCATCAATAATCTTAAACGAAGAGGAAGAAAAAGAAAACATAGCAGTTGGAAGACCTGTATTACTACCTCTTGCATGGAAATAAGTATGATCCTCTTGGAAATATAAACAGAGTGACCTTATGATAGGGTATTGATCACCATAACATCCCTAAAACATGTCAATCTATTACCCAAATTACTCTTATCAAGGGCCACAACATCGAATGGGGCAACAACATCAGGGATTTCAAAATCAAGATCGAGGAATAAATCAAAAACATCAAATTTCTCTAGATAAAATTGAGAGGGATCGTGAGGAAATTAAATGAAAATAAAATACAACATATCATCAACGCCTTATTCAAGGTTGGAACATTAAATATCCTCAACCAATGGACATTATTCCACAAACACCTCAATATCCACATCAACAACACTTCCAATATCCACAATATCAAGAAGTACCACAACACCAAGGTGTACCTCAAGTGCAATATCAAAATGTACCTCAAACACAGTATCAAGGAGTTCAGCAAAATCAAGAGCAAAACAATCAAGAAAAGACATAGAGGAAAGACTACCAACTAGAAAGAAAATCCACCCCTTTGGGAGCGACTTTAGAGGTAACCATGCATGAACTAGTACAACATGAACTTATCAAGATCAATTATAGTCCAACTTATGGTGAACCAAGCTTTAAACTTCCTTGTTATAACAAGTACAAACAATGTGAGTTCCACAAAATCAAGGGTCACACAATGACAGATCTGTTACTCTAAAAAATATCATCCAATACCTTATTGATCAAGGAGAAATTTCTATTAACATTCAAGGGTCATCTACCAATGACAATGTGGACAATGTCTCAACCTCAAAATTTGAAAACAACGATCAAGAGCTATCTATCACGGATCGCATTGACAATGTCTCTACATCATCCAGTGAGCAAGAGGACATACATCAAGAATTTAGTCCCAAGCATTATCAAAATCAATCACCCAAGTCTAGTAATGATTCAATCCAAAATGTATTGACATCATCCAACCTCATGACAGTACATATTGATGATCAAGAGACTCCTAAGCCAACACTTATACCCAATGCAGAAAATATAAGCCAAGAGTTATCACCCATATGCCCACAATTTGAGGAAATCCAAGGATCTTTTATAGGTAATCCTTTCTTTGAAATTGATCCATGTCAAGAATGTGAACCAAAGCATGTCAAATATAATACCATACAAAGTCAAGATCAAGAGACCTTATCATCAAAATACTACAATGACTTGGTAGATATCTTCCAAGACATCGAAGGCTTTCCAAAAGAACACATCCATATTCAAAGCACACATACATCTACACATGAAATTCTTACTCCTAATGAACATGTAGATGATCTCCACCCAAAAAAAGAGTCTCATACTCTTGATATCATTACCATGGAACAAGAGTTGCCTACTCTTCACATTTGTACACATGATCAAGATATAGCAAAATCTATAGACCTATCTGAAAGTGATCAAGAAGAAGAATTGAAATCGGAAACATCCTCCGGGAAGGTTGAAGACATCGAGCATGAAAATATGGAGCACAATATCCTAAAATCAACAAAGATAATGGATAATCCTAAGCAACAAAGTAGTGGGTATACACCAGTCAAAGAAACAACAATATATTTTGAAGAGCCATCAGAATCTGATATTTCATACAATCAAGTTGAAAATATCAATCAAGAAGTTGTCCCGCATATGGAGGATTCTACCAGTGAAGAAGCTATCACATTTGAAGATCCACAACAGAGCAGAGAAGGATTAGTACCATGTTTCCAAGGTAAATCATATCCTATTGCAAATAAAATTTCTCAACATCAAGACAAAGGATTAGGCATACATGAATAGGGTATCCTAGCACCAATGCAAATTATTGGCAATCCTAAACATCAAAGTCTTGGTTATTCATCAAGTAAGGGATCTAAACATATCAGTGATACCTCTATAATACTAGGGGAAACTTTATCTAATGCAAGCATCAACATAGAGAGCACGAAGAGTCCTTATGATGAAATTGCTACCAACGCTACAACTAGCCATATCATGAATCATCATCCATGTATTTTTCCACCCTCTCATTTGGACCAACAACAAGAGAAAAAGCTATACCCAAGAAAGGAACAAGTCATTGAAGCAAAAGAATCAGCAAAACAAAATGGACAAGAAAGATACAAATGGATACAAAATCCAAAGCAAGAAAATCATCCCTATCAAACTCCATTAGTCAAAGAAACTATGGAGCAAAATCAAAAAGGGAATTTCATCCATCAAAAAAGTCCAGCAATGCAAAAGAAAGCTTCAAGAGCAACCTACAAGGTATATCAAGACGTTGGTCCCAATCAAATCTCTATATCCATGCATCATTGCTCATCATCCCAAGTTTGGAGAGTCAAAGGTTCCAAACTGTCAACCAATCCATCTAAATATCATATCCCTCAACACATTTATCCATCCAAGATATCCAAATCTCACATTGACCATGTGTTGGCAGAAACTCTTTATCATAAGGACTCTAAGGGAACTCTATCATGATGTGCGCATCAAGGTAAGGTTAACTCCGGTATCAACAAGGAAGATAAGAATTATCAGGGGTTACATTCAAGCGCTCATATCTTAGCAAAACAACTCCTCCAAGCAGGATATCATTGGCATGTCATGATAGCAACAACAACCATATCAGCACCAATAGCATCTACATCAGCACCATCAAGTGGTTCAAACATGAGCATAAAATTATCACCATGATGAAAACCTGGTAAACAAGCATCTTATGTGACATCAAAAAAAAACAAAACAAAACAAAAAAATCAAGAAAATAGTCAAGAGAAAAATCGTCCTCTAGTGAAAACCACTATGGTGGCACTTTGGACAAGTACCATGATGAAAACCTAGAAAATAGGCATCATGTGTAGAATCGAGCATCTACATGTGCCATTTCAGGTGGAAACATCTCAGCCCATCCATAATAAAATCCCATCCATTTTTATCCCAATCCAACGTGTCTTGATCTTGACAAATGTTTGGTGAATACTTTACACTTATGGAAAACATCTTGACATGGGTCAATATCATTGATCCTATCCTATCCAACGTTATTTGAACCATGAGGCATTGTCCAAAGGGGCATACTTTATCCAAATATGTTATCCTATCACAACATAACCCATCACCTGCATTGCTAGACATTGGGGGCAAGTACTTACATCTTGCTTCAGAACAAATCTTGATCTATGCCTTCTAGCTCACATTGTGATCTAGGAATCATCTAAAAAACAAGGGGTACAACATGGTACCCTTCCCAATTCATCCCATTAACAAGGTATACCACCAAACGCACTATCAGGGTAACCTTCAAAACAGTTTGTTCCAACAACAAGGTGTACCACATGGTACCCTTCCCAATTCATCCCATCAACAAGGTATCCCGCCAACGCACTATTATGGTAACCTTCAAAACAACTCATGCCATCAACAAGGTATCTTGCCAACACACTATCAAGGTAACCTTTCAAACAATTCATCCCAACAACAAGGTGTACCACCAATGCAATAACAAGGTAACCTTAAAAGATACCAAAAACATGGATTATTCCTTCACTCGAAAATTCTAAGATATCAACAGTTGCTTGAACCCTACAACTAGTTTAAGCAAGCTTTCCCGCAACATATCCTCTAGAAAAAAAAAGTGAAATATCAATCCAAGTTTTCAATATCTTACACCCCAGGCAAGAGGGTAAAAATCCAAAAACATCCAAAAAAACAATAAAAAAATGAAACAAGGTATATCGCCAACGCACTACCAAGGTAACCTTCTAAGATACAAACAATATGGACTATTCCTTCACTTGAAAATTCTAAGATATCAACAGTTTCTTGAACCCCACAGCTAGTTCAAGCAAGCTTTCCCACAACATATCCTCTAGAAAAACAAAGTGAAATATCAATCCAAGTTTTCAGTATCTTACACCCCAAGCAAAAGGGTAAAAATCCAAAAAACAATAGAAAACAACAAAAGGACAAAAACATTTGGAAAACATTGAAAACAAAACATCATGGGGTTATTCCACTACAACAAATCCCTGTGATTTGCTCCATTTTTTGCTTCCACCCACTATTTTAATGTATTTTTTGCCAATTTTTTTAAAACATCGGCCTATTTATCGAGATGGTGCTATTTTTGGCGTTTATTTGCGCTAATCGGGACAAGGCGGTGCTAATTTCGGTGCTAATTAGCACCAAAATTAGCACTTCCTTTAGCGTCGATATTAGCTTCGAGTGTGGCACCACTGTTAACGACGCCTTTGGCTCCGAGTTTAGCTTCGAGTTGAGCACCACTTTTAGCTTCGGCTTTAGTTTCGACTTTAGCTTCAGGTTTAGCACTGGTTTAGACACCCCTATGTCAAAGAGACTTATTTATATGTCTCAACGATGATGTAAAATAGTGAAATGTCAACAAGATACAGGCATATCGAGGAGAGAATCACTTATGTCACATCAACAAGGTATATCTACAAGTGCTCGGCCAAACACAACTCTTGGATATAATAAAGTAATGTCGATGAGACATTGAGATATCGATAACACAAATAAGATTGTCTCATTGACACTCTTCAAGTAATGGTCAAAAGCATACACCACTAGACCACTGAGAAGGTGAGCAACATATGCAGTAGAGCAGTATACTCCACAACCCCATAGCAAGAAGCCTTGAGCAAGGTGGTAGTGCGGTAAACAGTTGAAGGGAAGGGAAAAACACCGCCATACCATAGTGATAATCACGAGTCTCCCTGACATGGCAGAGTTACACCGATATATAAAGAAATACCTCCAAAGGAAAATATCGATGAGACAATGGCATATCAACAAGAGATATTAACTTGTCTCATCAACACTGACAACCAACATCAGAGGAACATAATATCTAATGTTGATGAGACATTGAGATATTGGTAAAAGAAGATTGTCTCATCGACACTCTTCAAGTAATGATCAAAAGCATACATGGCTATACCATCGGGAAGGTGAGCAACATATGCGGTAGAGTGGTATAAACTGCAACCACGCAGCAAGAAGCCTTGAGCAAGGTGGTAGTGCGGTAAACAATAGAAGGGAAGGGAAAAACACCACCATACCACAGCGGGTATAATAAGAGATGGTTGTAGTACGGTAATCATGGCATCATTACAATTTACAACACTAAAAGCAGCAAATCATGTCAATCACAATCCATTTGAATAAATCATTTGAATATAGCTCACCAAAATACTCTAGAACTCTAATAAACATACTCTAAAAAATTTGTCAAAATCCTATTTTTAGGCATAGCCCGCCAAAATGAAGTTTTCATTTTAATAAACATACAATAAAACCTTTGTTGAAACCTTATTTTCAGGCTTAGCTAGCCAAAATGGAGAAGTGTTTCAGTAAATAATGATAGAGAATGGTAAGGAGATGTGTGTGATAGGAGGCATAGGATTCATTGTTGTTTATCTCATTCCTGCTTTGATCAACAAGGGTTACAATGTTAGCGCTATTGTTTGTAATCTAGGTATTTAATTGACATATGTTTGCATAATCTCAAATTCCTTTAGATGCTTTTGAAGTATCAATGTATCCTATATAGGGTTTAGAATGACTTCTTTTAATTTAAAAAAATAAATTAGATGCTTTTGAAGTATCAATGTGTCCTATATAGGGTTTAGAATAATTTATTTTAATTTTAAAAAATAAATATATGATGTATTTTCCTGTGATTAGATAATGTGGAGATCACCTAAATCTACCCTAGCAGTCCTCTTTCGCACTGTGTTCATTACTCCAACTACTAGGGTTTTGCATTTGACAGATCTTTAATATCTTCATGATAGTGGCTTTTAAATAGATCTCAATCTTTGCTTTAATCTTTATCATGGTAACCCTTGATTTCCATAATCCACCTTCAATCTCTTCTAAGATTTTGTCTTAAGATAGACTACATAGTATGCATATAAAGCAAGTCCTTCATACCTACCATTGTTCCAAACCACCACTCACCGCCTTGCTTAAAATGTTGCCTCCATAAGCACAATAGCATGTTTTAAAATCATGGTTGCCAGTGATTGACCATTAAGGTCACTACTTTCATCAAGATACAATGAGATTTTTGTCTTCAAACTTAAGGCATTATGCAAGATAACATTGTGAATTGTTTGTTGTGTACAATTTGATTTTCTTGCACATTTACTGCTTTGTTAACTGCCTTTAATATTGGATATTGCACCATCAATTGCAATCTCAAACAACTCACTCACTATCACTTGAAGATCCCTTTCATGAGCATCCTTGTATAAAATCAAACTATGCCCTATAGACTGCCTACTTACTTACTAATATAGGGGACTCATTGTTTCATGGTATTTTGAGTTTTATTTAGAAGGGGTTAATATGTGGCATTTTTATGTGTAGGAAGAATAGATTGTAATGCAACGTTCAGGTATGGACGGTTCAGGAAAAATTGGATTTCTATTGGTGTCATAACCAGGTTGAATTGTACCTTGAGCCTGTCTAAAACACTTCCGAGTGTTTTCACTCCGAAGCAGAACTTGTGTGTAGGAATTTCCAAATATCTGATAAAGGAAGTTCCTACATTCTAAAGATAAAATCATAAATATGCTTATCCAGTTTCTGATCCAACCTGACATCTTTAATATATGATAGAGAAAGTTTGTACATTCTAAAGATAAAATCATAAATCTTCTTGTCTTTGTACAATCGCCCGTTTGAATTATTTCTTTAACAATTTTAGGTCTATGTCCACGTACATATCTTCTTCTTTTTCTAGTTGATCACTTAGACTCTGCATTTGCTCCAATCTCCATCTATAATAATCAACAACATGCACTAATTTATGATTGTACCTTGAGCCGTTGTGAAACACTTCTGAGTGTTTTCGCTCTGAAGAAAAACTTGTGTGTAGGAATTTCCAAATATCCAACAGAGGAAGTTCCTACATTCTAAAGATGTATTCTATGAAACATTCCTTATTTTCTATGAAACAGTGTATATATTCTTGTACTTGTAAATATTCTTTTACTGTTATGTCTATTAAAGAAAACAAAGTTTGAATAAAAAATGCTTCACCCTTTTTTGTAAGTGAGTATGTGAATTATTGTTTAAGGAAAAATCTTACAGTGTTTACATTTTCAGTTTACTAGTTTCAAATCTTCATTTGCTATGTATATAAAATTGTATGTGCTCTTTATCTCTAATGACATAAAATAGTAATGTCATCGAATCGGGGTTTCCAATTTCAGCACCATCATTGTCCACACTTTTCATATCCTGTTCACTTTTAAGTACAATCATCAAAATTTTATTTTTATTTCTTGTCCCAGTTAATCTTGATTCCTTTCAACACAGCACAGTAAGTTTCATGTTGAATTTCAAACATTTTTTTGAATTTTTTTGTATATATTATTTTCTCAGTGCATCATTATGTAACAACAATTTCACTTATGAGATATACAGTAAAAATAAATGAAAGCACATGTTTGCTTTGTCAAGGGAAATGTATGGTGAATACCCTATGTCTTTCAAATAAGTGTGCAAGTGAAATAAGACATAATTGATTGAATCTGATTTTCTACTGTACAATTGTTTTTTTATGTGGAGGCTGCAGCAGCTTATCATGGATTAGTTTTGGCTAAGAAACAAGGTGTTTCTAAACTATGGCTAGAGGGGGACTCTCTTAATGTGATTAATTGTCTCATGATTAAATGTCCTCCTTCATGGTCAATTTCCAATTTTATTAATGACTCGATATCTATTATTAACTCTTTTGAGGAGATCAAAATCACACATATTTTTCATGAAGCGAACATGATGGCTAATGGGGTTGCCAATGTGGGAGTGGCTGAGAGATCTGAGTGGGATTCTTTTGAATCGCTACCTCTTAATCTTAAGTGTATTTCTAATGATGACCAGCTAGCTTGTTTCTAGGCGAGATGTTCTCGGGGAAAGGTTTGGGTTTTGCACATCGACCCTTTGCTCTTTCAGTTTCATTATTCTTTCCTTGGTTTCTGTAGAAGGATGGACTAGCAGTTTTGGCAAGGTTGTACTTGGAATGATAAGCCCACACATATGCTAGGTGTTTGTTGTATTGTTTTGAGTAGCGCCTGGTTCATTTTACTTTTTCATTTCTTCCAGGTGTTCGTGGTTTTTTGTTTGTTTCCTGTCACTATGGGTGGTGACCATTGCAGAATTGAGTCGAGTTCCTGTGAAGAGTTTCAAAAAAATGCTACTATGTGGGAGCACTTAGAATTGGAGGGGGTTACTCAATTTATGCAAAGAATTGAAGGCCCAGACCCTGATGTAACGAATTTATTTATGAAACGATGGAATGTGAGGTCTCTGTGTTACCAGGGTGTTGAGTTTTTAATTGATGAGGATTTTATTGCGGAGGTAACTGGTCTTTTATTTGTTGGGAGAAAGTTTTTCAGAGACAGGGGAGCAGCTAAGAAGGCTTTTGCGAATTTCTTTAAACATGACGAGAGGAAGAAGATTAAGGAAATTGGAAGTGGAGGTTATGCTAGGAAGTCCCTAAAGCCGCTTTGGAGGGACCTCAGATTGGCCATTATGCACTACTTCACCCTTGAAGGTAGATTCTTTGTGGTTTACACTCACCATTTTATGATCTTAAATCATTTTAGGCATAATTTTTTGGTCTCGTTTCCTTTTTACCTGTTACATTCTATGGAGAAGAGTATTGAAGACCACATAAAGAACCCTAAGAAGGTGGTTCTTCATCAAGGGCTTATGTGTTTTATTTTTTCTCATATCAAGCTAAAGTTGATCTCAGTCTCCCCTAAAACTCCTAGTAAGAAGGAAGTTAAAAATGATGGGTATGAAACACGGGACTCTATTGATGAATGGGTCGGTAGTTCAGAGGAGGAAGAGTCAGAATATGAGGATATGTTTGTTGATGAAGGAGGCTTTGAGGGAAGGGATGAGGAATCGAAATAATGGGGTAAGGGCTATGAGACTAATGTGGAGTTGCAGGATACTATGGCTAATTTTGTTAGAAAATATTCGAAGGGGAAAACCAAAGGAATGAAGAAATTTAAAGCTTTGGCCAAAAGGAAAATTGAGATAGACGCTGAGGTGGTTGCCCCTAGTTCGAATGCGAATCCTACATTGTCTTCTGGAAAAGAGGGTTTGAAGGGTCGTCATCCTATGGGTGATGAGGGTTTGAAGGGTTTTCATCTTGTGGGTGATGTGGATCCTTCAAATTTTGATTGTGTTCATAATGCTTCGTTGGGGAACCCTGTTCCTGGTAAGGATGGTCTGCTAGAGAGCTCCCTAGTGCAAGGGCTTAAGGTGCCAGTTAATTTGGGTGGTCAGTTGAGTGGCCCTATTAATATGGGTAACTCTAAGATGGAGGTGAAGCCTAATGAGACTGGCCCTGTGGATATGCAGGGGATTGATGTGCTTAATTGTTCTCAGGATTTTTTTGTTATGGAGAATGAAGTGAAGAAGGAACGTCTAGAGGCATTAGCTGATTTGGAAAATTTTCCAGATAAGGAGAGGATAAAGGAGGATTTTTTGGAGGTCAAGGATTCCCCAGCCAAAGAAGAGGATGAACAGAATAGGGATTTTTTTGATGCCCCTATTGACTTGGAGTAGAAGGGTCAACCTCTGGTTAACTAGGATGAAATTGACATGAATATGTTTTGTAGAATGGCCGAAGATGGGATGAGAAACCTGCTTTCCCCTGTTAAGTTGTTTTTTTTTAGGTTAAGGAGCTCAATCTTCAGATGAAAAATTGGTAGGATGTTTTTTTTGTTATGCTAAGAGGTAACTGAAAGGAGTGGGAAATAAAAGGAAAAGTGAAATCAATGCATATTAAGCTTGATAAGCTACTAGTCGATGTTAATCGTTTGGGGGTTTCTCATGAGGAAATAATTTCCTCTTTGGAAGTTATTGTTAATAAAATGTTAGAGGACAAAGTGGCAAGTCTGGAGGATAAAATGGGAAAGATATCGGAGGACTTGAAAATGGTGGTCAATATCAGCAATAACTCTTTGAAGACCACTGCTATGGATCTTTCTATTCTAAATGAGAAAGCGTTGAATTGGACCAGAAAACTGCTTGACTTGGGTAATATGGAGGAAAGGATTGAAGAGATTAGTGGCTCTTACCTAGTGGAGAAATCAGAAGCTTCTACTCTTGTGCTGGAGAAGGACATGCAGGTAGGTTTGTGCCTTAGGATGAGGAGCAAGATGAAAAAAAGGGTTGATGTTGCTATTGAGGAGCTGAAGGATTTAATCAGTATGCATGAGGAGGTCATCAAGGAGAACATGGCCTCAGCTAATTTTTTAGATAATTTGTTGTAGTTGGTGCTTCCTTTTTTGGTTTAGCAGGTTTGCTAATGTTTTTTGCTTTTGGGTTTGCAGACGGGTTCCTAATGTTCCATCTTATGTCAGCTTTTTGGTTTTTTGGGTTGTTGGGCTTAGTAGTTTAATTTCTCTTGTAGCTTGGCATCATTGTAAAGGGTTTTGGGGCCCCTTCAAAACCTGTTTTTCCTTATCAAAAACTGGTTGAATATGATTTTCTACTATACAATTGTTTTTTTTATGTGCTTTTTACTTTTTGCATGTGGATTACCCTCAGAAAGAGACTACTTATCTTTTCTTAAATGAATCCTTTACATTTCCTATCTACGAAAGTAATTTACTACTTGACAACAAGTTCATGAACTTCATACAAATTAAGATTGGTGTAAAAGGCCATCCCCTTAAATATTGTTTGGTCTAAAATTATAATGGAAAATAAAAAAGATTGCTAGGAGAATAAACCAAGTTTTCAATTGTCCAAGTACAACATAATATTACTAAAGCATTTCAAAGTTTAGGCACTTCAGATTCATGGATCTCCTTGGAGGTCACCCACCTAATATAAGAATAGTAAATTAGTATGAACCTTTAGTCATAAATTAAAATTCAATATAATATCTCTATGTCTCTCACACATGAATGTTTCATATAACCACATACCTTGTAAATGTTGACAATCAACTTATGGCATTCCTTAAGTCAACTGTAAGACAGGAATCCCCCCTAATTGCCAATGGCATGATATGCTATCAAACACATTTATGAAAAGGTCATTAGTAATTTTTTCTCACACAACAAAATATCAAAATAAATTTAGTGCTTAATCAATGTTGTCTCATCTATTTCCACCCACTTTCCTCTCAGCGATTTAGTATTTCTACATCGTCCACATCCTCTCTCCATGGCCTCCTCTGTGAATAAAAATTTTGTCGCAGAAGCTTTCACTGCACTACCACCGAGAAGGAAGAAGCAACTTGCGGGACCATGGTAAAAATTTCTCTACTGCACCGAGGTGATGAAGGAGACGCAGGATAGCGGTGGTCACCACACTACCACACACCAATGGTAGAAGACTTGCGGGAGTCACCGCAACACCACCAGAAACAGAAGGAATACTTGTGTTCTGCCACAGAAGCTTTCACTGCACTACCGCCGAGAAGGATTACATTAACGGCCAAAATTCGGCACTAAAGTTGGTGTTAACTAACGACGACTACTGAATCAAAATCGAAAATTTAAAAATTTCCCTCGTGAAGGAAGAAATCAGATGACAAAAAAGGGAAAAACACTGTGCGAAGGAAGAGAGTAGGGTGCTACCAGCAACTGATGAGAAATTTGATTTAGTTTGCGACACCATAGGTAAGGTTACAATTTTTTTTTCTTGGTTGAATTTGTGATTGTTTACTGCTCTTTGTATTGCATTTAAATTCATGATTGTTTACTAGTTTGTGGCCTAACCTATCCAGGCAACCTCTAAATTGTCCCATCATTATAAATTGTAAAACCTTTGAGAAACCAACAAAAAAAATTACCCTACTCATTTGAGCTTTGGCTCAAAATATTATAGCACAAAGCCAGGATGCACGGAGGAAGTCCGGTGAGGAGAGTACACGGGTATTTGAATTTCCTCATAAGATTACATCAAATTTATTAAACGATATTTAAATTTGTTTTTTTTTATCCGTGATAATATTTTTTATTTTATTTAAGATAAATCAAAATATACAAAACTCCAAATAAAAAGTTATTCCAGCACCATCACATCATGTCTGTTAAAACAGAATAAAAACCTATTGATCAAAAAGCCCTACCACAACCGCCTAAAAACTATCCAACCAACTACTACCCAAACCCCAACTATTTACAATATCAAAACCAAAAATAGGGCTTAACCCCTTAAGCTTATACATCAACATCTAGCTTAAACACAATAAACTATGCAAAAAATGAGCATTGAGTCTATGCAAAAGTTCCAGAAGCGCTGCCCAGATGCAATGGGCACAATTTTGTGAGCAACTTCACCTTCTTTCTCAGACGCAAACCCTTCTTCTCACACAACTCCTCTCTAGCGATGGCTTTGAGTCCCGCTATTATCTCCTCAGTCTCCATTAATTCAACGCACAGTTTCAAAGCTTGCCACCCCCGTTTTGCACCCTCTCTCCACACGGATTTGGTTCTTCCTTCTGGCCACCTAATGAAAGGGAGATTTATCTTTGCTACTTTCGGGTCCACACCTTCAATGCCTTCACTCACATTAAATCCTTGTTCTGCTATAGCCCGTTCCAGGATACTCTCCATGCTCACTAAGAAAACCCTATGCACCAATGCTTTCATCACTTTCCTTACAAGCTCCACCAACTCTCCTAAGTCCAATCCCCATGCCATGATTAGAGAGTATATATCCATATTAGTCTGATATTTGTGCTTCAAATCTTCAAAGCCATTACCCAGAATGATTTGCATAGATTGCTCCACTTTCACATCCTTGTACAGGAACAAGTCACGCAGTCTCTTCACCATCACTTTGCCAACAAAAAGATCCAATTTCCTCCTCGCTTTCAGAGTGAAGTTGGCCTCCATTTCTTCTCTGGTATGTTAGCCACCAAAATACTTCACACTGCTGTCCTAACACTCTCCTTACTCCCACAAACCAAGAAGCATCGAAGGAAATGCAAGGAAAAAATTCATTACATAGAAAAATTTTGGCCATCACCATTAATGTTGAACGTACGTCCAGTGTCAGTAGCAAAACCTTCATCAAGGCTTCATGTCCTTCAAGAATTTTGAAAAACATTCCTCTACTTACTACCTAACACCACCTTGCATTAAATGCAATGGACAAAAATTACTCCAAAGAAAATCCTCTAAAATCCTCAATTATAAATTCATCCACCTCTACAAACGTTAAAGCCCATTTTGAGAGGGTATTTGCTTCCATATTCCCTATTCTCCTAACATGACTAATCTTATAATCCTCAAAAAGAGCTAATTCTTCAATAATTTTCCTAATCACACCCTGCAAATGCCAAGCATCAATTCCTCTTTTTATTATTGCTTGGATGATTATCAAGGAATCACCCTCCACATGAATCCTTGTGGCCCCTAACTTCCTGACTAACTTAACGGGCCTAACGATATTTAAATTTTATTTGTGCATAGTTAAATTGAATTAGTATATGTTTCAAGACAAGGCCTCCAAGGCTAGGCTTGAGAAACTTTGTGCCATGCATCGCAGTGGCCAAAAAGGTTTCCAGGCCTTGATTTGTACATTTGTAAGTATATTTAATATGTTAAATGATATATTTTTTTTATTTCCTTGGAAAAAGTAAATGATTGCATATTAATTAGTTTAACTAGTCCATGTGCCATGTTTTGACAGGAGGAGAAATATGGATGCCATCCAAAGAAATTTGAAAACAATATGTTACAAAACAAAAAGTGGAACGATTTTGTAATTTGGATGGAGAACGAGGTATCAATAGTTGAGTTTCAATAACTTAGTTGGATATTGTTGTGTTAATATGTCAATTTGCATCTCTTGTGTTGAGTTGTTTATTGATGCATAGGATGAGTAAATAGAGCTCAAATCTTATGATTACAAGATGACCATTTATGCGCATGAATAAATAGTAGAAGGATGTAGATGAACTCAATTCATCTGACTTTATGCCTCTTAGCAGGCATTCCTCTTGAATCTCTAATATCAGGTGCTTGAGACTTCCCTGTAGCTTTTACCTTTCATTGTCGCCTTTCCTCTTCACTGTCAGACTCGTCTCCTTTTTCCTTATCTGCATTTCTGGCTTTAGGGAAAATATCAGCAACGTGGGGGAAGAAAGCATTAACCCTAATAAAAGCATTTTTTGTTGTTCTTGATACACCATCTGTAAGTTTTCCTTGGTTGACAGTACTGAATTTCTATATGTTGTACCCCTTAAATGTCCTACATGTTACAAATATGGAATAACATTGCACAACTTTGTATCGAGTCCAAAGTCCAAGGCATTCTGAATAAGGGTAGCCAAACTTGATAAGGATGTAGTCACTATTACATGTATTGACAATCCAAAAGTCATGTAAACACAACTGCCTATGAAAACCATAATCAATCAAATTATGCACATTCAAATCTATGTTTGAAAGCTTACATTTTAGTCCATGCATCTAATTCCTTGTTGAAGATTGAGGGTGTCAACAACAAAGCTAAAATAGCTCTCCTTAAACCATAGCTAGTTTTAAAGTGTAGTATTTTCAAATTCAAATCCACTTCTCATCTAAGGAAAGGAGGTAGTATTTTCAGGTGCTACCTCAAATAGAGAAGGTCATAGAAAATAAGTGAGATGGCATAGTTGTAGACCATAGATAATCAGAATTCTTGCAATGCACAGATTCTTGTGATACAAACAAAAGGTGCTTACACATTGGCTGAATATATCCTCATCAAAATGACTAGAAATAAATTTCAAATTTGTAAGTAAACTCTGACAGTCAAGAAAAACGGTCATAAAAATTGGAAGTAAACTTTGGCAGACATGTAGGTGAACTTAATTCATCTGACTTTATGCCTCTTGGCAGACATCATGATCTCCCCTCCTAATTTTTGGACCACATCCATTACCTCCACATAAAACTGGACATCCTTGGTCTTCTCGGTTCCCACGCCATGATATGGTTATGCAAATGAAAATGAAGGAAAGTAATCATCTCCTTCTCCGCTGGTTGGAAGAATGCATGCTTAATGTTTTGATACATGATATTAGCTCTCTCTTCTACTCTCATGGTTGAATACTAAAATCCATTATGGTGGGCCTCTAGAGTTCCAGTCATCTTTCATCCTCTTTCACCAACTGTTGGCCTAATCCACACGTCTACCAGCCTAATTGGCTTTGTTTTTGAAAGCTGAAGTTTCTCCTAAGTCACCAGTGTAGCTCTCTATGCCTTTTCAGACTCTTTCATTGCTACAAATCGTCTTTGGGATTTAATCATTTGTACCACATGGTTGATGTGCTTTGAATCATTACATCTAAAGGAAATTTCCTAAACATAAATACTGCTAGGGAGTTTCAATGTTGCCATTTTAGTTGGCATTAAAGTCGGTACCTGCAACATTGAAAATTATCCTTATATAATAATTCCTTCCATCTCGTTGGCTTGTAACACTCTTGATGGTGGCTACATGAAATCTGATTTTGATTCCTATTCTACATCAAAGGGTTCATATCCTTGATCTGACTCTTCTGAATTATCAGAATTAGAATCACTAGCTTCCATATTCAAAAATTCCCAACCACCATCTTCAATAAATTTATCTGGATCATCAGTAATACTCTTTAAAATTAGCTGCCAGTTCAAATTCATTATGCTTTCGTAATACTTTATATCCATGGAGTTCAGCCATTCCTCGATGCCATCAAGTGAAGATTGAGGAATGGAGTCAATGCGGAGTACATCCCACTTGAAGTCTTTGAAAACAATAGACATATCAAATTCCTTTTTCCAAAGTCCTACTCTCTCAAGGTTAACAATCTCAATCTCACTAATAGTGCTTACTAAGAAAGGTAATTCCACCAACTCTACCAAATAGTTTACCGTAGGAACAATAAAAGTAGAGGCTTTGAAAGGAACTCCATGAAAACCAAGCTCTCTAAATGGTATATCAAACTCTAGTTCAAAATATTTTAGATGAGGTTTCTCCCATAGCTCTCTTACTCGCTTGACAAATCCTTGAAACTCTGTATTCATTTTATTTTTCTTGTCCCTCTCTTGTTGTTCTTCCTCAATTTCATCAGGATCATACATTGACCTTCTTACCCCTCCTAAATTTTGGACCACATCCATTACCTCCACATAAAACTGGGCATCCTTAGTCTTCTTGGTTCCCATGCCGTGATATGGTTATGCAAATGAAAATGAAGCAAAGTAATCATCTCCTTCTCCGCTAGCTAGAAGAATGCATGCTTAATGTTTTGATACATGATATCAGCTCTCTCTTCTTCTCTCATGGTTGAATACTAAAATCCATTATGGTGGGCCTCTAGAGTTCCAATCATCTTTCTTCCTCTTCCACCAAATTCTAGTCTGATCCACAAGTCTGCCAACCTAATTGGCTATGTTTTGAAAGCTGAAGTTTCTCCTGACTCACCAGTATTAGCTGTAACTTTTTTGAAATTTTGTTATGGTATGTGCACTTTGATATGATGTAATATGATTATGGTTTCATCTCATATGTTGTAATATTAGATATATAACAGAAAAATAAATTATTGCATGAAATAAATAATAAATTTTCATTTTAAATTTTTTTTTTATAGAACATGGGTCTTCTAGAAGATCAAGATGATCCTCAACATGATATAGATCCACAAAATATTGGTTCTTCCGGTACAAATCACATGGCAGAGGATGATGATGATGCAGATATGGAAGAAACTGAGGCCGATGACAATGATGATGATGACGACGACGATGACAATGATGATGATGATGATGATGATGATGATGATGATGATGATGATGATGATGATGATGATGATGATGATGATGATGATGATGATGATGATCACGATGGTGATGATGATGATGAGACAGATGGTGATAGTAACCAGTGACATTCATGATCATATAGACTACATCATGGATCATTGTTGATATAACATTATGATGACTATTTTCATGGTTACTATCATATGGATCATTTTCACGGCCTATAGTACTATATTGTTGAGTTGTATCATATTGACATGTATGATTTTCACTCTATCATTTGGACATGTATCATATTGACTTGTATCAATTTGAGTTACATAATTTATCAATTTTATTTATATCATTTGTAAATGTATCATTTTCACTTATGTCGACTGTTGGCCATGTATCATTTTGACATGTTTTTGATGTACTAGCATATTTGACTTTCACTTGTTTTAGTTATATATGATGATGATCTTATTAGTAATGACTTGTCAATTTATATATATTAAAAGTGGTCGATGATTTTTGGATAGATATTTATTAAGTATGATGATTTTAATTTACTGTTCAGGATGGATGTTGTCAAATTCAATTAAATTATAGATATTTGACTCACTTGTTTTAATTATAGATGATGATCATGTTACACTAATTATATTATTATTTAATCATATGAGATAAATAATTAAATTAATTTATAATCATATGAGTTATTTAAGAGACACGATATATTTAACTAATTAAATTGAAATAAAACATATTAAATTAATAAATGGAAGCCAAACTAGAAGCAAACCAGAAGCAATCTTGGAAGAAAAATAGGAAGAAAAACTGGAAGCAAACCTGGAAGAAAAACTGGAAGCAAAACTAGAAGCAAAACTAGAAGCAAAACTGGAAGCAAAACTGGAAGCAAAACCAGAAGCAAAACTAGAAGCAAAATTGGAAGCAAACCAGGAAGCAAAACTGGAAGCAAAAACATAAGCAAAATTGGAAGCAAACATGGAAGGAAAATTGGAAGAAAAACTGGAAGCAAGACCGGAAGCAAACTTGGAAGCAAAACTAGAAGTTAAACTGAAAGTAAAATTGGAAGCAAAATCAAAAGCAAACTTGGAAGCAAAACCATAAGCAAAACTGGAAGCAAAATTGGAAGGAAAACCGGAAGCAAAACTGGAAGCAAAACCCGAAGCAAACCTGGAAGAAAAATTGGAAGCAAACTTGGAAGCAAAATTGGAAGCAAACTTGGAGACAAAACTGGAAGCAAAACTACAAGCAAAAATGGGAGTAGACATGGAAGCAAAACCGGAAGCCAAATTGGGCGCCAATTTCGGTGCAATTTCTGACGTTACTTCCGGGGGCTATTTTAGGCACTAACAGAGGCGCTATGATTTTTTGATGCTAAATCTAGCACTACATCTGCACTAAATCTGGTGAAAATTCAATGCAAAATCTAACGTCGAGTTGACCATGCCTGTTTGTGTCGATTTTAGCACCAACCAAATTGTTCAACTCATGGCTCAAAATACACTAAAATCTGGCGCAAAAGTCGGCACTAATTGCCTATTGTGCTATTGTGTTCCTTCACTCAAACAGTCTAAGATATCAACATCTACTTGAACCTCATAGCTAGTTCAAGTAGATTCCCACAACATATCCTCTAGACACAGAAGTGGAATATCAATCCAAATTATCAATGTTATATACCCAAAAATAGTTTATGCTTAGAGTCAAATGGTCGAACTACATGGTCTCTGCATGTACAACATAGGCAAGGCTCATTAGCCCCCGGGACCCTAGGTCAATCCCCTTAGGTTTCCAACATGCTTTATTTGAGCTTAGTCAAAAAAATGCAAAATCCAAAAATAGTCAAAGATACAAAATCCAAAAACATTCACATAATAGAAAAAGGTCAAAAACATTCAAAACAAACCAAGCAAACTACGAGCTTCTGCATGTACAACGTAGGCAAGGCTTATCTTTGATGAGCCCCTAAGGCCCTAGGTTAGTCCCCAAAAAATGTCAAAAACATTCATAAAACTTATAAAAATCAAAAAGATCCATGTCCGCCATCATAATTCACAATAAAACATCATCCATAATAAACAGATCATCACACTCACCCTTTGACAAAACAAACAAAACAAACAAACAAAGCATCAAAATTTGGAACCTTCAAGCAGACAATCACAGAATAATTTGATCGCAAATTGAACTAAAACAAAAGCTAAGTATCAAATACATATCTTTTTGACAAGACCCAACAACATCTTGAGATATGCCTTAGCGGATCCATTCCTACGATAGACATGATCAACACCGGATAATAGACCCACCCCAAACAGCTATGGCAAGTGATATAATGGCATTGTTTTATCTTTTGTTGTCCTATTTTTTGTGATTTACATTATTGACTCATTCCCAGGATCTCTCGAGGATGTCCATAAGGATTTAGAGAAGAAGGAATTGGGGCATTTGAGCGTAATTTCGATTTGTTGTTTTTGGATAGTCTTGTTATACAACCATGGCGAATACTTGCTTTGTTCTATGTGTGGAAGGCATCTTTGAAACATTTCATGTAACAATGACATGTTAGGTTCTTAATACCTCTTGTGTTACTGGTCCGACATGTTTTTAAAGCTTCTCACCCATACACTCTAACAAGGTTTTCGTATGTCTGGTTTGAGCAAGAATACTCCTTGTTTGTAGAGTCAAATTCCATGCAATAAATACAAAGTCGCCTTGGTCATTAATACCTTGGTGCATCGTATTTATTTTCTATATCAAAATGGATTGTTCAAACTACAAAGTCTCTAAAGCAAAGCAAAAGCAACTCATCACTACTAACAACATCACATTTCTATCTATCATCAATATTTCTTCTAAATTCTCATCACATTTCTATCTATCATCAATATTTATTCTTATTAACATCACACTTCTATCAAATCATCAACATTTCTTCTAAGTAAGATTTACATAGCAATATCATTAGTACCATTCTACATTCACAATAATGGAAACATACATCATGATGATATTAAATAATAAAAACATCATGTATGGGGCATACATTTTCACATCACATAAACATACATCATCATATATCATCATCACATGAGCATAAAATGAGAATGAATCGAAGAAGTTATATATCATATATATCATCATCAAAAAGGAGAATACATCATCAGTGTGATAAGATATACAAAATTACAATATCTATACAAGACCTCGACTGGACCAATGAGTATAGGGATACAAAATACATGTCTACAAAATTCCTCTGAACAAGGAACAGCATAAAGATCAAGTACCCAAAATAAGACCCCAACGAGAAAAGTACGAAACCCTATAGATCACCAAAATGATCTGGTTGTCTCACAAACTGATCACCTGCACCACCAACTGCACCATCACCACCCATAGAACTAGGCTCTCCAAACTGTGGACATCGAGCACCCCTGGGAATAGTAGCCTCATATAAAGTCTGATAGTAGGTAGACCTCTGCAAATAATGATCACGTTCTACCTTGAGAGTATCTCTCTTTGTGGTCAGCAACTGTACAAAAGCCTCTGCAACATGTCATCGACCACTCTCGCTATCCCGCTCAGTCCTCAAGATATCTATCTGAGCCTCTGCAGCATGTCATCGACCACTCTCACTATCCCGCTCAGTCCTCAAAATATCTATCTAAGCCTTTGTAGCATGTTGTCTCACTATCTCTACATCTCTGGAAGCAGTCATCTGAGCTAATAGTATGTCTCCATCCCTAGCTAGTGGAGGAGGATATGGAACCTACCTACGACCCTACACCTGAGGTGGCTGCTCATCCTGATCACCGTGTGCTCTATCATGATGAGCTCTACCCTGAGCTCTATCCAACTGCTCTGCAAGGACCTCAATACATTGTCACTCCCCACGAAGACCTGTAATACCTAATCTACCTGAATTGGGAGTACCCCGAGAAAAGTAAGTCTCAAAGGCTTGTGGCGAGACCACCACTCATCATAGTCATCAGAGGTACCTGGATCTGTAGGACCAATAGACCAACCCTAATCAACTGGGGCAAGTGCTCTGAACTCAGCAATAGCAATATCTATATTTGGCTGAATACCCCATACACGAACCTCCCGTGTCGTCTGACCAAAATGAGCCTCATAAGTATCAAGAACTCAGCCATGTCTCTCCCCAAACTAACGACATATTTGATCTGGTAGATAATGCTCTAGCACAATATCAGAATGACCAAGCAACCAATGGGTCTGTCGACAATACACAAGGTGATCTGCATCCTCTGGCCAAGTATCACACCCCAAATATGGTTTCCACACAAAACTAGGAATATCATCAAAAAATTGACGCCAATAAGGAAGATCTCCAGGAAAGGTGTAGTGCACAAAATCCACATAACGATATGAGTATGGATCATCAGGGTGACAATCCTATATCCCATCTGGCAAAGCAACTGCAATGTGCTCCCACACCCACACATGCAAAAGTGAGACACCTGCGGAAATAGATTTCCCACCCCGATACACTACCTCGTGCATATCTTTGTATAAGTGAGTGAGAAGAAATGGACCCCAAGCATATCTCATCCCATGCTTAAGCATATTCTCAATGCACACACCCCAACCTATGGGAAACTATCGACCTCAGCTATCAGGAACAACAATTCCTGAAATCAAACCACATAGAATAAGCGAGATAGGATCTGCACTGTCAGAAAAATTAGACAAATCAATCTCTAACTGATGTATCATTAAGTGTCAAGCACCTAACACACATTTCATAGCATGGATACCATGTAAAATATGATATGTAACCAACTCCCCATGGATAGGAAGATGAAGTATCCTCCATACATCCTCAAGTGTGATAGTCGCCTCTCTTGTAGGTAGATGAAACGAGGATGTTTCTGAATGCCACTGTTCCACCAATGCGGTCATCATGGTAGAATGAGTCCTGATAGGAGGCATATAACAAATGTGTAGTATTCCCACAACATCAACAAATTCCTGCTCCAACACACAAAAATGGGCAATGGGATCGAACAAATGTCGCGGACGTCTCTCCCTAGGTTGTAGTACGCTAAGGACAACCTGCAATCGTTTTCAAACTATAATGTTAGGGTTTCACTCTAAACAAATGGGAGACACAATATAACACAAAAAATGATGACAAACGATATTTAGGATGACAAACAAACACATGCTAGGGTTCCAAGAAAAAGCTAAAGTCAAACGAAGCAGGAGTCAAAAGCAAAGGTTTTGAGCAAATGCTTAGAAAATACAAAACAAAAGTGAGATTTTTAGGAAAAGGCGAGCTTTTTAGGCAAATGCTCAAAAACAAAGGCGAGGAAATATGAAAAAGGTGAGGAAATACGGCAAAGGCGAGCTTCCAAGGCCTCAAACAGTCAAAGGCGAGCTTTTAAAGAAAATGCTCAGAAAACAAAGGCGAGAATCTTGAGCAAAGGTGAGGAAACATGGAAAAGGAATGCATCCTAGGAAAAGGCATGGATTCTTAGTAGGAAAAGGTGTGAAAACCAAGGCAAAGGCGTGGAAAACAAGAAACTTCACTTTTGACCTAGAAAAATTTGTACACGCAAAACAAGAACAAAATGAGATGGAAACAAAAAAGTGAGAAGGTACATATCAAGCCACCAACGTCTGAAGGTCGTCCAACCTCTCAAACGAGCTCAGAACGATGTGGGACAACATCAAAACACAAAATTATTCCTCGAAAACTAACAAAATGAGAGAACCAGAGACAAGAATTAGTTATAGAGTCAAAACACAAAATGAGCTATCTACAAGACAAATTGCCTATATAAGCCACAAGAAAACCCTAATTTCTACTTAGGGAAACTTCCTACTTTCAAAATAGAAGCTCAGAGAAACATTGGAATGAGAAACGAAGGACCTATAAACCTAATTCTATGACCTAAACACATCGGAACAGAAATAGAACAAAGTCGTGAGCCTGACCTCAAAAATTCAAAGTTTTAGTCAACCTCTCGAGGGGGCAGCATAGAGTCTTAAAAAAAGAATCTTTGAAACAAAGCAACCAATACTTTGTATGAAAGAGGGGAAAAATGTAGACATGTAAAATTGACTTAACACTTATCACAAATTCAAAATGTCTCAGAACAACCCCAAAGCGACTCGGAACAACTCTGAATCAACTCGAAACTTCTCAGAACAACCCCAAAGTGAATTGGAACAACTATGAATCAACTTAGAATGTCTTAGAACAACCCTAAAGCGATTCAGAACACCTCTGAATCAACTCAGAAAGTCTCGAAATGACCCCGAAATGACTCGGAACAACTCTGAATCGACTCGGAATGTCTCAGAATGACCCTAAAATGACTCAGAACAACTTTGAATCAACTCAGAACGTCTTAGAACAACCCTGAAACAACTCTGAATCAACTCAGAATGTCTCAGAATGACTCTAAATCAACTCGAAACGAATCTGGATCAACTCAGAATATCTCTAAATTAACTTGGAACATCTCTGAAACATCCTGAATCATCTCAAAATCATCCCACGACATCTCACAACACATCGAATGACATCGAACGGCATCTGAAAACCTTATTTCCTCTATTAATTAAATAATACAATGTTATTTGATTAATTCACATTTCATCATTTCTCGACAAATTAAATAAATATCATTTTATTTAATAAAATCTTGAAAACCCTAATTCTACTATTAATCGAATAATACAACATTATTTGATTAATTCACATTTCATCATTTTTGACCAATTAAATAAATTACATTTATTTAATAAAGTCCTAATCTAATCTTATTTTGTCCTGATTAGTTAAACAACGCTAATTATTTGATTACATCACTAATTCACCTTATTCCTCAAAATTAATTGAATTATTAAATCATAATAATTTAATTATGACACTTCCCTCCAAAATTTGAATAATCAAATCAAGTCAAACTATTCAAATTAGAAAAAATCAAAATTGAAATTAATTAATTAATTAATATTCCTCACCCACTTTTTGATTGAGGAAATCATGGATTACTAACAAATCCATATAATTTTGCTAACTCAACCATCTAATTCCTAACTCAACCCTAAGTGATCAATCAATTGCTAACTAAGCAATCAAAATCCTAACTAGCCAATCTATTCTTCAATCACCCTAATTGTACAATCAACTTTGCACAATCTCCTCATGTCTAAATCCTCTCAACTCATTTTGACCGTTGATCTGGATATTCTCCAACGCGATCTTGATCGTTGATTCAAAATTGTTTTTCCTATAAAACAAGCCTTTCTCTTCATAAATTAGGATGATAATTTCAACTTACCTTATACAACAAAGTGTTGTCAAGATCAACATTGATAGAACTTCATCATTTCTTCAAGAACAAGCATCAATCATCAAGCTTTTGTGTACAAGCAATGGAGGCTTTGCAGTGATACGAACAACCCAACATCATGCAAATACACTCCAACATGGGATGGTAATATTTTCTTTTGTTATTTGAATTCATTTTGTTAATCTTAGGATCTCATTTCATTCAAATAGCTTAGATTTGCATATTTCATGAGTGAAGGAATAGGATAGATTAAGTGTTTTGAATTAGATTAGTTTATGATTTCAATCTTGCATTTGATCTTGTTTTTTGCATATTTCCTTATGGATTCCTTCCCCCTCACACACTTACCATCAAAACTAATTGAACCTTTTCCACATATCTTAGCAGATGTATCATCACCAAACTTAACAAGACCACCTTCAAACTTCACAAGTTTAAAAAAATTACTCTTATCACCTACCATATGATTTGAGCATCCAATGTCAATAATCCAGTATTTGTTTTCCTCTCTTGCATGAGAGTAATTCACCATAGTTCCATTATGACCCGCTTTCAAGGAAACTTCCTTCATACATATCTCAGAGTTAGCAAAATTAGGTCCAACATTTAGAGCCATGAACAAGCATTCATCATTTTCATCATTTAGGTAATTAGATTCATCATCAGATATACTAGCATCTTCTTTAACATAATAACTTCTCTTAATTGATTTACCTTTATTCTCCATAAATTTTTCATTTGAAGATTTGACTTGACATCTTGAAGCATAATGACCTATCTTTCCACAATTAAAACATTTGAAAGGTAACTTTTCTTTGTATTTTCTTGTGCCCTTTTACAATCTCCTCACAAAGTTTTCTTATAACTCATCGAACTCATCTAGATTTGATTCCTCGTTCTTCTCTGCTTTTCCAACTTTAAAAGCAGTCTCTTTTCTTGAATCACTTGGACCAAACTCTCGCAATTAAAAAGTAGTTAAAGCACCAAACAACTGATCTCTAGAATAATGATCTAAATTTTGAGCTTCTTCAATAGTAGAAACCTTATGACTATAAGATTTAGGAAGATTTCTTAATACCTTCTTTACCACCTCATCTTCTAATTTTTCACCAAGGCCTCTGATGAAATTGACAACTTCGCCCACTCTAGGCATGTAGCCTGAAATATCTTCATCTTTTTCCATCCTTAGGGTTTCAAACTTAGTCTTTAGATTCTACATCTTTGCTTGTTTGACCTTATCATCTCCTTCACAGAAACTTTCCAGCTTCTTCCAAATTTCTTTAGCAGATTTGTGGCCCATAACCTTCACAAGTTCTAAATTAGAAAGACCACTCAAGAGAGCATACATTTCCTTTTCATTGTTCTCATAACCTTTGATCTCATCATTAGTTGATGGTAAATTAGTAGGAATTGTATATCCATCTTTAATTGAATTGCAAACTCCAAACCCTAGGGAGACAAGGAAACCTTCCATCCTGGTCTTCCAAAATGCATAATCAAATCCATCAAACAAACGAGCCTCTTTCTTGTGCACCATCGAATCTACCTCAAGCGGTTAATCTTTCTTCTAAGGAACCTTTCTCTCATACCAATTGTTGAATACACAAGACAACTAAAAGGAGGGGTGAATCAGTTGTACATTAAAACATCAAAACCCTTATTAACATTTAGATTTGTATTAGCTCCTAAACCCTTAACAACCATTAAGCCCTTATCAACCATTAGTAGAATATAAACATGAGAAATAGTAATGAAAACACATCTAAACACATGAGAACACAAAATTTACATGGAAAACACAAGAATTCAAAAACCATGGTGAGGATTAGCTCACAATATAAAGTAATTGCAACAGTGAATACAATAGGCTCACTGCAAGAAGGGCTCAATGCCCAAAAGAAATAAGGGCTCACTGTCAATGTCTCATTGGCAAATTATAAAGAAGATAGAAGATTGATACAATGATAAATCCATCTCAGAGATACAAAAAATATCTACCACTAAAACTTTGCACCATCAACAACTCCCAACTCACTACTTTCAGAAACCTTCAGTGCTCCGTAAATGTAGACCCTTCTGCTCACTACATTGGAGTCATAGGCATTAAGCTCGTTGATAGGCTAAAAGTCTACCATTAATTCTAGTATGGATTTTCCTAGTTTTGTGTTTATCTTAGCTTACCTTTTGGCCTTTCTCCTCCTAAATTGTCATAATAATTATAAAGAATTAAAGATAATTAATGTGGATTAGAGGATGTAAAATGTTCTAGCAATTAACCGATTATGAGGTACTAATTCTGGTGGTTGTGTGAAACAAGAGTCTTGAGGTCAAGAGGACAAGTGATGAAGATTTCCTAGAGGATTCCCATGATCTTTGGATTTCATTATTTATTGTCTTTTAGCATATGTGTAGTAATTAGTTTTATAATCGGGTTTGTAATCAGATTTGGGACTTACAAAAACAGCAGTCAGAGTCCACCTCACTATTTTCAGAACCAATTAAGTATTTCTAGTCATATAATTACAAATCGTGGATACATCTATTTTAGATATTCTATTTTGTATTTAGATATATATGCTCTCTCGTATGTGAAAGATAATCTTCAATTCAAATTTAATATAAGCATAAGACTATTATCAAGTTACCAGTGTTGAATTTGCATATTGTTTGAAATCATTCTTTAGTCAGCTAGTTAGGAGACAGGGCCCACTCCTTAACCAATTATTTGATTTATTTTCTTGTTATGTTGTAAGGTATGATTTATATTTGTTCAGTGATTTTATATGTTTGCTATTAATTTTTTAAGTTCAATAATTTTGTATGCATAAGTTATTAATTTTTTAAGTTCAGTAATTCTATAAGTGTGTTATTAATTTGTTAAGTGTGGTGTATGCTTTCTTTTTAAAAGGATCATTAACGTGTGGCATAAGCACAAATTTTAGTGATAATTCATGTGCAAAATTATGAAAGATGCATTGTTCTTAGAACAAGAAAATGATCTACACAGTCTTAACAGATCCTATCACCAGGACACCACAGGTCTTGTCTCCTAGTTATTGTAGCTCCTATCACCAGAATTATTTAAATGAAATTTTAGTGTTATATTTTTTCTATTAGACCTTATATAATATTTAAAGAATTGTGGTGATTTCAAGACATTGATCTTAAGCATCTAAAAGTAAAATTCAAAGTGTGTGTTGATTTGAAACAAGAATGTATTGATTAAAAATAAGATTTAATTAAGTTGCAGTTTAAATTTCCAAATGCATTTCATAAACACTCATATTGCTATCTTCATCCCTTAGGTATATAGCCACTACACCTTTCTAAAGTATGTGATCCCTAGATTGACATTTAAGAACAAACTGAGGAAGTCAACACGAATTCCCCAAGGATTGATTCAATTATATTTGATAGAATTACAAGGATGGTTTATCCCCAATATTGATCCACAATTTTGTCCAAACATTTTTTCATCATTTCTGGGGAATGGTGTTAAAGGCCTGAAATCCTAGTAAGTTGAGTCAGGACCAGTGCGCCAAGGAAAAAGTTTGCATGATTATTGACCTCGCCTGTGTAAGTAACCTTGGTTTTCTCTATTATAGATCATATAGATGCATGAATCACAATAGAGACAGTAAAAGGATATCTGTTAAGAAAAATTTAGGAAATAGTTCACAGCAAGAAAATCCACAAAATAAATTAAAGCCATTAATTGTGAATACATCATCCGGGAAGGAACTAGCTGAACCTAATATTGAAAAATGTGTCATTGAGTCTACCTTCGAGTCTCCTTCTGGTGTCCAACATGAGTCACTTGAAGATTCATTTAAAAAGGTTGCTAAATTATTTTGAAAATCTTACGAACTCAGAAGTGGTAAGAGCCCAAGAGACCTTAAGCCATTCACATCTTTCTACACCCTTTGGGCATTTGGAACCATGGAAAACAATAACAATGATGAAAGATAATTGGCCAACAACAATCATATTACCTATAAGTTTTCCATTACCCATCCAAAAGAGGATGCCCCCATGAAGAGCATACCTCACTCTGCCTTGCCTATCTTTCAAGGTATTTCTATGGAAGACCCTGATATGTGTATCTTTGAATTTGATGTTTTATGTCATAGTTATGATTATTGCAACAATGCACAGAAAATTAAACTATTTCCAGCTACTCTGAAGGATGCAACATTGTAATGGTTATTAGACGAGGACATGAAACCATTCATAGTTGGGACAACATGAAGACAAAGTTCATAGAGAAATACCAAGAATATTGCAAGACCAAGGAAATCTGAGATGAGATATTTTGCATCATGCAACACGAAGAAGAGACTTTAGAATATTATCTGGAGCATTTTCTATTTAGTCTACAAAGAACTAGGAAAACAGGGTTAAGCAATGACACTATAAAAATGCTCTTTCTTAGGGGGATTAGGGATGAATGTTTGGATATTTTGAATCTTATAGGTGGTGGAGATATTTCCAAATTGAGGTTTGATCATATCTTTGATGTTTTCAAGAACTAATCATGCTCCACTCATTTAGTAAGAGGGTACATCGGGAAGCATGTCTCTTCCTGAGGGACATTAGGTGTCACAAAAAGAGAACTAGGTACATTGCTCGAAGACCTCAAAACTGATCTACTGAGTCACATGGGTAAGCAGATCGAAACCTTGTATACATGGAAGAAGCAAGAGGATGATGAAAAATCCCTTGTTGTCTTTTGTCCTATTTTTCATAAAAGGAATAATAGTGAAGAGTGTCCCTACAACAAAACAAAAATCTCTTCTTTAGAAGATTCCAGTAGAGACACCATTCTAAGACCTCTTCTTGTAGGCATGACTGAAGTAGAATATACAGATGAGCCTGTTTAATTTATGGCCCAAAGGAGACCTTGGCAACAATGAGGAATACCCCCAACTAATTATCATGCATCACATCCAAGTCCTTTTCCTCATCAAAAAAATCCTTTCCCAAACCAACCTAGATGGTTTGGAGGATGGAAGAAACATCCACACTACCCCTAGTGGACACAACAATATCCACATGCTCCATAATCATGGAAAGCATGGCAAGCACCACCACCAACATATCATAATATCAATTGTACCCTCCATATCCACCACCATCAGCAATAAATCCCTATTAGTAGTCACAACAACTCTTATCACATGTTCCATCATCATCTAATTAACCATCTAGTTCAACCCAACCACCAAAAGCAACGTCTATGCCCACACAACCATCACCCAATCCAAATAATAAAGTGGTTCAACCAATTTACAGTAATGAGGTGATAGGATACCCAACGTATCCTATCAATACTCTAGAAATTTATTGTGTATAACTAAGATCATAAAGAATCTTCAAGGACCAACTATCATAGAGATAGAAGATTCTCCAGTAGAACCAATAGAAGAACAACCAAGGCCCCCATTTCTTGATAGGTTTCAAGAACAACCAAAACAACAAGAAACATCTCAATCAAGTTTTGATTTCATGAATGAATTGAGAAATGATAACATTAAAATCCCTCTCTTGCAAGCCATTCAAGATGTTTTAGTGTATATGAGAGCAGTCAAAGAACTACGTGGGAGAAAACAACAGAAGAAACAAGACCCCAAGACAATCCAAGTTATTGGAAAAATTACAAATTTGATGTTGGGAAAGATTCATGTTCCTAAGTATACATATTCTAGGAGCCCAATGATAAAGGTACGTGTTGGCAATATAGTTATCCCAAATACCCTTGTAGATTTAGGAGTAGCCATAAATGTAATGACAAATGAGACTAAGGAGAAACTAGCCCTTCATGGACTAAGACCTACTCCAATGGTCTTACAAATGGAAAATTGGTCCCTTGTAAAGCCAAAAGGTATGATTGAAGACATTATTATTTTTGTTGAGTCTTGGGAATATCCCACAGATTTTATGATTTTACAACCAAAAATTAAGTTGGGGGGATACCCCTTAATTTTAGGCAGACCTTGGTTAGCCACAACTAATGCTTTTATTAATTGTAGGTCTAGCAATATGGTGATTTCAAATGGAGAATAAACAAAGCAACTAATGGTGTACCCTCCAACACAACCTTTATTAGAAATAGATGATCCATTGTGGATCGATAGTGATTTAGATGAATCTTTGCCTATTTTGACAATTGATCAAAGTAGGGAATTCAAAGAAATATCAGAAGACAATGTTCTTAATAATTTCTTGCAAAATCACTATTTGTTTGATAATATTTTAGAAAAAAATATTTTTCCCTTGGGTATAAATGACAATTTCCCATTTGGGAATTTTCTATTAGTTATTAATTCATAATCTATTCAATATTTCATTACTTTGCATTAGTTATTACCACACAATTGTATATATAGTCCATTCTTAGTATCTGAGAATTTTGATCCATCCTCATCTAGTTCCCAACTGCTTGTTGTACAAATACTCCTGTCCAATCTTAGGCTATGGAAGTTTTACTTAGAAAAATGCTTAATATAAACCCCAACCTAAGTCCCTCATAGTTAGAAGATCTCATTGCTATGTTGCATTCCTATAAAGATTCCTTTGCTTGGAATTACCAATAAATAAGAGGAATACACCATGCCACTTGTACACATCACATATATATATAGGAGGGAATTCGACCTATCAGACAACCCCAAAGAAGATTGGATCATATCCTACAAGAAAATGTTAAGGATGAATTACAAAAGTTACTCAAAATAGGATTCATCTATCCTAACTCTAATAGCCAGTGGGTGTCACCTCTTGTGGTAGTTCCCAAGAAGAATGGGAAGTGGTGAATATGCATAGACTATAGGGCCCTTAATAATGCTATCGAGAAAGACCATTTTCCACTACCCTTTATTGATCAAGTCCCAAATACCCTTGCTGGAAAAAAGTTCTTTTCCTTGATAGATTTAGTGGTTACAATCAAATCCATATAGCCCCAAAGGATCAAGACAAGACCACTTCCACTTGCCCGTGGGGTACATTTTTTTATAATTTCTTACCTTTCGGATTATGTAATTCTCCTGCTACTTTTCAATGGGCTATCTTAAGTATTTTTATAGATTTGGTTCATGATTGTGTGGAAGTTTACATGGATGATTTTACTATTTATGGTGACATTTAAGAGGAAGAAAAGGTAAATCTACAAAAGGTTCTTAAAATATGTATTGATACTAATCTATCCTTAAGTCATGAAAAGTGTCATATCTTAATGACTGAGGGTATTGTCTTAGGAAATTATATTTTTTCGAAGGGAATTGAGGTAGATCCCAAAAAGGTAAAGATAATTCAAAACTTATCTATGCCTAATAAAAAATATCTTCTTAGTTTTTTGGGTCATGTTGGATACTATAGAAGATTTATTCAAAATTTCAGTAAAATTGCCTCACCTCTTTTTCTTTTGCTAGGTAAAGATGTTGATTTTTCATGGAAACAAGAGTGCCAACAAGCTTTTGAAGAAATTAAAGGGAAGATTATAACTACACCAATTTTATGAGGACCACATTGGGAATTGTTGTTCCATATTCATACCAATGCTTCAGAAAATTCCATGGGAGCGATGCTTGGGAAAAAGGATGATTCTCTCTTTTATTCCATTTATTGTATTAGTAAGAATTTTATTGGTGCAGAGGTAAATTACATTGTAACTGAAAAATAGTTTTTGGATGTAGTCTATGTAGTAAAAAATTTTGTCATTATATAACTGGTTATAAAGTCTTTGTACATACAGAGCATTCTACTATAAGATTCTTAATGAATAAGCCAGTTGTTATAGGAAGAGTGATTCGATGGTTGCTTTTATTATAGGAATTTGATATCACTATTCTTGATAAAACCGGACATGAAAATGTCATTGTTGACTTTCTATCCACGTTGCAGTGTGATAACAAACTAATACCTATGGATGATGCTTTCCTGGATGAACATCTTTTTGAAATTTTTGGATAAAAATCCCATGGTTTGTGGACATTTCCAATTACCTTGTCACTTGCATATTTCCACCTCACTTTTCTCTAAGAGACTGATGAGAGATTATAGGGCTTTGTGGGCAATATAGTTGGATTAATGGTTTACTCTTTCATACTGGAATTGATAATATCATATGTCAATATGTTATAGAGGAGGATGTCTTTGACATACTTCATGCATACCATTTTGAGCCTCGTGGAGGACACTTTTTAGCATAAAGAATTTCTAACAAAGTTTTGATTGCAAGGTATAACTGGCCAACAATCCATAAGGATTATAAAAGATATGTTCAACATTGTGATAAGTGTTAGTGTATGGGCTGACCCACACATTCTGATGAGATTCCCTTACACCCTTAGTTATCAATTGAACCCTTTGAGAAATGGGGTTTGTATTTTGTAGGACCAATTAATCCTCCCTCTAGGAATAAATAGTATATTCTATTTTGTGATGATTATGTAACTAAGTGGGTAGAAGTAGAAGCTTTGAAACATACTAGAGATACAAAAGTTGCTAACTTATTATACTCTAAGATTTTTACCAGGTATGGCATAACACGAGAGATTGTTATAGACCAGGGACCACAATTCACATCCAATTTGGTTGCAACTCTGGTTTAGGAATATGAAATCAAACATTGAAAATCTTCTTCATACCATCCACAAGCCAATGGGAAAGTGAAGGTGACCAATCGGGAATTGGAGAATATGATCATGAAGATTGTGGCACTACACAAGGATTGGGCAGATAGACTTCCTGAGGTCGTTTGGGACTATAGAACGATTTGGAAGACAACCACCGGTTTGACACCATATGAACTTGTTTATGGAAAAAAGGTTATTTTTCTCATTTAATTTGAATTGAATACTTTGCACTTCTCTTCAATTGGGGATGAGTCTCACCAAAGCCTAAAATGAAAGGATAACTCAACTCCATTCCTTGGATGAAATGCATCAACAATCCCTTTTTAACGTAGAGGTGGTGTAACAACAGCAAACATAATGGCATGACCGCTTCATTCATCAACGAACGTTTCAACCTGGTGATTGGGAATTACTCTATGACTCATGGTTCTAGGAATTCAAAGGGAAATTTCACACTTGATGGCTCAGTCCCTATGAGATAAGAACTATTTATGATAATGGTGTTGTTCAATTATGCACTATGGATTTAGAACGTATGGCTCTCGTTGTCAATGGGCACCGTTTGAAACTATACAAATGACTCATTTCTAAAGAAAAAAAAAATTTGTAATGTGATGAAGGAGCTTACTCTTGTTCCTATCACCTCTCCAAAATAAGTGATAAAAAAAAAAGAAAAAGAAACGAAAAAAAAATAAAGAAAAAAGGAGAAAAAATTGCAATAAAAGACCCAACAACGAAAACCCTTGGGCGTTGTTGGCCAGTTATAATTTGAAAACCAGGACACTGGCAGCTTGTCATCGAGAACAAAAAAATAATGAAAAATTTTAAAATAACAAAAAAAAATATAAAACAATCAGAGAAAAAAATACATAAATAAATTTAAAAAATATTATTAAAAAAAAAAAACATATATAATAATAATATATATAATAACAAAATAAATAATAATAAACTAAACTAAAGTGTGGCCACTCCTACCTCGTTTGACTTCCTATCACTGCTCACTTGTCGATGCGTCAAGAAGGGTTCTCTTCTAGGTCATTTTCCCCCTTCATCCACCTAACCTGTATCATTCCATCCCACTACCATTCTTCGTCACCCTTCATCTACCTTGTCCCCTCTCTGATTTGACATATTATGTAGGTCCCTATCATCTTGACTTGTGTTGCATGGACATTTGTCACTTTCCACCCATTGGCCATCCTACGCCAACTTTTTCTAACCTGATTCATTGTTCAAATGGTCACTTCATTTGGTTATTTCACTGTATCATTATGTAGTATGTCATCTTTTATCAAGGTGGATTTGCTTAGTGCCCACTTGCATCGTACCAATGCCACGTTTTCTCCTCTTGTGTTGACACCTCAACTTGCTTCTCCACTAGCTTCCTCCTCTACACTCTTTGATTGGACCACCTCAGCCCTACCGGTATCCTCGTCATCCTTCATCGCTTTTTGCATCATTGTCGATGTACTCTAATGGTAATTCACCAAAGGTATTGTATTTCTTTCATTTTATATTAATATATTTTCTTTTTTACATTTATTATGGCAACACCGAGGACTGTGTCATATGCTTAGCTAGGGGGTGGGCATGCCATGTCATGATTACCATTATCTCACAACACCAATTTACTCTGCTATGATAACCGTGTTTGTTTGTTTCTACGGAGTTAATCTAATATATGGATTTTGAGTACATAATTTGTGATCTTTATCATCGGATAGTTTTCATTTCTCCTACTGCTAATACTCATCACCATTAGTGGTATTCACAAATGACAAGAATCCATTGATATGCAGAATGTAAGAGCTAATGCAACAATATATCAAGCTTTTGAGGATGCAAGGTAGCATGTCTTCTTCTCGAAGCTCTATAGATATGATGATGAGGTAGCTTTTAAGTTTTTCATGGCCTTCATTAGTGATATTAATTCAACAGAAGTTTGGGGACTTTCTTTTCCAGTCATTGCACAAATCATAGTGGAGGTCACTAGATTACCTAAGACTAGAGAATCCTATTTTGTTGTCGATTGTGAACAAAGTAGCCAAACTTAAACAAAATTCTCAATAGTTTTTGAGACAAGGTGAGGCTTTGCATATGACATCCAAACAAGGCACCTTGTGAGCTTCACTTCCAAATCACTGACCAAATGTAGCTAAAGTCATAATCTAGTACATTGTAGGAGAAGGGAGGTATGTGTATGTTTTTGTACACCATTTTACGTTACTTTGTCATTTACGACACAATGACTTAGTTAATCTTCCACATTACCTCTTTCATTCAATTAAAAGGATGAGTTTAGAAGTGAAAAAAGAGAATCACAATTCTATGGCACACCATGGGTTGATAAAATTAGTTGTCATGAGGGGTTTAGCACAATCTGTACCTTCAGTTAGTTGGGTTGTGTTTTCGAAGGAAGAAAGCTCCTCTAATTCTTCAGCTCCAAAAATTGAGCTAGAGGCTCATAGAGTCGAGGATAATAACGACAACTCTGAGAACCAAGATAATGAAATTTAGAACCTATTTGATAAAAACCTAGGTCAAAATGATGGGATACATGTCCATGAAAATGGAAACCCTAGTGAGAAAATTGAGAATTTACAAGAAGAGGTGCATAAAAAATAGAGACGTGGTAGTGATGATAAAAAATTTAAGGGATCATATTGGAAAGGGTAAAGATTTTGTTGGTATTAGTACTCCTCTAGTAAAGACCTCTTATAACACCAAGTTTAAAAGAAAATATGAGGAGGCAACCTCTGGTTTACAAAGACTAGCCACTGTTTCTTGTACAATGACCCAAAAGTCCACAGAAATAGATGTTGAAATTGTAGCCACTAATCTTTTGAGAGGTAAATATAAACAAAGCCAAGAGCAGCATCGACAAAATAGAAGGAAAACAAAGAAAGCAAATAATAAGTCCCCTAAAGAAGAATATGAACTAGATGATCATGAAGAAGATATGTTTGAGCCCCCCACTAGTCCTCACAACTAGAGTGAAGAGGAAGATATAGGTGATCAAGGGAACATTTTTTTTTGAGACACATTTACATGAGCAATATGGTGACTTTAGACAAGGGAATAAACAAGATTTGGTGATACAAGAAACTAATACTCCTAATAGATAAAATATAAATCCTAAGATTGTAGTAGGGGCTTTTCTTAGCCATGACCTGTATCAAAAACTAACTCGATAACTAATGATATAGAGGAAAAATCACATGAAATCTCACAAACTAAGGAGTATTATGTAGAGGAAATTAGGGTTTGCAGGAAAAGGTGCATCGGTTGGAAACTCAAATGTTATTCCTTCAGCAACAATTGCAGCAATTTTTTAACAAAGGCCAACAACGGGTTGAGGAAGCAAGTGAGTTAAGATGCCAATTAGGGAAATTGGCTCAAAAACATAAACCGGACATAAGAGGTTCTATAACCTTGGAAGAGCATCGGGAGATAATTGAAATCTTGAAATCTTCATGGGAAGAGAAGATCAATGAAGAATGTATGACCATAGAATACCATGAGGAAAAATTCAATGAATTGAAGGCCTCAATGGAGCAAAATATTTCAATAGACTACATCTCCAAAGTAGAGAACCAACAGATAATCCAGGGTTTGAAATACAAGCGAGGAAAAGAGATAGTGACAACAGTGCAAAAGTAGACAATTGATTCAGCCTAAGTCTGTAAGTTATGCATGAGGACATGCAATGTCTTCAGCTGGGGGGAAAATGATGGGTTAAAATTTTTCCATTAATTCTAGCATGGATTTTCCTAGTTTTGTGTTTATCTTAGCTTACCTTTTGGCCTTTCTCCTCCTAAATTGCCATAATAATTGTAAATAATTAAAGATGATTAATGTGGATTGGAGGATGCAAAATACTTTATCAATTAACTGATTATGAGGTACTAATTCTAGTGGTTGTATGAAACAGGGGTCTTGAGGTCGAGAGGACAAGTGATGAAGATTTCCTAGAGGATTCCCATGATCTTTTGGGTTTCATTAGTTATTGTATTTTAGCATATGTCTAGTAATTAGTTTTGTAATCGGGTTTGTAATCGATTTTGGGACTTAAGAAAATAGTGTTTGGAGGCCACCTCACTATTTTCAAAATCAATTAAGTATTTATAGTCATATAATTACAAACCATGGACATCTCTATTTTAGATATTATGTTTTGTATGTAGATATATATATATATGCTCTCTCATATGTGAAAGAAAATCTTCAGTTCAAATTTAATATAAGCATATGACTATTATCAAGTTACCAATGTTGAATTTGTGTATTGTTTGAGCTCATTCTTTAGTCAACTAGTTAGGAGACAGGGCCCACTCCTTAAAAAATGATTGGATTTATTTTCTTGTTATGTTGTGAGGAATGATTTATATTTTTTCAACGATTCTATATGTGTGCTATTAATTTTCTAAGTTCAATAATTTTGTATGCATACTATTAATTTGTTAATTTCAGTAATTCTATAAGTGTGTTATTAATTTGTTAAGTGTGGTGTATGCTTTCTTTTTAAAAGGATCATTAACATGTGGCACAAGCATAGATTTCAGGGATAATTCATGTATGCAAAATTATGAAAGATACACTATTCTTAGAATAAGGAAATGATCTACACAGTCTTAACAGATCCTGTCGCTAGGACACCATAGGTCCTATCGCCTAGTTATTGTAGCTCCTATCACCATAATTGTTTAATGCAATTCAATGTTATATCTTTTCTATTATACCTTATATAATATTTAAAGCATTATGGTGATTTCAAGACATTGATCTTAAGCCTCTAAAAGTAAAATTTAAAGTGTGTGTTGATTTGAAACAAGAATGTATTGATTAAAAATAGGATTTAATTAATTTGAAGTTTAAATTTCCAAATGCATTTCATAAACACTCATCTTGCTATCTCCAGCCCTTAGGTATATAGCTACTACACCTTTCTAAATTCTACGATCCTCAGATTGACATTTCAAAACAAACTGAGGAAGTCAATATGAAGCTCCCAAGGATTGATTCAATTATATTTGATAGAACTACAAGGATAGTTTATCCCCAATATTTATCCACAATTTTTCCCAAACACTCGCACTTAATATCTCTACATAAGATTAAATTTGCATCTCAACACATCCTTGCATCTACACACACGTCTCCAACATTTTTCCTTGCCTTTATACCATTCGCAACCTTAAAAACATCTTTCAAGGTTGGCTATGCACCTCAAACATGCAAATTCAAATTAGGTTGGCACAAAAAAATTCCAGTAGTGGAGAGGAATGAAGGAGGACCACATCACACCTTAACTCAGACCTAAATCCATACACACACAACATGCCACATCCGCAATTAGTGTAAACACCCAAGTTCAGTCGAACCTATGTTAACACTATTAAAAATTTAAGTACATGCTTCCTTTGATCCAAAGATGACTCATAGACCACACCCAACACTTAAACACGTTTGAAATATTCCATCAACACCCTAAAATCCAACAAATCCTTCTCAAAAACATTCATCCAAAGAATGTAATAATTTTGTACACCCATTTAACCTTCCACATACTATAACTAATGAATACAACCTTGCGGAGCACCTAAACTCAAACAACTTAGACTAAAGATAGATATCAACAATATAAGCACACTTCCAAATTCGCAAGACTAGAAACCACAACACGAAGAAATGCAGAGCAATTCCATTTCTCCCAGACAACACTAGTGAACATAAATTCTTCTACCACATGATCTAGAACTTGAAATTATGGATATAACACCTTTGAACACCTCTAATCAACATATCCAAACCACACAAGAAAATCTTCAACCATGAAGAAATGTAGAGAAAAAAATTGAACACTACTCTGCCACATTGAACTCTCTTTTAATCAAAATTTATCAAAAGCACTTGGAAACCAACACCACAAACATCATCTCATCACATGTAACACCTTCTCAGCATATCAACCACATAAGAGGTTGAACATCCAAAAACATATTCTCATCAAAGCAACACTAGAGGTTGACATCGGTGATACTACTAATGACAACATAATGAAACCAATCAAAGCATCTCCATAGATTGACATCAATGCAACAACATAGATTTGTTGACATCAATGACAACACAAACTTCTAAAATTATTTTGTCCCCTTTTAAAAAAGAAAACTATTTTTATATTCTGGTAACTATAAAGTTGGGCATGGGTTTTCTATTACATCTGTAAAACAAACTCAACAATGATTGATTTAAAACTGGATTCAAATGATATTGTGGGTAACCCTATGTTGCAAGATGTAGGACCAAGAACAAATTGTCCAAAACATAAGGAAAATATAGACATTGTTTAATTGGAGGAATTTAGATGGAAAAAGAGTGTGGGGAACATGAAAAAATGTGGAATGACACCTCAAGTAGACATGTTAGTACCGTATGCTCCACTTTACGCCTCAAGGAATCAAGACCCTCACACTTTCATAATAGTAGGGGCTTTAGGGACATCCTTGCACACTCAAGCACAAATTAGCATGCAAGTCAAAGAATCAAGTACCAGAGAAAGACAAAAATTTGTAAATTCCAAGCAATATAGAAGGATTTTATAGCAAAGGAAAGCCAAGATAACAAGAAGATTAAAATGGTTGGGGTGTAATAATTTTTTCACAATCCTTCCAAAGCTTATGAGCTTTAGCTGTGCAACAACCAAATTTGAATCAATGTAAGGGAAAGTAAAGATACCTATAAAAGGGCAAGAAAACCATGAAAATTAGTTTGAAATGGAATACATAAGTAATCACCATTTCAAGTCCATTGAGAAGGAAAAGTAACATGAAGGGGAGGAAAATTTAAAATCAAAGGATGAAGGCGGACATGACCAATACAACCATAGTTAAAATCCTTTAATTTGGTCCTTAGATTTGTATGTTAGTGAGATAATGGGTCTAAAAAGGAGGCTTAAAGGATTAGAGTTGTTGGAGTGGATGAGGGATGAAAAGTGGTAAGAGGATGTGGATGAAAATCAAAATCTTTCTCTGGAAAACAAGCTACTTAAAGAGGAAATAGCCAAACAACAAGTCAACATGAAAACATGACATTAAGAAATTTCATCCATAAAGAAAGAACTAAAACATATCAACAATGGAAACATTCCTAAGGCAATGAAGGAGAGAGGCATTTCACATTTGCAAGAATCTCATTCAACAACAACAAGCATGGAAGTTAAAGAAGCTGAATTAAAGGAGAAATTGGAAGAGGTAAAATTCTGGGCCCAACTGGAAAAAAGGCCAACAAAGAATCAAAGAGAAGTAGGTTAAACTACAAATGTGGGATGAAATAACTGACATGATAAGACAAAAAATATAATAATAAAAGGGTTGAAAGATCATGGGGAAGTTGAGCACATTGACAAGTTAATAAAAGACTTTCTAGAAAACAAGCTGGAGTGAACAAGGCATATCCACCAAGCAATAAGTATTGGTAGAATGATGCAAGATGAGAAAATAGGAACATAAGAGTAACATTGAAAAATATGGAAGATAAGAGCAAAACCTTAAGGAACAAAAGGTTTCTTGAAGGTACACATTTCTATATAGATGAAGATCTAACCCCAACAAAATTAGAGGAAAGAAGAAAAGAATGGGAGCAACTTGTAGTAGCAAGAAATGCAAGTAACAAAGCATAGTTGTATAGAGGGAAAGCTCATATCAGTAATAAAATAGTACATTGTAAATAGGAAGGTGAGGCCCCCCAAGAACACCTCTCAATTTAGTAAGCTAGAATTGCAAAGGTTACTCTTGGAGGAGAGGTCCTAGTTTAGGGCCCATAGTAGAGGACATATTTGTCCTTATTGAGTCACATGGGAATGATGGTTGTAAGATCCCAAGTTTTGAAGGTTACACAAAGGTATTGGTTTGAAATGAGATAACTGAAAGTGACAAGGGACATGGAGATGTGGCAGTTTTCGTAAAAAAATTGTGGAAAAGAATCATACAATTGGAAAAAGAAGATCCAAATAATCAGTACATATGAATAAAAATAAAGATTAGAGAATTCACAATCTATCTTATAGCTTGCTACTTTGCCCCACCTGGCTTAAAATAGTATAAAAAGAAGAAACTAGACAAATAAGACCTATATGTAGCTTTGAACGAGGACATATCAACATATAATAACATAGGAAAAATTATCCTAATAAGAGAATTAATGCAAGAACAACAAATAAACAAGCTCTACACCTTAGAAATGAAGAGGGAATAAGAGACAACCCCCTATGGTTAGAAGAAGAAGAGAATCAAAAGTGGGAAAGAAATTCTCAAGACCAGAAAGGAGGCATCACATAGTATGGGGAAAAAATATTAAGGATATAAAACTTGTATGATTTGATTATATGCAACAAAATAAATGATTGGCCAAGCTCAAAGAACATTACCTATCATACTTGCAATGGGAAAAGTGTGGTTGATTATGTTATATGTTCAAAGAATCTTATGACAAGGTTAACATGAGTAGACATGAGGGATTGTCCCATAGAAATGAAATAAGTTCACAATCTAATATATGTTAAAATCAACTTGTAGAAAGGCACTCAACATCAAGATAGGCTGCAACCAAATAAAAATCATAAGGCTATTCAAGGCACAATCCTCTTGACATATAAAAACCAATATATTTTTGAACAATGCTTAAAAATAAAAACACAAGAAATAAGAGATATTGGGATGACCACTATAACCAAAAAATAAATAAGCAATGATAAATTGACTTCAATAATCCACAAGGCTCTCAATTTATGGAAAATATCTAGACATAAGAGACAAAAAAATAGCTTTTCAACAAATCTATGGTATGATGAAGAATGCAAGGAAACAAAAAGAATGGCCAAAATTGAGGGAAATAAAAAGGAATATGAAAAACTAGTGAGACTGAAAAAGAAGATTACATGTAAATAAGATGAAAAGAGATGAATTTTCTAGGGAGACACAACCCAAGAGGGTTGTGGAAAGAATCACAACAAAAAAACACAACTAAATTGAACAATATCACAAATTCACAATGGTTGGAATATGCAAAACTATTGTATGAGAGAGTGCAAGATAAAGACGTCCCTCTTGTGATCAATTTGAGGACTAAACTCTTCTCCACAAAAGACATCAAAGAAGGAATTAAAATATCATAGTGGGTAAATCGCAGGACATAGATGACTTACAATCAAAGTATATAAAATGGGGCATGGAAGCTCTCACACTACACATCAAAATTATATTCAATGAAGTTATTCAAAATGGATTTTTAAAAAATTGGATGACCAGTGTCATCATCCCCTTGCACAAAAGTGGAGATATCAACAGTCCCTCAAATTATTGCACTATAATGATTAACCTTCTCTTTGGAAAAATATTTGAGAGCATGATAGAGTGTTGAATTAGTATTTGGGCTAAAAAAAAGGAAAGAGGGCAAAAGGGCAAGTGAGCTTTAGACCAAAACACTCTACTATTGTGTTGGAACACAACAATCCACTGAGAGGGGGGGTGAATTAGTAGATCTTGAAATTTAGTCCTTAAAAATTTTGTGTATATTAAAACTTAATAAACTATGACAAACACATGCACATGAGAGATCAACACATAACACAAGATGTATGTGGAAAACTCAAGATGGGAAAAACCACGATGAGAAATACTGCTAGGAGCTACTGTCCTAATCTAGCCTCACAAAGAAATCCTCTATTACAAATTTTAAGGGAACCAACCTTAAGGAGACACCAATCCCTTGCTCTAAGCACCAACTTGGTTATCTAATGGCACCAACCAATCAGATTTATAGCATAAAGGATTATAGTTTGAATACAATTCAATGTTGCAACATTTTTGCAACTGCATAAATGTATGTTTCTCTCTCTGTAATACTCTTCACTCTGCTCTTATGTTCTCTTTTCACACTTAAAATCATTTGCTCATTAAACACACTATTATCATCACAATACAGAGTTTTATTTTTTGTGTTACATCTTCACCGACCTATGGAGGTTACCTCGAGATCCTCACATGTATCTAGATTGTCCAGAACCTTCTATTAGGGTTTTTCATCTTTCTTCTTCAAGAAAGAAAAAACATTCTCTACGTCGAGCCTCATGCATTCAATTCTATTACAGAGACTTTTCTAAGAATAGCAACCCAGGAATCAGATATGTGATATGTTTCTTGATTATTCACTTTGATTTTCAATTCCCTTGGCATGGCAGTCTATGATACCATCCTGCAAATCAATTTTTTATTCACAATGTTAGCAATCAGGAGAAACCTTGTTTACACAAACTTATTCATTTAAGTTCTTCATATTTAAAATTCGTTCGTCAATCTTCTCTTTACGTGCCAAGATCTAACGATCTCTATTCATTGTTTAACTTTAAAACATCATCGTTAGATGTACCTTTCTTTCAATCTCTATCATCAAATTTTTCCATCGCATATCACTCCAACACTTGAGTCACCACAATTCAAACACGCGATGTGAATACATTCATTAATGACCGTTGGATCTATCGCCATCAAATCTACACCGTCTCCCGCAATATCACTAGCTAAAGGTGTAGCCTCCATAGAATTTTGGTGAGCTGGCAGGCTTGTGCCATTTTTCAATCTCTTGCATCATCTTTCACTAACACCCACCTTTCATCGCACATCGTTAGATGCATCTTAACACTTTGCTTCACAAAAGTGATGTGAAGTGACCAAGTGATATGTTGCCATGTGTCCTCTTGCAAATTTTGGTCCCACCAGATACACTTTCCTCCAATCAATCAAAAAATTAGTTTGATATCCATTGTTCCCTGCTCCCCTGTGAGGTATAGACAAAGTCCCACCACAAGTGTCATGGGCTAGTGGGCACCGTCACATCAACCTTTGATCACAGTTGATGAAAAAGCTCTATCACACATCACTAAACCATAAGTAGGCTTCAAAAAAATATTCGTGATGCATGGGACCATAGCGATAGCCGTCAGATATGGGACTATTGAGTGTGCACCGTCCGATCTTCAAAAAGATACATAAGCAACACCAACTAGAAGACTAGGTGATGGGGCTGGTCACAACATGGTTTTACTGACATAAGTTTATGACTTATGTGACCTCCAACCTCCAGTAAGCATTCAATGACAAAATAGAAAATCTGCTGAGGTGCCATGACTGTAACCCTAGGGTTTAACTAGTAAACCCTAATTTTGATCAAGAGTAGACATAATTCATTTCTAAACACATTATACATCCTCTGAACCTGCCAATTACATTTTTGGAATGTACTAAGAAAACCCACATCGAAACAATCACTAGATTCTCATTCAAATACCTAGAGGCCATTGTTGCATAAAGATGACACCATTTTTTCAACTTTGCAACATTTTGAGTAGCTTTTGCTAGAATTTGCAGCATCATTCTTCTTTCACCGACAATCTGTATTAGTGCTTCCAAAACCAGATCCACACTTTGTTGTCATCATGCCACTAGAATTACTAGCATGATATCTCCTTTTGAAATCAATGACAATAATATGCCAACAATCTCCCCCTTTTTCATTGATGGAAAAACATAATGCTTTGTATCAAATAAAGATATTTTAATCTATGTTTTGTAGCCCTTGCTCAATTGCTTGAGAATTTGCACAACTTTCTCCCCCTTTGACATCAATGGAAAAGAGCACACTCCCCTTGAAGACATACTCCCTTTTTGACAAGCAACCATCAATCTACAACCATCAAATCGTTAGAAATTTGTAAAACCAAATTACATGGCGTGATTTTTTCTCTATTTCCAAGGATAAATGAAGGGCCAATGAAGCTCCCCCTGGATTCATGCTATATCACTAACATTTTATTGATATGATGTGGGAGAGACTACTCCCAAATTCTACCTCAAATATTCAAATTTATCTGTAGAGAGAGGCTTGGTGAAGATGTCAGCCACCTACTCTTTTGTTGGGACATATTCCAAGCTAACCTCATTTTCTACAACCTTCTCTCTAATGAAGTGATACTTGATGGATATGTGCTTTGTTCTAGAGTGCACCATTGGATTCTTTGATATGTTTATGGCACTTGAATTATCACAAAGAATAGAGATATATTTTTTATACTCAACCTTTATGTCCTTAAGTGTCTGCTTCATCCAGAGAACTAGAGTACAACAAGTTGTTGTTGCTACATACTTTTCTTTTGTTGTGGAAAGAGTGAATGATTCTTGCCTCTTTCTCATCCAGGAAACCAATTTGTCTCTCAAAAAGAATTCTCTACCACTAGTTATTTTCCTGTCATCTACACTTCCTGCCCAATCTGCATCTATATATGTTGTCAAGGTAAAATCTTTGCCTTTAAGATACCATATCCCATAGTCAACATTGCTTTTGATATATTTGAAAAAAAAAAATATTGTGTTGACATGAGACTCCTTTGGTGTAGCTTGAAACCTTGCAACTAAACATATTGCTTGCATAATATCAGGTCTTGATGCATTTAAGTATAGTAAGCTTCCAATCATTGATTTGTACATGGTATGATTTGCATTTGGTGACTCATCTGATTTACTCAACTTGTAGCCAATAATCATAGGAATATTGATCAGTATGCTATCCCCCATACCAAAATTCTTGAGAATTTTCTTAAGATACATGGTTTGAGATATAAATATCCCTTTATCAATTTGTGCAATTCCTAAACCAAGGAAAATAATAACTCTCCTAACATTGACATTTCAAATTCATCTTGCATGTGTTTAGCAAATATTGTACACATTTTATCATTGCTCCCTCCAAATATGATGTCATCTACATATACAACAACAATGATCATATGCTCACCTTCTAATTTGAAATACAAATTACTATCTGCACATCTCTTTTTGAATCCTTGTTTTTGCAAGTACTAGTCCAATCTGGAATACCATGCTCATGGTGCATGTTTTAGACCATATAACACCTCCCTCAATCTGCAGTCATAATCCTCTTCTTTTGAAAGTTAAAAACCTTCTTGTTGTTCTATGTAGACTTCTTCTAGGTTTCCATTCAGGAATATAGATTGGACATCCATATGATACACTTTGAAACCCTTGTAAACAGAAAATGCAAGAAACACCCTTATTGCTTCTAATCTTGCAACTGGTGCAAAATTTTCTTCAAAATCAATGCCTTCAACTTGTGCATATCCCTTGCACACCATCCTTTCCTTATTTCTCACAATAACTTTGTCCTCATTGAGCTTGTTTCTAAACACCCATTTAGTGCCTATTACATTTTTTCTTGGTGTTCTAGGAACCAATTCTCGTGTCTTGTTCTTCTCAATATGATTGAACTCCTCTTACATGGCTCTTATACAACTCTCATCCTTACTAGATTCAGTAAAGCTCTTTGGTTCAATCTGAGATGGGAGAGAAAAATTTACCTATTCTTTATCCTTTGCAATTCTTCTCCTAGTTTTAACTCCATTTTTATCCCCAATTATCTGATCTATAGGGTGATCCTTTTGAACATACTTTGTAAGAGCCTTCTCAACTTCTTCTATCTTATATTCTTCTTCATGGTTGGTTGCAAGTCCATCATAATCATTCTTATCAGATTTGATATGCTTTATTTTTTCATCAATCTTGACATTGATGCTTTCCACATCTTTCTTAGCCTGATGTTGTAGCACTTGTAAGCTTTTCTTTGAGTAGAATATCCTAAAAATATTCCTTCATCACTTCTTGATTTAAAGCTTCCCAAATTCTCATCTTCTTTTGATATAGCACTTGCTGCCAAATACCTTAAAATATTTAATAGAAGCTAGTCTACCATACCATAGTTCATAAGGTGTGTTGTCACTATGAGCTCTTATTTGAACTCTATTCAAAATATAAACTACAATATGAACTGCTTCTCTCCAAAATATATTAGCTAATCTAGCCTCATTTAACATTGTTTTGTCCATTTCCTTCACCACTCTATTCTTTTGTTCTACAACTCCATTCTGTTGTGGAGTTCTTGGCACTAAGAATTGTCTCTTGATCTAATGTGCCTCACAGTATTCAAAAAATTCACTTGATGTGAATTCTCCTCCTCTATCCACCTTAAGCATTTGATCCTTCTACCTGTCTCCTTTTCAACCATTTTCCTGAATATCTTAAATCTTTCAAATTCTTGTGACTTGTCACTCAAGAATGTTACCCACGTCATTCTTGTATACTCATCAACTAGCAACATGAAATATATTTCACCTTTTTAACTTCTTGTCCTTGTAGATCCACACAAATCAGTATGAATTAGTTGCAATAGTTTAGTAGTTGAATATTCCTTAGTTTGCTTTCCTTGTTGACATTCTTTGCATATGACATTTTCAGGCAAGTTCTTGATCCTTATTCAGTTGTCTTTCCATTCTTTATGATTTTGCAACCTTTTGAATCAAATGTGACTTTATAGCTATTGCCACACATTTGACTCACACTCAATAGATTGTGCTTCAATCCTTCAGCATACAAGACATCTTTTGTGGGATTTTTTCCATCTAGACTCAAAATACCTTTTCTAACTATCTTGGCTACTGTATTGTCACCCAAACTCACAGATCCACCATTGTATTTCTTGATTTTGATTAACTTTGTTTTTTCCCCAATCATATGCTTGGATCGGCCACTATCTATTACCCATAAACTTTGATTTTTAGCATGCAACGTTGTTTTAGAAATCATTGTCTGTGTGGAACTTTGTCCCTTTTCTTTCCACACCTTCTTAGATTTATTTTTGGTCTTTGCAACCTTTGCTTCCATGATTTCAGATTATTTACTTGTTTTAGGAGGTAGTTCTTTCTTTCTATCATTTTTTACTTTTGTTCTTACTAGCTTTGTTCTATAATTTCTCGTTATATGGCCAAAATTGTTGCAGCTGTAACAAACTATATTCATATTCATCAAAGGATAAAAAAAGTTATTGCTTACAAAATTTGTATTCCTTTTAGGGAATACTCTACACTCTCTATCCCTATGACCAAATTGATTACAAACATAGCAATAACCATAGAAGTATGATGAATGCCTAGTCAAGGCATTTCCTTGAGTTGAATGAAGTAATCTTCTTTGTATTGGCCTCCTTGGATCATGTACTCTTGTAAATCCATCTACATTCGTTCTTGTTATCTTCTTCTTCTTCTTTTGTTGATAAGGGACTGACTGGTTGTCCTTCTTGTTAGAAACAAACTTTTTTTCTTCTTTAGTTTTCTCAACCTCTATAGGTTTCTCTTTGGATTCACTTCCTTTGCAATTACTTTCATTGACAAAATTATACTTTTCACCTACCCTAAATATTTCATAAAAATTTGCAGAAGCATCAACAAAAGAACTCTGCCCTTTCTCCAATCCTAGGCCTGATTTCTCCTTATTAGCTGGCTTTTGTGTACTTAACAACTCATCCAGAATTTTAGAACCACCTTTCAGCTTCAAGCCTTTTTCAATATCCTCCTTATCTTTCTCCAAATCCTTTCTCAAGGCACTACCTTTTGCCTCAAGCTTCATGCATCTATCCATTTCAGATTTTGTAGACATTGAAAAATGTCTTGAATGATATCATACACTCGAATCAGGTATACTAACATCATTTCCTCTTGATCCTCTTTTTGCTTAATTGATTAAATTAGCCTATCTATTTAATTAATTGTCTCATTTGCATCTATTAACCTAATTCAACAAATTGGGTTAATTCACCCCCTTTCATGCTAACACTTCGTCTTGTTAAATTAAATAAATCAAACTATTTAAGTTAAATCCCTAAATCTTCGTATTTAATTAAATAACCCTAAGGTATTTAATTAAATGTCATTCCACCTTTTCCCCCATTCATTAAATCATTTTAGTTAATGAATATCATCTAATTCTACTAATTCCCCGAATTGTATAATTAATCTTGTTTAATTATCAATTAAATATAATTCCCCCCACTTGTAAGGCAATATTCCAAGGGAATATTCCTCTTTTACACATTCCTCCAAAAGGAATATTCCCATGGAATATTCCTTCCCCTTTTGCACAATTTAATTTAGTTTTAATTAACTAAATTATTATTTTTCCCTCACACATGAGAATATTCTTTTTCCTCACTCATTTGAAAAAGGGGAATATTCCTTTTTCTCAACAAACTTACTTAGCTTCTTGAGAAAGTTACCTTGTGACCTCTTGTGCAAGTTAACTTGTGACCTCTCGGATAAGTTGAAAGTATGTTTGTTTGAACGAACGTGAACCCTTGATTAAATCTCATCTTGCATTCTTACCCGTTGATGAGAATCCATGATCCATGCCTCTTCTTTCTTTCATCCTTGACCATTGATTGATCTTTTTGATCTCATCCATTGATCTCTTTTTACCTATTCTATAAATAGAGCTTGCCTCTATTGAATAGAGATCCATATTTCAGAGCAAACTTATGTTGTTGAAATCACTCACACTCACACTCATATTTAGCACACATTTAACATCTTTAAGTTCACTTTTTGCATTAATTAGCTTTAAGCTTCCATTAATGGCTTCCGTGATCACATAATGCATCCATTTAGCTTGTTTAATTAATTAGGATTTGGATCTTTTAGATTAAAATCCATTTAGAATTAGCTTAGAATTTGTATGTCTTCATCATTTAGCATAAAATCATGTTTAATTAGCTGTTAGCATGCTTATTTAGATTAAAATCATGTTTTCATACACATCTCACAACCGTTCCATCAGTTTTATTCAATAAAACCAACTAGAATAAGCTCATTCATCCATAGGATTGGGAAAGGGTCATCATTCCACATCAATGCGACACCACTCCCAAATGAGATAAGTTTTAGATGGATTAGAGTAGACATTTTAACGCTTTCATAGTTTGGAATGTTTAGTTTCAATAAATGTTTAGTTTAACTTTCATTTGAATCATCCTATTGAGATTCGACGTTAGTGGCTTTGTTATGCTTCAATTCTTCATGGATCAAATGTAATCAGCCCATACTAATCCGTTGGTCACATTTTGGCGCTAGAAGGAGGGAAAAACCGATCAAATTTAATCAATTTCTATCTCGAATTTTGTTTTTTCTAACTTTTGTAGGATACAACGATGCCCCAACGAATTTTAGCAATGCTTTTGCTAGGCATCTCCATATTGTGACGCTATTGTCATCTGAAACGATGCCTATTTAATATCCTAACATTGATTAAACCAAACGGTGACGCTAATAATTTTTAGAGGTATCAAAATTTGCAAACGGCGATGCTCTTCAAATGGCGACGCTATCGTCATCATTATTTTCTTTGTAGAGTGACACCCAAGTTCACTAGAGTGACACTATCATGAATAGTGACACCCAACTATTGTAAGAAATTTAACGATCATTTTTCAGCATGTGTTTTAATTTTTTCGCTTCATCATATTACTAACATTCCTCTAACATTGTTCTAGTTGTAGACTAATAGGGTTTTGCAGGATTGGACGATAAAATTTGAAGTGAAGAAGAATTCTCATCTTTGAATCTTATGATTGTAACAAGCATTTGATGCTTTTGGGGCAATTATAACCCATCTATTATGCTTTTCATTTTATGCTTTAGGACCACACTAATTTTCAATTGGGTCTTAAAAAGAATGCTCAAACGGGACTAAAATTGAACCCTCACTTCATTTTTCTTTGGGTTTAAAATTGGACAAAATAACTTAATATTTTGTTTGGTGCATAAAATGAATTCATCCTAGCTTTAGGGGTTAAAATTATCGAGTGTTTTCTATGTTTTTATTTACATATTTTTTATTGAAAGCATATGCAATTCTCTCATGCCACTCGACGATCTTGAGAAACAGAAACATTCCTTAACACTTTGTATAATCACCTACATCTTTTAATTTGGATTAAAAATGAACCCCATGCTAGTCTAGGGAGAAGGCGTGGTGTGTGTTCTCTCCTTGTTGCATGCAAACTGGGATGATCGAACTACAATCGTACTTCCTTGCTATTTTTTTATCTTTAGAGGGCTTTCCTCCCCTCTTCGAAGGGAGGGAACGACCCAAGCGGAAACAAGCTAAATCCAAGATCTTTCAAGCTGGTATATAAATAATGTGTTTTTGACAAAATTCATAAGCAACGCGTGTGGATGTGTCATACCGACAAGTGTCGCCCTTAGTATCTGTGTGATACATCAAAATCTCTTCTTAGGAAGAGACTGGGAGGCCTCTCGATTCTCCATAATCTTGATCTAATCTTGTCACATGTATGGCCACCTTGAATGAAAGCCCTTATTACGAACCAACTATTTAGAATCCAAAAACCTTTATGCTTGCTGATGCAGGAACAATCATTCCAAATCCACCCCACATTTGTACTATTCATTGTTGAAATAGAAAAATCCTTAGGATATTTGGATCTTCGGAATTTTGAGATTTGGTGATCTTGAGAAGTGTGTGTCGTGGAGGGGAGCTAGTGTCGTCAAATATCTAATTGTTCGCATTGTCTTAGTGTTTGGAGAAATTCGAGTGGGGATTCAGTAAGCAGTATCTTTTGAGCCTAGGATGGTAAATGCTTGTGAGTCAATTTAATACTTTGCTTGGTTCCAAAACATTACAAACAAACATTCAAAATCTTTTCAAAATTTCAAACCCTTTGGTCTAAAGAATGGATACCTCTTGAAATATCCTTGATATTAATGCTTGTCCTAAGGATTTCCATCCTAAGAAATTTCTAAATATCTTGACTTATATCTCAATCCATATTTTCCCAAAGTTAACATAGGCAACTATGCCTTGAACTTCATCCTTTTCACAAAATGGACCTTGTGAAATTTATGATGATTTTGACATAGACATCTAGTTTGAACTTAATCAATACAAGTGTTTGTGGTAAAATAAATTCACTTAAGCAAGATAAATTGACACAATTGAACCTCACATGAATATTTGTAGACTGATCACTCCCGTTGAATAACCTGACCTCAAAGGTGCTATTATTCAACCAAACTTTAAAATAATTGAGGGAGAACAAATCGACATAATTAGTAGTTTGAGAAGGTTCACTTTTGAAACCAAGGAAACACCAGCCCAGTGGAGAAATGTAGCCTACATCAGAGATGAAGAAGAAGAAAATTTTGATTGTGGCTAGAAGGCCCATACTCCCACCACCTACATGGCAATAAATAACTTCTTTTTCATGATTTTGACCTATTCTAAATGATCTCACGCAAAACTAGAATCCCCAAGAGAAGGTCTACAGGTCGTCATTTCAAACTTAGGCATCTTACTCAAAAATCTCTCAAAAAATACCTTGGAACACTTCACCAAAATAGAACCAAGTTGTTATACTACTTCTACAAATGTGTTTCAAGGAACAATCTAGAATTGTATATGTTCTTTTTTGGTCAAAATCCTCATCTTTTTCACAATAACGAACCTATCTAAAACATTGGGTCTATAGGATTTGAACACTTTAGAGGTATAGCATTTTTTTCACTACCTTGGTCTTATCAAACAAAGGTTCACTTTAGGTCAACATTGGGTCAAACATTTCCTCCACCTCTCCATCAAAATTTCATCCTTCACCTCACCAAACTTTGCAAAAATTTCAAATACACCAACGCCTTTTCACTTCAACATCTATCAAACCAACCTCTAACTTAGCTACTTTGTATGTGAAATGAATCCTTTTCAATTCTTTGGTAAGTTAGTTATCATCTTTGAACTAGTTCATCTTGAAGGTCATGAGTCTACCCTAAAGACCTCCAATTTCATCAACATCCTTTATCCAAACATCAAAACATCAAACTTGAGTCAAAAGTGGTCCCAAAATGTTTGCAAAGAGAACTCCCCACACCATTCATCTTTTCATCTCCCATCATCATCATTGCTCCAAAAATACTTAGAGCATCCCTTATACCTAGATTTGAGTCAACTAGAAAGTTCAAACATTACAAATCACAACACAACTCTCCCCAACCTAGCCCAAAATTTATGGTAAAAATAAGATCACAACACAAGAGAATCATGGAGAAAACCAAAGTCACATTTACCTCAAGTGATCCAAATCCTCTAGAATTTGATCCAAGAATTCACGTTACTCCATCACAACAACCTTTGTCACCATTGGGGCCATACGAGATAGAAGACATCATGAAAAATCTGTTTCGACTTACTAGGGAAGAAATCATGGAGCATCAAGCCTTAGAGAACATAGTCCCTAAATCCCCATCTTTTGTTGCACAATCATTGACACAAGACTTGATGTCATCCACTTTTCCAATCACTCCATCACTAGGGCTAAATCAAACATCCATAGTCTTGCAACTAGCATTGCTAAGGAATTTGGCCATACTCTTCCATTTGAAAGCAGCACACTTGCGGGTACCCTTGAAACCAACCCTCCATCCCAAACAACCACTTGGACACCAACATTTGGTGCTCCTCCCATTCTTGAAGATCCCAAACAGCCATATAAACCACTTACAATTCATTATTCCACAACTTCAACATTTTGAGGACACCCCTCTTCATCCATCCCCACAAGTACCACAAGTGTGCCCAACATTATGCAAAGTAGTGTGGACCAAGTGTCACAAGTAGACCCAAAAGGGAAAGGAAATACCCTCATGCAAAATCAGCCTTTAACACCACATGGGACCTCTTCATCTAATCTTCCTATGGATACATCGAACACAGCAGTGGTTCAAAACGCATCTATCCCATCCATCATCAACCCACACCAAAACAATCCCTTGGTCACAAACCCCATCAACCAAGGTAATACCTTGACCACATCTCAAGCACAAGGGAATCTCCAAAACATCGGTCAAGGGAACCCTTTCAATCAATGGACCCAAGGCCTTAATATTCCTTTAACATCACAAAATCTTATGATGTTGTCCTCATCTTTTTTGTTTGTCCCCCAACTTATGCAAAATCAAATGGTACCTCAAACATACATTCCTCCACCTCAATCCACTATCTTACAAGGAATGTTGAACCGAGGGAATTTCCAACCTCTCATCAGCAATCTGCTACCCACTCAAAACCCATCACAAATATACCAACAACTACCTGTTCCTACACTACAAGTGCATGCCTTATCCTTAAACAAGCACAACAAGATTATCAACAAGCCATCCAACAACAACAACAACAATAGCAAGAATCCTTAGCACAACGACAACAATAGCAAGCATCCTTAGCACAACAAAAACATCAAGCCCATCAAGTAGCCTTAGTAGCACAACAACAACTGTAAGCCCAACAGCAAGCCCTGGTGGCGCAACAACAATAACAAGCCTTACTATCTTAGCAGTATCCCCAACAACAACAACAACAAAGTTCCTATTATAACCCTCAATAGAACATCATCAATACAAACGCGTTAGGAACATATACATCAACACCTCAATCACCTTCACAGAATCTTACACCACCATACACTCCATACAATACCTTATCATATCAAAACTCATCCATCATCCCAACATATGTTCCTCCACCAAACCCGTAAGATGATCTAGCATCACAACTTAAGGCATTGTCACAAGAAATGTGGGACCTTCAGACGGGCAAGAAAAAGAAGCCCCATACACAAAACCTATGTCCTTATCCATTCGATCGAAACATCGCAATGGTACCATTCCCTCTTAGCTTTGAAATTCCCAAATTCAATAAATACAAAGGGAGAGGAAGTCTTGTAGACCATGTCAAAGAATTTAACGTCATGTGTATGGAGGTTTCTTACAATGATTCTTATTTAATGTGCCTCTTCGCCCGAAGTCTAACAAGTCCTACCATGGATTGGTTTTCTCAATTGCCTCCCAGTATCAAAACTTTTCAAGAAATTACTGACAAATTCATCGATCACTTTGTTGCAAGAATGGAGAAACGAATGAAGGTGGTCATTGATGTCAACTAGTCAACTGGTTATCTACTAGTTGTTGTTGGTTATATATGTTGAGTATATTGAGAAAAATGTATTAAAGAAAGTTTACAGGTATTCAATTGTTGCTCAGGATAATGATATGGTATTTTCCTCTATGTTCATGCGGTTTAGATATGTTGATCATGGTTTTTGAAGGTTGCTATATCCAGATTTTTGGCTATTGGTTCGTTGTGAAGTTTGAGTTGTGTTCACCAGTTATGAACTATGTTTTTCTGTGTGCTAGTTGAGGTCTAGGAGAAAAAAATTTGGTCTTGATTTCTCTTTGATGAAGTCTTATGACTTGCAATTCTAGAGTTAAGATGTTTTGATTGCATTGAAGATATTTTTGGTTTCTGGAAGTTTTGAGATTAATTGTTCTATGTGTTTTACACTGGTTTGGATGACCTCATGTTAAGCACTATATTCAAAGTTGCTGAAGCGTGTTGGATCTATTTTGGGTCCCGGTGAAGCATGTGTTTGGGTCGCCCTCATTCTAATTCCACCCTAGGATGTTTTGGTGCCGACCTAATTTGAATTTGAAGATTGGATGGATGACTTTGTATCTTTTTCAAGGTTGGAGATAGTATAAATAAAGGATGAGCTAGTAATGAAAAATATACAAAAAGAAAAGAAGGAAGATAAGTGAAAGAGTAGATGTGACTTTGATTCTATTTAGAAAGTGTGTGTGAGATGTGTGTGGCAGATTAGTGTGAAGCTTAATGCTAAGTTACTGGATGCAATGAGTAGAAGGAAAACTCTATCATTCATGCAAGTTGATCAAGTGACTATGGTGGAATCCTTTGTTGCATTGGGATTGTAGTATCTCTTTAACAAGTATTCTTTGTCTACTTTGTATCTCTATGGTAGTGATCCCTCTGGGTTGTATCCTTGTTGGACAGTGAGTCCTTGTTTCAGGCAGTGAGCCTTTTCTCAAGCAATGAGCCTTGTTTCAGGAAGTGAGATTTTGTGTAATCAGTTTTGATATTCTCTATAGAGTGAGTTAATCCTCACCGTGGTTTTTACCTCATTATTTTTTCCATATAAATCTGGTGTTATTTTTTTTATGTGTTGGATTTGAGTTTTTGCATTGGCATTTGATGATTAATCATTTAAGCAGTGTTAAGCATTAGTTCCAGTAATTGAATTGAAAGTTAAAATCTATGACAACTGATTCACCCCCCCCTCTTAGTTGTCCTATTCAACAATTGGTATCAGATCTCGATTCCTTGGTGAAGAGCTTAACCATTTGAGGAAGGTCTGGGATGGCTAGCAAAATGGTCTTTGATTATCCAAGGTTTGATGGAACTAATTATGGTATCTGGAAAGTATTGATGGAAGAATATCTAGAGTATTGCGGATATGATGTGGAGAAAGCTTACAAGAATCCTTACACTCCTCCTGCTAATGCTATGAGTACACCTGAAGAGATCAGAGCACATGAAGCGAACAATAAGGTGAAGTTCATCTTGAAGAATAGTCTAGTACATTCCGCATTGATTAAGGTTTAGAATTTGAAGATAGCAAAGGAAGTTTGGGATGCTTTAGAAAGAGCGCATGATGGTGATGAAAGAGTTAAAGAGGTGAAATTGTAGAATTTGGAAACACAGTTTGATCTTATACATATGTTTGAAGATGAAAATGTTAAACATTATGTATAGAGATTAGATGAGGTAGTGGCTGGAATGTGATCACTTGGCGCTACTATAGATGAAACTAGGATTGTAAAGAAGATTCTCATAACTCTTCCTGATGCTTATAGTGAGAAGGTGAGTGCAATTGAGAAGACTATAGATTATAAGACTTGTACTAAGGATCTGCTGTTAGGATTTTTGACATCTTATGAGATGAGAAAGTTGAGTCTAAGAAATGGAGGAAAATCAGAGACTGTCTTTAAAGATACAAAAGATGAAGATCAGAATGAAGAAAGATTTGATGAAATAGAAGCTAACTTTGTAAGAAGAATGAGGAAGGCTCCAGTAAGTATGAAGGTAAGTTGCCCTTTAAATGCTTTAATTGTGGAGAAATAGGTCATTATGTTGCAAAGTGTCTAGAAAGAACTAAAAGGAATAAACAAAGATATGAGAAAGAAAAGAAAGGAAAGAAGATTAACAGAACTTACTATGTGAATGAGAATGCTAGTATTTCAGATGAAGATTCAGAATATGAAGATCCAGATGATAATGAATGCTTGTTCTTGGAAATTAAGAATGAACCTACTTCTACTAATTCAAAAAAATAGGTAAAGGAAATCCCTCCATAGAAGGAGAAGGAGAAAAATTAAGGTACGGTTATCTTTGCACTACATGCTAAACAAGAAAATAATCTTTGGGTAATTGATAGTGATTGTTCACATCACATGACTAGTGATAAGAGTAAGTTTGTTAAACTTGAGAAATATGATGGAGGCTTGGTTGTGTTTGGAGATGATACTGGTGCTAAAATTTGTGGGATAGGTTTAGTAAGTTTTGATGGCAAGCATCATACTGACGATGTTTACTATGTTAAGGGTTTAAGGAATAATTTGTTGAGAATTGGCTAGATGTGCAGAAAAGGATATGATCTTGTGTTTAAGGATCTGAGAAATGTGAGATCTCGAAAGAATCTAAAACATTGATTGCTACAGGAAAGAAATCTTAAGGGAATATTTATCAACTTAAGGGTGTTGATGGACGATGCTTTATGACTTAGATAAATGACAGTTGGTTATAGCATAGGAGTGTCACATTAATTTTGATAACTTGGAAAGGATTAGTTTTGTTTAGGATGTGAGAGATTTACCAAGAATTACAAAGCTTGTTAATGCTATCTACAGAAATTGTCAATTTGGGAAGCAAGCAAGAAATCTTTACAAATCAAAAGAACAATCTACTACTGGACTACTGGATTTAGTTCATACAGATCTTTGTGGTTCTATGAGAGTGTGAAGTCTACTTGGTGAAAGGTACTTTATGCTTTCAATTGATGATTATTCTAGACATACATGGGTTACATTTCTTAGAGAGAAATTAGATGCATTAGATAGATTCAAGGAATTCAAGGCTATGGTTGAAAATGAACTGAATTTGAAGATAAAATGCTTAAGATCTAACAGAGGTGGAGAATTCACCTCCCATGAGCTCAATATGTTTTTTGAAGTACATGGAATAAAGAGAAATTTATTTGCTCCGAGAAATCCTCAGCAGAATGGAGTCATTGAAAGGAAAAATAGAAAAGTTCAAGAGGCTACTAGATCAATGATCTCTGAAGTCAGATTATTGAAAGTTTATTGGAAAGAAGCTATTCATATTATTGTTTATGTGTTCAATTGATTTCAAGCAAGAGAAAACAACACAAAGACTCCCTATGAGCTATGGCATGAAAAAATTCCTACAATTAAATATTTCAAGGTATTCGGAAGCAAATGCTATATTGGAAGAGATGAGGGAACTTTGGGAAAGTTTGATGTAAGAAGTAAGAAAGCATATTTCTTGGATACTCTAACAAAAGCAAGGTGTACAAATGTTTCAATAAAAGACTGAGAAAGATTGTAGAGAGCTCAAATGTGAAGGTTGATGAGACAATAAATAATTCTATTGATATTATGGATATGTGTCTGATGAATATGATTGTACAAGAATAGAAGAAATTATGGAAGAACATGATAAAGATGAGTAGAAAAAGTAGGATGAACAAAATGAAAGAGAAGAAGATGCTCCGGGTATGTCCCCTAGGACACCGAATTATGTACAGAGGAATCATTCAAAAAATTAGATTATTGGAGACAAGACAAAAGGCGTATTAACCAAAAGCAAAGTTGTTGTTGAAGTAAATTTGTGTTTATCCTCTGAGATTGAGCTGAAGAAAGTAAGTGAAGCCTATAAAGATAAACATTGGAAGGAAGCAATGAAAGAAGAGATTTTGTAGATTGAGAAGAATCAGAGTTGGAAATTGGTCCCAAGACTGGCAGATAAAAATATCATTGGATTAAAATGGGTATTCAGAAATAAGTTGAATGAGAATGGAGAAGTTGTCAAAAACAAAGCGAGGCTTGTGTGTAAAGGCTACTTGCAAGTAGAAGGCATAGATTTTTAGGAGACTTTTTCCCTGGTAGCAAGAATGGAAGCTATAAGGATGTTCTTGGCATTGGCTACTCATAAAAATTTTAAATTCTATCAGATGTATGTCAAGTCGGCATTTCTGAATGGCGAGCTGGAAGAAGAAGTTTACATGGAACAACAAGAAGGATTTCAGTTAACAGATCAACTGGATATGGTGGTCAGATTGAAGAACTATTTATATGGATTGAAGCAAGCTCCCAGAGCTTGGTATGCAAGGTTAGATAGGTATTTGATTCAACAAGGATTTAACATAGGTACGACAGACAATAATTTGTACTTTAAGATTGAAAATGACAAAATCTTGATTGTAGTTGTATATGTTGATGACATTATCTTTGGAGGAAATGAAAAGATGTGCAAGATGTTTGTGGAAGATATGTAGAAAGAATTTGAAATATCTATGTTTAGAGAGATGAATTTCTTTCTTGGGCTACAGATTAATCAAATAGAGAAAGAAATTTTAATTTCACAATCTAAGTATGTGAGAGAGATGTTGAAGAAGTTCGGGATGGATGGTTCCAAACCGGTAAGTACTCCTATGGTGACTGGTTGATAATTGGATAAAGATGATGATTCACCTAAGGCTAATCAGAGCAAATATAGATCTATAATTGGTGGACTAATATATTTGACTACTACTAGACTGGATATTATGCATGCAGTCTGTCTTGTCGCTAGATTTCAAGAAGATCTAAAGGAACCACATGTTGTCGTTGTTAAAAGAATATATTGATATTTGAATGGCACTCCAAATTATGGATTGTGGTATCCTAAAGATATTGACTTTACACTTAGTGCCTATATAGATGCGGATTGGGCTGGATGTGTAGATGACAAAAAGAGTACAAGTGGTGATGCATTTTACTTGGATGCAAATTGGTGGCATGGTTGAGTAAGAAGAAAGATTCAGTCTCTTTGTCTACTGTTGAAGCTGAGTATATTGTTGATGCATCTTGTTGTACACAAGTTCTATGGATGAAACAGAGATTGAAAGATATCACAATGCTATATGATGATCCCATTTCTATCTTCTATGATAATACAAGTGCAATTAACATTTCAAAGAATCTTGTGATGCACTTGAGGATGAAGAATATATCTATTAGATATCATTTCTTTAGAGATAAGGTCATGTAGAATGAAGTGAAGCTTGAGTATGTTCCAACAAAGGATCAAATTGCTGATATATTTGCAAAGGCTCTTCCTAAAGATACTTTTGAGTATCTCCTAGAGAATTTATGGGTTATTGCCCCTCCTTTCATAAACTAAGATGCATTTGGAGATGCATCAATCTGGTGGATTCATGGTTCTATCTTTTTGGACTGATGTTTTGGTGGCTACCTCTCAGGGGGAGCAGGTAGTTTCAAGTGTTGTCATTGAGAGTATTTTTGTTTTCATGTCAAAGGAAGATTCAATGAACATATCTTTTTCCTTTTCCATTGATGTCAAAGAGGGAGAGAAAGCATGTGAAAATGAGAAAAAGCTAATGAGCGAAGGAAAGTAATGAGGAAGATGATCTTTTGAGGGGGAGAAGCAAAAAGAAAAATCTTGAGAAGTATATTTAGAACTAGTATGGTGTCTTTGATGGTTTTTCACATCATGTGTTGCAATCAATGACAAAGGGGGAGATTTTTGCAAGAATGGAGAAAGGAATGAAGGTGTTGTCATTGATTTCAACTAGTCAACTAGTTATCTACTAGTTGTTTTGGTTGTATATGTTGGGATATTGAGAAAATTGTATTAAAGAAAGTTTACAGGTATTCAATTGTTGCTCAAGATAATGATTTGGTATTTGCCTCTATATTTGTGTGGTTCAGATATGTTGATCATGGTTGTTGAAGGTTTCTCTATCCATATTTTTCGTTGTTGGTTTGTTGTGAAGTTTGAGTTGTGTTCACTAGTTGTGAACTATGTTTTTCTGTGTACTGGTTGAGGTCCGAGAGAAAATTTGTTTGTCTAGATTTCTCTTTGATGAAGTCTTTTGACTTGCGGTTCTAGATTTAAGATGTTTTGATTGCATTGAATATATTTTCATTTTTTGGAAGTTTTGAGCTTAATTGTTCTATGTGTTTTACACTGGTTTGGTTGACCTCGTGTTAAGCACTATCTTCAAAGTTGATAAAGCATGTTGGATCTATTTTGGGTCTTGGTGAAGCGTGTGTATGGGTCACCCTCATTCTAATTCCACCCTAGGATGTTTTGGTGCCGACCTAATTTGAATTTGAAGATTGGATGGCCGACTTTGTATCTTTTTCAAGGTTGGAGATAGTGTAAATATAGGATGAGCTAGTAATGAAAAATATACAAAAAGAAAAGAAGGAAGATAAGTGAAAAAAAGAGTAGACACAATTTTGATGCTATTAAGAAAGTGTGTGTGAGATGTGTGTGGAAGATCAGTGTGAAGTTTAATGTTGAGTTACTAGATGTAGTGAGCAGAAGGAAAACTCTATCATTCATGCAAGTTGATCAAGTGATTGTGGTGGAATCCTTTATTGCATTGGGATTGTAGTCTCTCTATAACAAGTCTTTTTTGTCAGCTTTGTATCTCTATGGTAGTGAGCCCTTCGGGTTGTAGCCTTGTTGGACAGTGAATCCTTGTTTCGAACAATGAGTCCTTGTTTCAGGTAGTGAGCCTTATCTCAACCAGTGAGCCTTGTTTCAAGCAGTGAGTCTTATCTCAGGCAGTGAGCCTTGTTTCAAGCAGTGAGCCTTTTTGTAATCAATTTTGATATTCTCTATAGTGCGAGTTAATCCTCAACATGGTTTTTCCCTCATTGGGTTTTCCACGTAAATCTAGTGTTATTGTGTTTATGTGTTTGATTTGAGTTTCTACATTGGAATTTGATGATTAATCATTTAAGCAATGTTAAGCATTAGTTCCGGTAATTGAATTGAAGGTTAAAATCTATGACAATTGATTCACCCCCCTCTCAACTATCCTATTCAACACACTTATCCTTTAACCTTGACATGGATGTAAGCCTAGAAGAGTTGTACACTCTTAGACAAAACAAAGGAGAAACTTTCACTAATTTCTTGCAACGATGGAGACAAAGAGCTAGTAAGAGAAAATGACCTCTTCTCGATGAACAACAAGTGGGGATCATCATAAAAAATCTAGATCTAGATCTATCCTTCCACTTAAAAATATAGTGCATCACATCTTATGACAAGCTTGTCCCTAAAGCCCTTAACATTGAGAGAGCTCTAATCTTATAGGGAAAGAAGCAAGCTTACAAAGACAATCGGCCATCAACTAATTCAAACGACAAGCCTCATGTCTAGGCTAAGAAAAAAATGTTACAAATGATGGTGTGGTAGATGCTAAGGTAGTCTTAAGTGCTCCTAGGACAAACAACAACCAATTTGTTAACATTCAACCAATTGTGCAACAAACAACACCCTCTCGGAACAATCAGATCAACAACACTGAATCACAACAAAGTCAAACCCCTAAAAAGAACAACTATCCTAAACACAAGTATACATAGTTATCTGAACCCATCAAAACAATCATGAAGAAATTGGTAGATTCAAACTTGATAACGCTTCCTAACTTTGAAAACTACCAAGAACCACAAAAGAAACCATCCTGGTACAACGAGAACGATCTTTGTGACTTTTGCAAAATTAAAGGACATAAAATGAAAAATTGCATGCAGCTTAAAAATATTATCCAAGACCTCATAGAAAATGACACCATATCTGTTGAGGTAACAGTTAGGAATCAAGATCTTAAGATATACAAGAACCCTATGCCATATCATAGCAAAGGGAATAACAACAGAAAAGCTAAAGATTACACAAACATGTAGCATACCTATTTCAACATGGTTGCTTCCTATGATAGTTTCATTACTGTCGTCACCATAAAATGGCATAGTGTGGAGTGTGGAGTCACCACATGACGCGGAAAATTCACCATCCAAGGAGTCCCATCCCAATCTAGTGCACAACCTACTTAACCAGCAGTAATTACCAGCAAGTATAATCTCTTAGAGCAACTTAAAAATACCCCCACATAGATTTCTATCTTAGAACTATTGAGGTTATCACCCGCACATAGGGAAATCTTACATAAAGCTTTATCAAAGTCATCCATTCCCGAGGATATAGATACCAAAAAAATTCAAGCTATGGTAGGCCATATCGCTAATCATCTTCTCACCTTCTCAAAACAAGACCTACCATTGTAGCCATCTCATAACTGTTCATTACACCTTTAGGTTATCATTCATAAGAACAAGGTTAAAATAGTCTTAGTAGATGGAGGTGTTGGTCTGAACATTTGCACCCTTCAGTTGCTCAAAAATTAGGGCATATGACAACTAAGAACTAGTATCACAAGGCATCAACACACTACCCATCCAAGTGGTCCCCCTCATTGCAGAAACTACATGCCAAGTGTTCGACCTGGATGTTCCCTACAAAATACTACTTGGTTGACCCTGGATCCATGCCTTAAAAGTTGTAGCTTCAACCTACCATCAATGTGTAAAGTTTCCTTTCAAGGGTAGTGAAGTTACTATCCATGGAGATCCCGAGCCTTTTTACTACTACAAGAATCTTCAGGCCAAGTTCTATTAAATCCCCCAAATACTCGAGAATGATGAAGGGCCTACACCTTCTACTTCATTTTTTAACCCATAATCCCTTGCATCTATCTTTGAAATGAAATCACTCATTGTGCAAAGCATAGCTGACATCAAAGCAGTGACCCAGGATGGTGGTTGTGGAAACTATAAGCTAACAAAGGATACTTTTGTGTTGGGAGAGTTACCTCTTTCTCCCAAATCTCATGGAAAACCCACACCTAGCAACAACGTACCTGAAACCATCAAGATGGTAGCTACTACCTTCACCAAGTGGGGGGACCTGAAAAAAGATGTTAATGAGGAAGATATCTCTAAATTGCTTTATCAGGACAAAAGATCTATTCTTGTTCTTCCCATGGAAGATGATAACAAAGGCTTACAGCTAATGAAGGTCATGGGCTATACCAAGAATAAGAAACTGGGACAAAATGACAATGTTTTGCTAGAACCTATCATTCCTGAGAAACATCCAAAGAATCTTGGATTAGGTTGTACTACTATCAAGGTTACCCTTATCGGCAAAGGTACTTCCGCTAAATAGGCTGAGGCTTCTTCTTGGTTACCAACATCACGTGATACGACCCTAGATGACTTCCCCCTTGATGTTGCTAATCTATTTGAGAATAAATCTCTCTTCATGATATCTACATCAACCTTCACCCCAAGCAACCAACCAAATGAAATACGCCTAGTATACCTGCAACTCATTGACTAGGACCCACAAGGACCACTAATTCTAGATTTATTCAAAAATGATGAAGCGATCTCAGAATTCATGGGGCTCTATGACAACATACCATGGGCAGATCACAAGGCAGGTTTTGACATATAACTAGACACAAGAGTGTACTACAAGGAGACGATTGAATCCTTTAGTCACAAAATTGATAACATGCAACTAACTTGTCGATCTTTGAGTGAAAACCACACTGTGGCACTTTTTGATCCCAAAATAGTAAAAAGAAAGGACATATCCAAGGGTGAAAACTTCTTTGAGGCACCCAAGGATGAGGAATTCAATCTCCCTCTTAGTGCAATACATCTAGAGAAATCAATCATGTTAGCAAAAAAGGCCACTCAAGTCAATGTGCAAACATAAGAAGCACCCAAAATCACTTTCTATGTTGAATCCTTGTTGGATGAAGAATAGAAGAACCTGGGAGCATTCCTAAGAGAGCGCAAAGCTAACTTTGCATGGTCATACACATATATGATAGGGCTTGATCCATAAGTGTTTGTGCATCACTTAGCAGTCTATCCAAAAGCCAAGCTAGTAAAACAAAAATTAAGATGCACCCTCAAATAGCACTCTTGGTCAAACTTGAGCTACAAAAGCTTCTTGATGTCAAATTTATCCAACTGATATATTATCCTGAGTGGGTTTCAAACTTGGTACCAATCTCAAAACCCACTGGGGGCATCAAAATATGCACTAATTTCATAGACTAAAACAAAGATGCCCGAAGGATGATCTCCCTCTTCCTAACATCGACATCATAGTGGACTTAATATCAGGGCATGAAATTCTATCACTCATGGATGGTTTTTTAGGCTATAATCAAATCATGATCGCCAAGGAGGATCAACAAAAAACTTCATTCACTTGTCCATGGGGGACATACTGCTGGAATGTGATGTCGTTTGGGCTAAAGAATGCATGAGCAACCTATTAGAGAGAAATGGCCCTCATCTTTCATGACATGATCCACAAAATACTTGAAGATTATGTGTACGATATTTTGGAAAAATAAAAGAAAAGGAGTGAGCACATACAAGTCTTATGACTCATCTTTGACAGGCTTGAAGAGTATAAAATATGAATAAACCCGAAAAAGTGTGTCTTTGGGGTTACATCAAGGAAACTTCTCAGTTATATTGTCTCACAAAGAGAGATAGAAATTGACTCAGCAAAAGTAAAATCCATCCTAGACATGGAACCAATGTAAACATTGAAGCAGATGAGGGGGTTACAAGGAAGATTGCAATCCATTAGGAGGTTCATAGCTCAACTATTAGACCAAATCCATCCTTTTTCGCATCTTCTCCATAAAGGAATAACTTACAAGTGGGATGAGAAGTGTGACAAATATTTTTAGCAGATCAAGGACTATCTATTAACACCTCCAGTACTCATGCCACGGATACCAAACAAACCATTGATCTTATATATCTTAGTGACATCAACAAAATTAGGTGCTATTCTAGTACAACATGATGAAAATGGAAAGGAAAGAGCTATATATTACATTATCAGGACCTTAGTGGGCTATGAAATGAACAATTCATCTATTTAGAAAGCTTTCTTAGCATTGGTTTTTTCTTCAAAAAAAATCAGACACTACATGTTGTCACATTAAATCAAACTCATTGCAAAGATGGATCCATTGAGATATTTGTTATCTAAGGCAATTCTCACTGGGTGAATGGAAAAATGGTGATGATCTTAAGAAAATTTGACATAGAGTATGTGGAACGCAAGGAAATTAAAGGACAAGTGATCATAGACCAACTGGCAGAGGAACCTATCTATGCAAAGAACCCATTAATAACTGAATTCCTTGATGAATCAGTGTTCCTTGTCAATCTTAGAAATTAGTGGAAAATGTACTTTTATGGATCATTCACCCAACATGGATCAAGAACGGGTATTCTCTTCATCACCCCTCAAGATGATTACATCCCAAAGTCATATAAGCTATCATTTCCATGTACTGACAAAATTGTTGATTACGAAGCCCTAATCACAGGTCTAAGGATAGCAGTTCAATGGTAGATACAAGAAATAAAAGTCTATGGAGACTCACAGCTGGTTATCAACCAAGTCAATGATGACTACCAAACTAAAGACGACAAGCTTACTCCTTACAAGATGGTAGAGAATCTCAAGGACCTTTTCATAGATATAACTTTTGAGAAAATTCCTCGCATGAACAACCAAACAACATATTCTATGGCAACAATCAAGTCACTATTAGACATGTTGAACAATGTCTTGCAATGTGAATTCTTGGTAGAACAACCTCTTGTACCAACTTTCAAAATCTCAAAATTGGAGTTTGTGTGTGTCATTGTTAGTCCTAGATCCCCATGGTACCATGACATCTTTAGCTACCTAAGTAGAGGAACCCTCCCATCCAATATCACCTCCAACCTTATAAAAACCTTTATCAAGAAGGCATCCTGATTCGTGATCCTATGTGATGCCCTTTACCGTCGAAGCATCAAAGGTACATTATTACGATGTCTTAACCAAGAAGAAGTCTTGATCGCTTTAACAAAAGTACACGATGGCATATGTGGTTCCCATTCTAGTGGTATGACTTTAGCCAAGAAACTGTTGAGGATGGGCTACTACTAGCCAACCATGGAAAGAGATGCTCATCAGTATGTGTATAAGTGTTTCCAATGTCAGCAACATGAAGATCTGATTCATGCTCTAGCTCAATAATTGCAACCAATGATCACACCTTGGCCTTTCTCACAGTGGTGGCTTGACCTCATAGGAAAGATCACTTCAACCTCATCTAATGGCCACAAGTTTATCATAACAAACATTGAATACTTTACCAAGTGGGTTGAAGCCATTCCTATGACCTATATAATGGGGAATCAAATTTCTAAGTTTATCTTGAACTACCTCATCTTCCATTACGATGTTCCATAAACCCTCATATCAAACAATGGAACACCCTCTAAGAATCAGCATGTGAAAGAGTTAGTCAAAGATTCAACATCCAATATCGATTCTCTACCCCTTATTACCCCCAGGGAAATGATCAAGTTGGGGATACAAACAAGACCATTCTAAAAATCCTAAAGAAAATGATCAATGAAGTTGGTCGTGACTGGCACCTACAGCTAAATCCCACTCTTTCGGCCTATCGAACCAGCATCCACATGCCAACAGGTGCAACCCCTTTCTCCTTGGTTTACGGATCAGAAGCCATCCTACCTATTGAGGTAGAGCTTCCATCACTGCAAGTGTCACTACAAAACCTAATCACAGATGACAAGTATAGGGTATCTCGACTGAATAAGCTAGAATTCTTGGATGAGCATCATCTTGATACCCTCAATCACTTGCAAGTATATCAAAACCGACTGAAACGAAACTATAACAAGAAGATCAAATGTCAGTCTTTCCAAGTAGGATATTTTTCCCTAAAGTAGAATCAGAAGAACCTTCCAAATCAAGACAATAAAGGAAAGTTTGAGCCTAATTGGTTAGGTCCCTTTGTCATCAAAGCAAGCTATGGATCAAGAGCATATCAATTGTCAACACCTAAAGGTGAACCCTTGCAAGAACCAACCAATAGCTTGCATCCTTAAAAATTTTAATGCCTAGTCTTGAAGGGTGTAAATTTGAAAAATACAAAAAAAAATAAAAATGATCAAAATAAAAAAAAATGACAAAAAATGATTGAAAACGATAAAGAAAAACAATCATCCTCTAGTGAAAACCACTTTGGTGGCACTTTGGGTAAGTACCTTGGTGAAAACCTGGCAAACAGGCGCCTTGCATAAATAAAGTACCTCCATCTACCTAAGCTCTTTATCTTATCATTTCATCCATTGCATCGCATCCTTCATCCTATTTCATCCATCCCCCATCTACCTCCTTATCATAGCTTGATATTGTGAAGTATCATATCCCCTTAGTACTACTTGGCATAATCCAAAGGTTAGTTTGTCCTACTTATATCGAGGTAGTCTATCATTTCACCCTAGGGGAAATTCATTATGGATCGGATCAAGTTCTAGTATATCTTAAGGTCATCAAAAATCCCAAAAACATTCAAAAAATATAATAGAAAATCCAAAACAATTCATAAGATGTTCATCAGAAAATCCAAAAACATTTTGCAAATTCCTGTATAGCTAAAATCCAAAAGCATTCAAAAAATTGTAAATTCAAAATCCAAAACATCCAAATCACATCAAAAACCCTAAAAAGGTCAAACATCAAAAATCCAAAAATAGTACCCTTTTCGAACTACATCGTCTCTGAGCTTGAACGTAGGCAAGGATTATCTTTGATCAACTCCCAAGACACCCTAGGTCAATCCTTTATGATTCCATCATAATAAACAGGCATTCCATCAACTATTCATATCTCATTGTTAATAAATCGACTCAATCGAACTATTTGGTCTTTGCGTGTATAACGTAGGAAAGGCTAATCTTTCATCAACCCCCGAGGCCCCTAGGATAGGTCTTTTAGGTTAGGTTCTTGGTTGAAACTCAAAAAATCCATAAACATTCAAATATTAGAAAAACCTTAAACATTTGTAAAATATCTTAAAAGCCTTAAACATTCAAAATCTTAGAAAACCCCAAAACATTTGAAAATTGAAAATCCAAAAACATTGGAAACCTTTGAAAACCCTAAACAACCTTAAAATAATAAAAAACTAAAACATTCACATAAACTTTTGAAAAGACCAAAAATAGCCTCAAAACATTTTCAAAATACCAAAAACATTAAAATATTCCAAAAAATTCAAAACCATCCATCCCATTTCTCTTTCACCTGTAATAAACTTCATCCATACTAAATCGATCGTCACCTTCACCCTTTGGAAAAATAAATAAAAAGCAAGTATAGCAAGTCGTAAAGTGATAACCTAATTGTCAAAATCTAAAGTCAAAATCATAGGTAAATGCATCAGTGGAGTTTGTATCAATGGCTTATCATAAAGCTCATCATCATCCTACATCAAACCATCTGATCAACATGTCCTAGGATGTATCCTTCCTGCGATGGACATTAGTATTAGAAATCACCATAGCTAAAATTAAACCGGCAAGAGATATATATAACACCAATTGTTTGTCTTTGATCTTTTCTTCTAATTTATATTAATGACCCATTCCAAGGACCTCTCAATGATGTCTAAAAAATTATTTAGAGAGAAAGGAATGGGGCATCGATCATTATCTTTCATTTGCTGTGCTTGTGGATATTCTTGTAAAATAATCTTGGTGCATACTTGCTTAGTTGTGTGTAGGGAAGTTGTATGGAGTAGATTGTTGACTATGGTGTATCCTTTGGTCCGATGTATTCTAAACTTCTAACTTACATTCCAATGAGGTTTCAGTATGTCAAGGTGTGACCAAGAACTATCCTATTTGTTTGCAGAGTCAAATTCCATTACACTAGATACAATGCCATTCAGGTTATCAATACCTTGATGCATCATGTTTGTGTTATATCAAACAATAAGGAACGATGGAAAATCACAATCCCAAGATATGAGCAAATCATCATCATCATCATGCATTTCTCATTACCATCTCTAATAAAGTCTCGGTGGATCATAGACTTGATGGAACTTTTGAGGCAATCATCAAAATCAATGGTCAATCATCTTGTTTCTTCTATATTCTCTCTATGCTAACTTGGTATCTATTGATGGCCAAATTGACACAGCAACATTCAAACAGAATATTGCTACTCTATTTCTCCTAAAAAAGATAATTGATCTAAAACCACCTATATTCCAAGGTCTCTGTAGTCGGTTCTCAACTGTGTTGTTTTGCTGAGTTGTCAATGAGGCTGTAATGTTCAAGGGGCATGTTGTTTATTGAGCTTCTTGGTTGTTGAAAAATCAAATTTCTATCTAAACCTACTCTAACAGGGGGGTATAAAAAAAAGGAAAAAGATAGATCAGAGTCGCAAGAGACAAAAGAATGTTGATTCATTCAGTTAACCAGACCTGTTACTCTTCAAGGAATTCCTAAATTAAACTGCAGAATAAGCCAACATGTAATCAATACAAAGCCAAACATTCATTCACAGTGCAAATTTTAACAGCAGATCGTAAATCACCATTTTGAACAAAAGAAAAACATAAAAAAAAACCTCATTCCTCAAAGAATTCCAAATCAAATGATTAACACAACAAATATCATTCTAGAGAACAACTTAAAGCAGGTTAAAATCTGGCTGCTTCTACTGTTTCAAAACAAATAAACAACATTTACAAATCTAGAAAGTTTCACCAATGCATAGAAACCAATGTCTTCAAATTACCTCAGCTAAACTAAGAATACAGAAAACAGTATCATCTACTCTACTGCAAAACTCTAATCAGCTCTAACTTGTTTTCTAAAAAGTCTCACTCTAAAAAATGAGCAGATTTTTTAATTAATAGCTCAGTAATTTCCCTGATTCCCTCCAAAACTAAGACATCAAAAGTTGTAGCTTTTGGGTGCAAGCAATCACCATAAAGACAACTTCATGTTTCAGCTCCAGTTTAACTTTAACTGACTTCAGTTCGAAACTCCACTCTCTAGTTTGGCTCATGTTGACTTTAGTGAGCTCCAGTTCAAATATCTTTCTAACAATTTCCTCCTTTGCACGTTTGATTTGCAAAGCATCTTGATTGCAACCTACTCCAATTCTTGCAAAGGCACCTGCAAACATTAACATGCATTAATTAATTTAATTAATTTTAAACATTTCAAACTATCTTCAATTAAATGCATTTAATAAAATCCTTATTTATTTAATCAAAGTAGCAAATTAAGTCCCTTTTGACATTAATGTTAATTTAAACATCAAAAATAAAATAACACTAGAAATCATGTTCTTCATGGATTTAATATCTTGACGTTGTTCACCCTTGAACATGGAAGATACCTATGAATCACAAAATAACATAATTAATTCATCCATTCATATGAAAAAATCAGTAAATTTATTAAAATGGATCAATCTACTTTTACTTTAATGCATTTTGTTTTCATTTTACTTAAATCCCCAACAAATAACTTATCTCTAAAAGAAAGCTTAATACAAATACCCAAATTTATGAGAATCAAAAGACTTGGATTTCAAAGGATTCAAATGCAAACATAAACTGGGATCCCATTGCTTTATATAACAACTCCTATGCAATTGATAAGATAGGTTTATGAAGGCATAGCATTTTCTAGTAGCATCTTTATGAATATGTGAACATTATGTGATATAATCAACCAGAAAGGGAAAGTCTAATTTTTACATAACTTGGCTCGTGTTTGCACTTGTGAACAAGAACATCCACTACCTCACCTGCTAAACCTTCTTTTACACACCCAATACAAACCCTATTGTCTTGATTAAAGAGATAGACCCAATTTCTCAAGAAGGAATCTCCTTACTCTATAAACACACACAACTATTGGGATCAAAAGCAAGTGAGTGTTTATCTTCCATCGATACACAAATCTCATATCCCCTTTTCTTTTGAAAGCTTGTACTGCTTGTGGTTGCAACTCAATCTCATGGATTGCCATTATATCCTCCAACGAATTTGATAATCTACCATTAGCTTCAATCAAACCATATCTTGATATCTTTTGCATACCTCTATCTTTTCAACGAACAATTTTGTGAAGCTTTTCCTTTAAACACTTTTACGCGCTTTTCATGTGCATTTCACATTTTGCATGTTTATTTGTCAGGGTAGCTGCAACTTAAATATCTGAAAGAACTCCTCCTTCTATGTTTCAATGGCCCCTTTCAACAAAATGCATTTTTCCCTTTCCAGCAATCATGGCATTGCATGGGACGACATCCCTTTTGAGGCATTTTGTCAAACAGTTGACGTGCACCATTAGCGGCCTTCACATTTTGTAGGCATTTTGTGACAAAGAGGGCACTGGAAAAGGTTGAGGAATCAACTCCAAACCAACCTATAACATTTGCTTGAAATTTTCTAAAGCCTTTTCAATAAATCCATATTGTGCATACCCTGTAATCAACGCATCCCATTTTTTCCACGGGCATTCCCCATTTTGCACATATTTTTCCTTTTACCAAGGGCCTTTGCTCGGAGTTTCTAAAGTTTTTTCACCAAATCTGATTTCATGCATATTTCACAATCATGGAACAGCAGGGAGGATGCTCAAAACGCTATTCAAAGATCCTGCTTACCCACAGACAAAAATGGTGCTGGAAAAGTTGCAGAGTTCTTCTTTGTACCAACCAATTGCTTTTGCTTACAAGTTTCTAAACACTTTTCAAACAAATTGATTATGGGATGACAACTCTTAGAAGCGCTAATAAACAATTCATTCGCCTTCGTCCAAACTTCCCAACATTGAATGGACTAGGAATGGTAGTGGAATTTGGTTTTGCATCTGCTAAAAGAATTTGCATTGAAGTTTCCAAAGCCTTTTCCATGATCCTATTTTGGTGTGCCTCTAATGATAATGACACTCCCATAAAAGTTTCAAGAAAACTTTCACGCAGATCTGTCTCATGCATATCTTGCAATGGTGGCGTTCCATGAAACTTCATTCCTTTGATGCATTTGGTCACTGTCCAAAACTTATCCCAAAGTTTCCATTTTGTAAAAATCTGCCAATGATGGCATTCTAGAGTCGCAGCCTCTCTATTCTTTCAAAACATCTTGCTGCTTCATCTATGTTTCCACCGTTTGCATGGAGTTTGCCAAGGTGTTTTCTTGCAGAGGTTGTGGGCTTTGGCTTAATCACCTGTCAACAACAATTGCCTGAAAATCTCCTGGAGCCTTTTCAACAAACACATTTTATAAACCTTGTAATCTTTACAATTTGTACGATGGCATCTCCTTGCAGGCTTTTGTTAAACATGTTTCGTTGTGTGATGTGGGATTGGACTGAGACTGCACCTAAAGTTTTCATTTTTTTATTGGTTGGATCAGAACCATTTTGAGTGCGAGATCAAAACGAAATCAGGACGGGACATTTTTCTTTTGTACCCGGTTCAGGGTTCTCCCCGGGTCTACAATCCATTAATGTTGCGGGGGTGTGATTATTTCCGAATGGTGAGCATTTTATTTTGTTTGGTTCCCATGTTTTCCCGAACCCACGTTCCAATGGGGATTTTAAATTATTATTATTTTTTGCTTTGTTGAGTGTGGGGTCGGGTGAGGAGAGAGCACCAACATTTCATTTTACTTTATTATTTAAAATCCCTCCCTTCTTTAATGAGTGGAGGGGTCGGGTGAAAATCCAGCCATAAAACTTTAATTTTTTTACCCAATTTAAATCCCCCTTCAATTTTTTTTAAATCCTTTTACTTTAAAACTTTTCACCTTTTTATGTATTTTTATTTTATTTAATTTTTTTATTTATTTTTATTTTTATGATTTTTAACTTTTTTAATCTTTAAAATCTTTTAAATAAATAAAAAGATTTATTTGTTGAAAATCTTGAAACTTTCTTTATTTTAAAACTTTCAAAATAAAATATTATTTATATTAAAAGTTTATTTATTTTCAAGTTTCAAAGATTAAATTTTATTTTATTTTTATTTAAATTTTAAAATTTAAAATTTATTTATTTTTAAATTTTAACTTTATAAATCTTTTAAAATTAAAAGATTTATTTTATTTAAAATTTATAAATGAATAAATTTCTTTTAAATTTAAATTTTCAATTTTTGATTTTTTGTATTTTGTATTTTTGATTTTTGTGCATTTTCGTTTTTTTTTTTTTATTTTCATATTTTTTGATTTTTTTTTATATTTTTGAGACTCTAAAGATAGGACGGATGACACGAGGACGATAGACAAAATCGGACAAACAAACGACACAGAAACGAAGACAAAAAAAGAAGAATAAAAATGAAAAGACGGGGAAGAAATGAGACTACAAGGCGAAAAGACACTAACGAAGAGACAAGGAAAATGACCAAAATAAATGAACGAAAGACGAAGGCGAAAAGAAAATGACATGACAAAAAGACAGGGATTAGGATCGGGACTAGACAAGGAATGCGAACCTGAAAAACACCCGAAGGCAAAGCGGGGAACCGGGGTCGGGACGAAACCAAGAACAGGAACCTTGGAAAGTTTCCTTGTTCCAGTTCTAGTCCAATATCTAAACCTGAACCAAACAAAAGGAACACAAAGGAAACAGAGATTGGAGTCGAGGCGGAACCAGAACTTGAAACCCCAAAAGGTGTCAAGTGTCAATTCCATCCCGTGACCCAATCCCGACAAACAATGACAAACAAGGCACGAGAAATGACAAAAACAAGAACGACAAAGCACGACCACGACAAAACAAACCAGCGAAACAAAAGAAAACAAAGGGGGTCCTCAACTTTTCCAAGCAAAAATTTGGGGCGTGTATGCAAGGCATAACAAATCGCGACTCGGCTAGGAAAATGCTCTAAGTATTTTAAAACGTGTAACCCTCCAAATACCCAAAATCTCTAGTTTACACTCATTCAAGGCAATCTAAGAAGTGAAAACACAATCAAAACATGGACATGACAAAGGTCTGAGATGAAACTAAAATTTGTTTGTGTGTGCAAATGATTAATTTCCCTCCATAAGCGTTGTCATGATCAAAGTGGAATAGACTCTACCCAAGCTACGTAGTTGTGAGTTACCTTTCTAATGTGCAATGATATCTTGAGCATAGCTCTGCTGCCAGATAGGCGTCTATAGCCCCGACAGAGATAACTCTGGCTCTCTCTAAGCATTGCTCTATTGCTAGTCAAGCATCTATAGCCCCGGTAGAGATACTCGAGTCACCCTTGTTGATTGAGTTCATTTTCATATTTCTTTTATTTTCTCTTTTCTTAGATGTTGATTCTTTTGAAGTATAGTTTTTGGTTTCCCTTAATCCTTAAGCAGTGAAACCCAAGCAATAGGTTGAGAACCACGATGGACATCGTGAAAGAAATGTAACCCTTTAGATTTTTCACTTGGAATAGAGCTACCTCACTCAATGTAAACTAATTGATGGATTTCTTAAGATGTGAAAAACGTGATAAACTTTCAAAAACTCCCCAAAACTGCATAATGTACCAAGTCCTAATTCATGCTAACATTCCCCAATCTGAAATAGATGAAGGTAAATCAAAGTTTTCAAAGCTACTGATTGATCAAGTGTTTGAAAATATGAATAGAAAAATCTCAATAGATCCACCCCTAGGTATAACTTGCATACAACAACTCAGCTTCTACTATCAACGAGATGAACCCCCAAAAGAAAGACAAGAAAAATAGACAAGAAAAGAGAGGAATAGAAGAAAAGAGCAGACAAACACGACGAACTAGCAAAACCAAAATAGAAAACGAGAACAAAAACAACAAAAGACCAGAAACAAAAGAGAACGGACAAACCCAAAATCAAAACAAAAACAACAGGACACAAAAAAAAGAAAACAGTAGAATGAAAGAAAACAAACCAAAACCGACAACAGAAACAAAACAAAACAAAACAAAAAAACTAACTAGAAACGAAACCAAAACAAAAAGAAAGCTAACTAACTAGAAATTAACACCTAACTAATCCTAATCCTAAACTAACCCCGAAATCAAGCTCTATAAACATAAAACTGTAAAATTTTGTACATTCATTGGATTGATTTTTCATTATGTGCATAAATCTTAACTTACTAGGTATAGTTCAAAATCTAGCAAATTCATCTTTATACTCAGAAATGTAAAGTTTATGTGCCATGAATTCATTATGAAGGTATAAAGTTTGAGATATTAACAATTGCGGGTTCTCAGTCTTGTCATGATTTACCCACATACACATTTTATTATCCCCAACATCATAATCAAACTGAAAGTCATTAAAATGCAAAGGGTAATGAAAAGACACCACCTATTTTAGAAGATCTTTAGTTGTTGTTGGGTGTTCATGTCGTATGATCTCTTCATGAGGTATCAGATCATGAAACACCGTTCCATTTCGCTCCAATATATGCATGTCAACATAAAGGACATCCATTAGCAATGTATCATTAGCATTCAAGGCATTCGAACCTAGTTCAAAAATTTCATGCATATCCTTATCACAATCAACACTAGTTTCAAATAGCAAACTAGTGTGTTTGATTTCACAAGGACCATTAACTTCAATCATGTTTTCCAAAATAAAAACATCATCAATTAAATCTTTACCTTCTCCAACCTCTAAAGCAATTTGTTCAACATATTCCTTACCTGACCCAGTAATCTTTCTGGATAGCAAGAGATCATAACAACTTACCTCAGAATGTGAACCAAAAGGAAGAACCTACATGGATCACCTAAAGTGAGATTTGTTTTGCAGCTGGGATATCCATTTACCAACATCTTTGTATACCACTCAGGCATAGAGTCAAATTTTTTTTGGATCTCCTCAAAAGAACTAAGCAACAAATCACCCATGTCATCAAATTTCAAGGTTTGCAAACCCTTTTCCTCTGGAAATGAAGCATTGATGTCAGCACTCTCTTCAAACATGTCACCCGAAAGAGTTTGAAAATCAACATCCAACTCATCATCATTAATTCTAGAGATATTGGTACATGGTGAACAAGGATTGTCTTCAAACAACTCATTTGGATGCATGGAGTCAAATCCAAGAAAACACTTCTTTAGTTCATATTTCTGCATATCAACTAGAACGTGCAAGTCAGCATCAAGCTCATCACTGTTAAGATTGAATTCATTAGTGCATGCTAAGCAAGGACTTTCTTCAAACAACACATTTGAATAAACAAAATCAAAACTAAGATGATACTCCCTCATTTCGTCATATTCATCATGTTGAAGTGGTTCAATTTCTGAGTCAGTCCCTTGGTCATTTTCTTGACATTCTTCTACTTCTTACAGCTGAATCTCATCATGCATTCCTCGCTGCAATAAAACACTAAACTCATTGATATTAGTACTTTCATCAGCATTGAAAGAAAATCTATTTTCTTGACAAGGGTAAGCTTGATACAGTTGACCATGGGGGAATACTTGGCAGATTTGGACATCTCTTCGATCTTCTTTTGAAGATTCCATTTGGGATTCAACATTTTGTCCTTGACCACAATATTCATGTGCAATCTTATCCAAAAATATGTTGTTCTCTATTTCAATCCGTTCACTACTTAAATCAACAAAGTCATTTTCTTATGTTAACTCATCAAAGGGTGTTTCTCCCTTATTCACCATCATGAAAGAGTCTATGAACACATTGATGAACTCGTTCTCCACATATATCAAGTCTGTACTAGGTAGGGAAATTTTTTCAGAGCTAAACATCTTCTCACAGCTACCCTCATCGTTGTGGATGAAGTCATTATCATTTTCATGTGTGCTTGTTGTTTCATCTCCCTCATTAAGTGGGTAGGTACTCCAAAGATCTTCCATAAGTATTTCTTCGAAAGCGATCAACTATCTGAAATATAATTCCATCCTACCCAAGAAAACATGTCAATCCATCTAGGAATGTTGATTTTTCTAATGTATCCTACATCTATTTGGCCTAGCAAGTTTTGATAGCTTTAGATCTCCCAATTCTTCCAATTTCTCCTTCAATCGATTTTCGCACGTGGGATATCTAGCCAACATGAGCCATGCTCTGTTGTTCCTTCATCACATTGATTCTCAACCTACTCAGAAGAGGTGTTCAAAGCATTGGAAGGAGATTCTTTAGTTGTTGACTTCTCATGACAACAATTTTCTGTTAATACCTCATCTCTTTCAATAGCATCATTAATATTAACAACGCAACTAGATTATAACTTGATATTTCCATTATGCTCTGAATTTATATTTGTTTCATGCTCTTTGCCAAATAAAACATCAAAATGATATACTTGCTTATCAAATGCTTCGTTTACAACTTCATCATGATCTAATGCATTATGTGTGGGAGTATGACTGAAAAGAGACGATATAGTTACAACTTCATTAACAAGTAGAATACTTACTTTTGTGGTTGGATTTTGCAGAGATAGGTTCTTCCAGTGGTCTTGTGTGGGATTGACTTGATATGAAGCGTTGGAAAACTTGGTGCTTGGAAGATTAGGAAGGTTGTAGCTACTTGGTGAGAATGATTGCATCTGGGTAGGGATGGTGGGTAAACCTACGTAAGGCTGCAAAGGATGGAAATTTGCAAGCACAAGAGGATTATAAACCTGATTTTGGCCACCCAAATTTCTTGTGTCATGTCCAAACTATGTCAATAAGAGAGCTTTCTTTAATGCATCATGTAGCAATGTATCCTCACCACAACGTCTAATTTTTATTACAAATGGAGGGTTCAAACCCCAATAATAATATTCCATTAGGATATGATCATCAATAACCAAATTTAAAGCTTGAACCCTTTGATACATAAATAAGAACCTGTGATTGAATTGGTAAATGGGTTCCAGTGGTATCCTTTTCATAGTTGTAAATTCATGTGATGGGTGTGGTGCACACACATGAGGATCAAACTGATCCAGGAATAAGATTTCTAATTCTATCCATGAAAAAATAGAATTTGGAGGAAGATTAACATACCATTGCCATGCTGTACCTTGAATTGTTTTGATGAACAATTGACAGACGATATCCTCATGCTGAATATGGAGAAAAATGACTAAATCCCTACAAATATTGACATGTTTAGAAGCATTTTTTGCACCGTTAGGGAAAAATAAAGGAAGCCTATCATACATGTGACCAGGAATTTCATGAATAAATCCAGGTATACACAAAGGGCTACCCATCAGAGCTAGGTTTTCCAAGATCTAACCCACTCCCATAAAACAAAGCAAAATTGCTCAAGTTCCCTCCTTCTAGTGCCAGTTTTGTTGATGGCCAAATTGACACAGCAACGTTAAAACAGAATATTGCTACTCTATTTCTCCTGAAAAAGATAATTGATCTAAATCCAACTATCTTCCAAGGTCTCTGTAGTTGGTTCTCAACTGTGTTGTTTTGCTGAGTGGTCAATGAGGCTATAATGTTCAAGGGGCCTGCTGGTTATTGAGCTTCTTGGTTGCTGCAAGATCAAATTTCTATCTAAACCTACTCTAACCGGGGGTATAAAAAAAGGCAAAAGATAGATCAGAGACGCAAGAGAGAAAAGAATGTTGATTTATTCAGCTAACTAGACTTGTTACTCTTCAAGAAATTCCTAACTTAAATTGTAGAATAAGCCAGTATGTAATCAATACAAAGCCGAACATTCATTCACAGTGCAAAATTTAACAACAGATCGCAAATCACCATTTCGAACAAAAGAAAAGATAAAAAAAACTTCATTCCTCAAAGAATTCCAAATCAAATGATTAACACAACAAATATCATTCCAAAGAACAACTTAAAGTAGGTTTAAATCTGGTTGCTTCTTCTATTTTAAAATAGATAAACAACATTTACAAATCTGGCAAGTTTCACTAGTGCACAGAAATCGATGTCTTCAAATTACCTCAACTAAACTAAGAATATAGAAAACGGTATCATCTACTCTACTGCAAAACTCTAATCAGCTCTAACTTGTTTTCTAAAAAAATCTCACTCTAAAAAATGAGCAGATTTTTTAATTAATAGCTTAGTAATTTCCCTAATTCCCTCCAAAACTAAGACATCAAAAGTTGTAGCTTTTGTGTGCAGGCAATCACCATAAAGACAACCTCATGTTCTAGCTCCAGTTTAACTTTAATTGACTTCAATTTGAAACTCCACTCTCTAGTTTGGTTCATGTTGACTTTAGTGAGCTCCAGTTCAAAGATCTTTCCAACAATTTCCTCCTTTGCACGTTTGATTTGCAAAGCATCTTGATTGCAACCTACTCCAATCCTTGCAAAGGCACCTGCAAACATTAACATGCATTAATTAATTTAATTAATTTTAAACATTTCAAACTATCTTCAATTAAATGTATTTAATAAAATCCTTATTTCTTTAATCGAAGTAGCAAATTAAATCCCTTTTAACATTAATGTTAATTTAAACATCAGAAATAAAACAACACTAGAAATCATGTTCATGGATTTAATATCCTAACGTTGTTCACCCTTGAACATAGAAGATACCTGTGAATCACAAAATAACATAATTAATTCATCCATTCATATGCAAAAATCAGTAAATTTCTTAAATGGATCAATCAACTTTTACTTTAATGCATTTTGCTTTGATTTTACTTAAATCCCCAACAAATAACTTATCTCTAAAAGAAAGCTTAATACAAATACCCAAATTTATGAGAATCAAAAGACTTGAATCTCAAAGGATTCAAATGCAAACATAAATTGGGATCCCACTACTTTGTATAACAACTCTTGTGCAATTGATAAGATAGGTTTATGAAGGCATAGCATTTTCTGGTGGCATCTTTATGAATATATGAACATTATGTGATATAATCAACCAGAAAGGGAAAGTCTACTTTTTAGATAACTTGGCTCGTGTTTGCACTTGTGAACAAGAACGTCCACTACCTCACCTACTAAACCTTCTTTTACACACCCAATACAAACTCTGTTGTCTTGATTAAAGAGATAGACCCAATTTCTCAAGAAGGAATCTCCTTACTCTATAAACACACACAACTGTTGGGATCAAAAGTGAGTGAGTGTTTATCTTCCACCAATACACAAATCTCATAGGTGTTCCCTTTTCTTTTGAAAGCTTGTGCCGCCTGTGGTTGCAACTCAATCTCATGGATTGCCATTATATCCTCCAATGAATTTTTCAATCTACCATTAACTTCAATCCAATCATATCTTGATATATTTTGCATGCCTCTATCTTTTCAATGAATAATTTTTTGAAGCTTTTCCTTTAAACACTTTTACACGCTTTTCATTTGCATTTCACATTTTGTATGTTTACTTGTTAAGGTAGTTGCAACTTAAATATCTGAAAGAACTCCTCCTTCTCTATTTCAATGGCCCTTTCAACAAAACTCGTTCTGCCCTTTCCAACAATCATGACATTGCATGGGACGACATCCCTTTTGAGGCATTTTGTGGAACAATTGACACGCACCATTAGCGGCCTTCACATTTTGCAGGAATTTTGTGACAAAGAGGGCACTGGCAAAGGTTGAGGAATCATCTCCAAACCAGCTGATAACATTTACTTGAAAGTTTCTAAAGCCTTTTCAATAAATCCATATTGCGCATACCCTATAATCAATGCATCCCATTTTTGCCATGGGCGTTCCCCATTTTGCACGCATTTTTCCTTTTACCAAGGGCCTTTTCTCGGAGTTTCTAAAGTCTTTTCACCAAATCTGATTTCGTGCATATTTCACAATCATGGCACAATAGGGAGGATGCTCAAAACACTATTCAAAGATCCCGCTTACCCATAGATAGAAACAATGCTGGAAAAGTTGCAGAGTTCTTCTTTGTACCAACCGATTGCTTTTGCTTACAGGTTTCTAAAGACTTTTCAAACAAATCGATTATGGGATGAAAACTCTTAGAAGTGTTCGTAAACAATTCATTCACCTTCGTCCACACTTCCCAACATTGAGCAGACTGGGAGTGTTAGTGGAATTCGGTTTTGTATTTGCTAAAAGCTTTTGCATTAAAGTTTCCAAAGCCTTTTCCATGATCCTATTTTGGTGTGTCTCCAATGATAATGACACTTCCATAAAAGTTTCAAGAAAACTTTCCAGCAGATCTGTCTCATGCATATCTTGCAATGGCAACATTCCATGAAACTTCATTCCTTTAATGCATTCGGTCACTGTCCAAAACTTATCCCTGTAGACGCATAAAAATGTCCTCTTAATCATTTTTATCCATTGCATATTTTAATTGATCATCTACATAATCATATCTCCATAAAACCATTAAAATATTATAAGCATTTATTCATAGCCATAATCCATTTACATAATCATTTAATCGTTTATCCATTATTTATCCATTTGCATATTTCATTATCCCATTTCATAAATATTTATCGTTTCATTAATCATCAACATATTCATAAATCATTTAACCATTTCATAAATCATTAATTCATCCATTTGCATAAATCATTTCACTTTGACCATTAAAATGCATTCATATATTTCATTAAATAATTTAAAATTCATAAATCAAATTCCATGAAATTAGCTTAAAATTGCACATTAAATTCATAAATCAATTTCCATGGAATTAGCTCAAAATTGCACATTTTGAGCTTTCAAACATGAATCATGGCATAAATCACTCCTCATTTCTCATTTCTCATTTTGACATTAGGCATTCATCTATAAAATCCTCCTCCTTCTCACTTTTTGCGGATACACATTTTTATTTCGAAATTCGATTTCAATCTCTACTCCACTCATCACAACTTCTTGTTGCACTTGTGCTTATAAAAATCTGAGAGCATCAAATGCATAAATCAAGAATCATGGTGAAATAGGAAAACAATGGAGCTGATTTTCCTTTGAATGCATTTATTTTAGTTTTGCATAGTTTAGTTTGCATTTTGCATTTGTATTCATTTGGAAAGGCTTTATTAATGATATGCTGAAATTTTGATTTGAATTTATAGATTAAATCATTTAGTTTTTATTTTTTAGCATATACAATCCCAAAGTTTCCATTTTGTAAAAATATGCCAATGATGGCATTCTAGAGCCGTGGCCTCTCTGTTCTTTCAAAACATCTTGCTGCTTCATCTATGTTTCCACCGTTTGCATGCGGTTTGCCAGGGTGTTTGCTTGTGGAGGTTGCGGGCTTTGGCTTAGTCACCTATCAACAACAATTGCCTAAAAATCTCCTAGAGCCTTTTCAACAAACACATTTTATAAACCTTGCAATCTTGACAATCCGTGTGATGGCATCTCCTTGTGGGCTTTTGTTAAACGTGTTTTGTTGTTGATGTGGGATCAGACTGAGACTGCACTTGAAGTTTTCATTTTTTTATTGGCGAGATCAAAACCATTTTGAGTGCGGGATCAGAATGAAATCAGGATGAGACATTTTTCTTTTGTGCCTAGTTCAGGGTTCTCCCCGGGTCCACAATTCGTTAATGCTGCGAGGGCGGGATTATTTCCGAACAGTGAGCATTTTATTTTGTTTGGTTCCCATGTTTTCCCGAACTTGCGTTCCGATGGGGATTTTAAATTATTATTATTTTTTTGCTTTGTTGAGTGCGGGGTCGAGTGAGGAGCGAGCACCAACATTTCATTTTACTTTATTATTTAAAAATCCCTCCCTTCTTTAATGAGTGGCGGGGTCAAGTGAAAATCCAGCCATAAAACTTCAATATTTTTACCCAATTTAAATCCCCCTTCAATTTTTTTATATCCTTTTTGCTTTAAAACTTTTCACTCTTTATGTATTTTTGACTTTATTTTTATTTTTATAATTTTTAACTTTTTAAACAAATTAAAATCTTTTTAAATAAATAAAAATTTTATTTGTTGAAAATTTTGAAACTTTCTTTATTTTAAAACTTTCAAAATAAAAAGATTATTATATTAAAGCTTATTTATTTTCAAGTTTAAAAGATTAAATTTTATTTTATTTTTATTTAAATTTTAAATTTATTTATTTTTAAATTTTAACTTTATAAATCTTTTAAAATTAAAAAGATTTATTTTATTTAAAATTTATAAATAAATAATTTTCTTTTAAATTTAAATTATCAATTTATTTTTTTGGTAGTTTGTATTTTTTGATTTTTTTTTGTATTTTCGAGATTCGAAAGACAGGATAGACGACACGAGGACGACAGACAAAATTGGACGAACAAACGACACAGAAACGAAGACAAACAAAGAAGAACAAAAATGAAAAGACAAGGAAGAAATGAGACTACGAGGCGAAAAAACACTGACGAAGAGACATGGAAAACGAACGAAAGACGAAGGTGAAAAGAAAATGACGTAACAAAATTACGAGGATCGGGATCGAAACCAGACAAGGAACAAAAACCCGAACAACACCCAAAGGCAAAGTAGGGAACCGGGATCGGGACAGAACCAGGAATACGAACCTCGGAAAGGTTCCTTGTTCCTTGTTCCAGTCTGATATCCGAACCCGAACCAAACAAAAGGAACACAAAGGAAATGGAGATCAGAGTTGGGGCGGAACCAAAACTTGAAACCCTGAAAGGTGTCAAGTGTTGATTCCATCTCGCAACACGATCCCAACAAACAACGACGAACAAGGCACGAGAAAGGACGAAAACAAGAACAACAAAACATGACCACGACAAAACAAACCAGTGAAATGAAAGAAAACAAAGGGGGTCCCCGACTTTTCCAAGTGAAAAGCTGGGGCATGTATGTAAGGCATAACAGTATCATGACAGACAACAAAAATATCATCAATGCATCCATCTTGCATCCACAAGTCATTAGCATACATACATCTCATAGCATATCACATCATAGATCCTGCATCATCATTATCATTTAAGTTGTGACGAATAATATAGATTAGTTATTCTAAGCATCTTAAATCGTTGCATCACATATCATAAACATACATCACATTATCATATCATAAGCATGAACATCTGCATTATCCATGCATACATCCACATGCATCGCATCATCACATCATAAAAATGTACAAGAAAATTCACAAAAGAAATGCATCCATATCATTTGCATAAGCATAACATCTGCATATCATATCATTGATTCCATGGTATATCATGAAATGATACTAAAGAAGTACTTTCATCCATTCCATTGCATCACATATCACATTATTACCATTACATATTGCATAAGATAAATAAAATAATTGCAACCATACATTCATAAGTATGAAATAAAGTGAACACATCACATCACATTGAATTTGTATCATATCATATATATATCAAAAAATGGTAACTATCATCATACAATATCTGAATTAGTGTATGTATATCAATCAAAAATATAATATTCATGAGGCTATCAAAAAGGAGCCCATGAATGTATATTTGTGTAAAGAATCAGAGAGTAATAAAAAAGTGTGTACAAACAAGCTAGCCCTGATGGTTGCTCCCCTCACTAGGCTATCTCTCTGGTTGATCCTCAGCCCTAGGGTGTGCCCCACTCCTCTAAGAGTAATCTGGTTGTCTAAGAGCCTATGAGACATCCCTATGGTAATGCATTCGATAGTAGGTTGCCTCAGTCATGACTTTTCTATACAATTTGGCAAATATTGTCCGCCCCTAGGTTGCGGCTGTCCTAGTCTCTAGATGTTGGCACCACCCGACCTCTTGTGCTAACTGTATCTTGGTGATCTTCCTGAGCTAACACTCTTGATCTCTCTCTACCATGATAGCCTATACCTACTGTTGAGCCTGATCTCTCTCAACAATAATCACCAAAATAACAGGCCTGATCCCTCTCACCAATAATAACCTGTATCTGTTGTTGCAACTGCTGAATCTGAGCATCACGAGGATCTAGACCTGGCGGTGGTGGCTTCACTAACTATTTTTGCACTGGCTGCTATTAAATAGGAGGTTGTTGTGGAGGTTGTTGATGCCTTGGTGGTGCTCCTGGGACCTGTCCATCCTACTGATCCTATCCATCTTGGCCATCCTATCCTCTGCCCTGACCTTTGCCTCTACCTGCACCCCTCCCTCTTGGTCTCCCTCATGGAGGTGCACCTGTTGGATCCGTCAATCAGTGAGGGGGTGTGAACCATGCATCATATGCAGGTGTCGTCTGAGCATCTGCCTGTCCCTGGTCATATGCCCATGGTTGAGCAACCAACTGTCGAAAGCCCTCGACAACCTCATGGGCTGGGATCGTAGGTCCCCATGTTGATGACTCTCGTGATAACTTGGCAAAGATGGCAGTGTATGTATCATTTGGCCTATCCTTCCTATCACCAAATTGTATCGCCACCCTATTTGGTAGGTACCTCTCAATGATGGTATGCTCTCAACCCTACATGTATCGGGTCTTTCTAGCAAAGAAAAGTTGATGAACATCATCATACCATGCTGGCATCTGAAGCCAAGGTCGCCATCTGAAAACTGTCACATCATCGATGTCTTTGCGCCAATAGGGAATAACAAGTTGCCCTGTGTGTTGTAAAGTGATGGCACTCCTATATCTCCAGACAATAGGATCATCTAGCTCTACATCTTCCATCTAAACAATCGGTCGAAGCACAACAATGTGCTCCCACACCCAAATGTGAATTAGAGTAACTCCCGTGTCAATCGCCCTACCATCGTAATATACAAAATCATGCATATCATGGTACAGAGAGGCCAGCATCACTGGACCCCATACATACTAAGTCCTAAGTAGCATCTTGTGCTAAGCTAGGCCCCATCCTAGACTAAATCCTCTACTCTGTCAATCTAGAGCAACCAAACCTGAGATGATCACGACAATAATCAATCTGAAAGTGGGCACCTAACCTTTGTACATCTTGAGGTCAATCTGGGAAGTGACTAGAACGATGTCCTTTAGGTCCATCACCTCATGGCATGCATCGTAGTCGGCATCAGAGTCATATATCATGTGCTCACCATGTATCAACAAAAGTAATATCTTCCATACATCCTTTAGCATCATTGTTGCCTCATCGGTAGGAAGGTGGAATGATGAGGTATCATTGTGCCATTGCTTGCACAATGTTGTCATCATCGCCAAATGTGTCTGGACGACGAGCATGTACGCAATGTGCCACAGGCCAATCTCCCCCAAGTGTTCCTATCGCAACTTAGATAAATCACCAAGTCTAGACAAAATTGTGGGTTGGTGTTCACGGGACATCAAAGGTGAGATAACCTCCTACACCCATGAAGTGCATGACATCAAAATTTGAAAAAAATTGGCTAAATTTGGAATTTTCATCCTTAAAATGACAATAGCATCTCTATTTACAATAGTGTCGCTATAATTTAAATTTAAAATTGTAATGCCCAAGGCATTTAAAATGCAAATTGCAAGTTGTGTCGCCAGAAACATATGCATCACAATTTAACTTTGGTGAAACCCTAACCCTAATTTTTAAATCACAAGAAGCATTTCTAAACACACATGTGTCATGATTCAAAATTTGAAACCCTAATTCTAAATTGCAAACTGTGTCGCAATTCACATATACGTCACTAAAATTCAAATTAGTGTCTCCAAGTCTCAAAATAGTGTCACTCTAGAGCGACGCCACCAAAGTTCAAATTTCAAAATGCATTAAATGCACTAAAAAGTCAAATTTCAAATCAAGTTTTAAATCACATATCGGTGGTCCTGTCCCTGGAAGCCTCTGGTACTCTCGAACCCAGTAAAAAATGTGTTGAGGGAGCACTCATTGCACCATTTCGTCGAAGGGTCAGAGCTCAAAAAGCAATAAATCCTCAAGGTGTGAATGCACAAATGAATTGAAAGTGACCCTCACCTATTTATGCTTGCAAATTAGGGTTTTTTGCCCTAATTTAACCATCAAGCTAGGGTTTTTCATCATTTTCACCAATTTTGCCAAATTGAACCTTATTTTGCATCATTTTTCATGTTTTTGGCATCTTGGAGCCTTTCCGGACCCCTTGGGCAGCATTTTAACATTTGTTGAGAAATAAAACCAAAATTCAAATTTTTTGCCTGATTTCTCAAGGGGGCAAGGAACTAGCTTATTCCTTTCACTGGGGCAATAGTGGGGCATCTAAAAATTTAAAATATATATATATATATAAGCAACATTTTTTCATCTGAAAAGTATCAGTCTTTGAACCAGAGCAGCAGGTACCTCGCTTCAAAGAGGGGCAAAATGTGGACACTGAAAAAATGTCTCGAATGATATCATACACTTGAATTAGGTAATACTAACATAATTTCCTCTTGAAACCCATCCTCTTTTCACTTAATTGATTAAATTAGCCTAGTTATTTAATTAATTGTCTCATTTGCATCTATTAACCTAATTCATCAAATCAGGTTAATTCATCACCTTTCATGCTAACACTTCATCTTCTTAAATTAAATAAATCAAACTATTTAATTTAAATCCCTAAAACTTCTTATTTAATTAAATAACCCTAAGGTATTTAATTAAATGTCATTCCACCTTTTCCCCCATTCATTAAATCATTTTATTTAATGAATATCATCTAATTCTTCTAATTCCCCCCACTTGCAAGGGAATATTCCTCCTTTGCACATTCCTCCAAAAGGAATATTCCCTCCCCTTTTGCACAATTTAATTTAATTTTAATTAACTAATTTATCCTTTTTCCCTCACTCGTGAGAATATTCCAAAGAATATTCTTTTTCCTCACTCATTTGAAAAAGGGGGATATTCCTTTTTCTCAACAAACTTAGCTTCTTGAGCAAGTTACCTTGTGACCTATTGTGCAAGTTAACTTGTGACCTCTTGGAAAAGTTGAAAGTGTGTTTGTTTGAAGGAATGTGAACCCTTGATTAAATCTCATCTTGCATTCTCACCCGTTGATGAGAATCCATGATCCATGCCTCTTCTTTCTTTCATCCTCGACCGTTGATTGATCTTTTTGATCTCATCCATTGATCTATTTTTACCTATTCTATAAATAGAGCTTGCCTCTATAGAATAGGGATCCATCTTTCAGAGCAAACTTATGTTGTTGAAATCACTCACATTCACTCTCATATTTAGTACACATTTAGCATCTTTTAGTTCATTTTTTGCATTAATTATCTTTAGGCTTCCATTAATGGCATCCATGATCACATAATGCATCCATTTAGCTTGTTTAATTAATTAGGATTTGGATCTTTTAGGTTAGAATCCATTTAGAATTAGCTTAGCATTTGTATATCTTCATCATTTAGCATAAAATCATGTTTAATTAGCTTGCATCATGCTTATTTAGATTAAAGTCATGTTTTCATACACATTTTGCAACTGTTCCATCAGTTTTCTTCAATAAAACTTATTGGAACAAACTCATTCATCCATAGGATTAGGAAAGGGCCGTTGTTCCACATCAATGCGACACCTCTCCCACAACAAGACAAGTTTTAGATGGATTAGAGTAGACATTTTAACACTTTCATAGTTTAGAATTTTTATTTTTGATAAATGTTTAGTTTAACTTTCATTTGAATGATCCTATTGAGATTCGATGTTAGTGGCTTCATTATGCTTTGATTCTTCATGGATCAAGTGTAATCAGCCCATACTAATCCGTCGATCACAAATTCTAATTTGGATTTCATCACTTCTTCCATTCTTTTGGCTTCCTCTACTTGAAGTTTCAGATTTATTACCATATGATTAGATTCCTCAAGATCTTTGGTTAGCTTCTCTAACTCTTTTAATACAAGCTTCTTTTGGCGCTTATTCTCTCTTTTTAAACTCTCAATCTCATCTCTGAGATCATCTATCTCATCTAGGGAACAAATGGGTTCCCCTTCTAGGTTAACCTCACCTTCTTCTTCATCTTCTTCACCATTATTTTCAACCTTTCCATCCTTTTGTTCCTCATACTCTTTTTCCATGAAAAGGAATTCATTTTCTTTTACAATAAAGGCACAATATTGCTCGCCATCTAAGCTATTATAATCATCTGATACATCATTGTCCTCTTGGATGTAAAGACTTTTCTTTTTGTTCTGAATACTTTTCCTCTTAGGATAGTAAGATTTATTCATTTTATCATCCACTTCTTGCTCAGAGTTTCCTTTCTTGTTGTAAGGACATTTATCAACAAAATGAACCACTTTTCCACATTCAAAACATTTAAATGGCAACTTACCTTTGTACTTGTTGGATCCTCTTCTTAGTCTCTTGATGAAATTTGCCTCTTCTCCATTAGTCCCATCATTCCCAAATGTGATCATCTCAACCTTGTTTTTCTTAGGAGGTACATCCTTCTCCTTGTTGGAAACCTTGAAAGCAACTTCCTTCCTAGATAGTTATGCATCTCCCATCCTCATTTCATAAATAGTGAATATACCATGTAACTCATTAAGAGTGAGTTTGTTTATTTATCTTCCTTCCTCTATTGTAGAGATCTTAGGATCATATTTGTTTGTCATTGACCTTAGAACTTTTAGTACGACAACATCTTCTTTCACTTCTTCTCCATATCCTCTAATAGAGTTTACTATATCATTAACTCTCAGAAGATAGTATGCAATATTCTCTTCTTTTTCCATCTTGAGGCCTTCAAATCTAGTTCTCAACACTTGAACTAGATTTGAAGGCCTCCACTTCTTGCTCAGAGTTTCCTTTCTTGTTGTAAGGACATTTATCAACAAAATGAACCACTTTTCCACATTCAAAACATTTAAATGGCAACTTACCTTTGTACTTGTTGGATCCTCTTCTTAGTCTCTTGATGAAATTTTCCTCTTCTCCATTAGTCCCATCATTCCCAGATGTGATCATCTCAACCTTGTTTTTCTTAGGAGGTACATCCTTCTCCTTGTTGGAAACCTTGAAAGCAACTTCCTTCCTGGATAGTTATGCATCTCCCATCCTCATTTCATAAATAGCGAATATACCATGTAACTCATTAAGAGTGAATTTGTTTATTTATCTTCCTTCCTCTATTGTAGAGATCTTAGGATCATATTTGTTTGTCATTGACCTTAGAACTTTTAGTACGACAACATCTTCTTTCACTTCTTCTCCATATCCTCTAATAGAGTTTACTATATCGTTAACTCTCAGAAGATAGTATGCAATATTCTCTTCTTTTTCCATCTTGAGGCCTTCAAATCTAGTTCTCAACACTTGAAGCTTTGCCAATTTTACCTTGTCATCTCCTTCATAGATATTTTTCAATGTATCCCAGACATCATGTGCAGTCTTACAATGCATAACCTTGCTATGCACGAATCTAGACAAACTATTCATAATAGAAAACCATGCTTTTTCATTATTCTCATAATCCTTTTTTCTTGTGGCATCAATAGGAGGTGTGGCCAGTGGTGTGTATCCATTCACTATAGACATCCATACATCAAACCCTAAATATCCCAAATATCCCTTCATCAATGAGCTCCAAAAGGTTTAATTTATTCCATCAAAATGAGGTGGCTTGTTTGAAGAAGAACCTTCTTGACTGGTCATTGTGTTCACAAATCCAAGGATCTACCTGAGACAATTAAGCTTTTCCTAGGGAACCTGGTGCTCTGATACCAATTGTTGGAACACAAAAAATCTACTTAGAGGGGTGGTGAATGAGTAGATCTTGAAATTTAGTCCTTAAAACTTTTGTGCAGATTAAAACTTAATAAACTATGACAAACACATGCACATGAGATTTCAACACATAACACAAGATGTACATGGAAAACCCAAGATGGTAAAAACCACGATGAGAAATGCTACTAGGAGCTACTATCCTAATCCGGCCTCACAAAGAAATATTTTATTACAACTTTTAAGGGCACCAATCCCTTGCTCTAAGCACCAACTCAATTATCTAATGGCATCAACCAATCAAATTTACAACATAAAAGATTATAATTTTAATACAATTCAATGTTGCAACTTATTTGCAACTGCACAAATGTATATTGCTCTCTTTGTAACACTCTTCACTCCACTCTTTTGTTTTTTTTCACACTTACAGTCATTTAGTCATTCAACACACTCTCATCATCACAATACAGAGTTTGATTTTTTGTGTTAAATCATCTTCACTAACCTCTGGAGATTACCTCGAGATCCTCTCATGTATCCAGATTGTCCAGAACCTTCTATCAGGGTTTTGAATCTTTCTTCTTTAGGAAAGAAAAATAGTCTCTACATCAAGCCTCACACGTTCAATTCTATTACATAGACTTTTCTAAGAATAACAACCTAGTAATTAGATATGTGATATGTTGATTATTCGCTCTTATTTTGACTTCCCTTGACATGGCAATCTATTCCACCGTCCTACAAATCAAATTTTTATTCACAATGTTAGTAATTAGGTGAAACCCTATTTACGTGAACTTAGCCATTTGAGTTCTTCATATTTGAAATTTGACCATCGATCTTCTCTTTACGTGTCAAGATCTAATGATCTCTATTCATTTTTTAACTGTAAAACATCATTGTCAGATGTACCTTTCTTTCAATCTCTATCGTCAACTTTTTCCATGACATATCACTCCAACACTTGAGTCACCACAATTCAAACACGTGATGTGAATACATTCATTGATGACCATTGGGTCTATCACCATCAAATCTACAGTCTTCTACAATATCACTAGTTGAAGGCATGGCCCCCATAGAATTTTGGTGAGCTAGCGATCTTGTGCCATCTGTCAATCTCTTGCATCATCTTTCACTAACACCCACCACTCATCACACATCATGGGATGCATCTTAATTTGCTTCAAAACAGTGATGTGAAGCGACCAAGCGATATGCTGCCATGTGTTCGCTTGCAGATTCTGGTCCCACTAGATACATTTTCCTCCGACTGATCAAAAACTTAGTTTGATCTCCATCGTTCCCTGCTCCCTCACGAGGTATAGATGAGGTCCCACCACAAGTTTTGCAAGCTAGCGGGCACCATCAGATCAACCTTTGATCACAACTGATGAACAAGTTCCATCACACATCAAAACCATGAGTAGGCTTCAAAAACTTATCTGTGATGCACGAGACCATAGCGATAGCCATCGAATATGGGACTATTGAGTGTGCACCATTTGATCTTCAAAAAGATACATAAGCAACACCAACTACAAGACTAGGTGATGGGGCCAGTCACAACATGGTTTTAGTGACATAAGTTTATGACTTATGTGACCTCCAACCTCCAACAAGCAGTCAACGACAAAATAGAAAATCTATTGAGGTGCCATGACTGCAACCCTAGGGTTTAACTAGTAAACCCTAATTTTGATTGAGAGTAGACATAATTCATTTCTAAATGCATTATACATCCTCTGAACCTTCCAATTACATTTATGGAATGTACTAAAAAAACCCACATCGAAATAGTCACTAGATTTTCATTCAAATACCTAGAGGCCATTGTTGCAGAAAGATGGCACCATTTTGTCAACTTTGGATCATTTTGAGCAACTTTTGCTACACTTTGCAACATCATTCTTCTTTCACCAACAACCTGTATCAGTGCTTCCAGAACTAGATCCACACCTCACTGTCATCATGCCACTAGACTTCCTAGCATGATATCTCCTTTTGACATCAATGACAATAATATGCCAACATATTGATCATTGCATGTACCCTTATACACTTGATTGAGAAGGTTTTGGATAGACGGGGAGGAGAGGCCTTTTGTTGCTTTGTTGACTTCAAGAAAGCATTTGACACTATCCCAAGAAGCAAATTATGGTGTAGAACAAAAGAGTTAGGAATTCCAAAAAAATACAGGGTTGATGTTCATAGGTTATATGATCACGTCCTGGCCAAAATCAAAACTAAGTAAGGATTATTAGAATGTTTTGGAAGTGAAATTGGGGTAAAATAGGGTTTCCCACTTTCACCTATGCTATTTGGGTTGTATATTGACAATTTAGAGGAGTGGATAGACAAATTTGGTGGTTGAAGAGTTCACTTGACCAATTGTGTAATAAATTTGCTTCTATATGTTGATGATCTTATTCTAATGGCAAAAACAACACACAATTTGAGAGAATACTTGAAAGCTCTATAACTATTTTTCCAATGGGATGGGATGCAAGTGAACACTAGCAAAACTAAGGTTATGAGCTTTACCTTGAAGAGAAAGAAGACATATATGGAATTTTTCTTTGAAGGCATCCCCTTAAAAGTGGTTAATGAATATAAATACCTTGGCCTTGATTTTCACAATAAGCTTAGTTGGGAGACATGTAAAGAAAAAAGGATACAAGGTGGATGAAAAAAATTGTACTCATTACAAAATAGATGTAGTTGTTAGACACACAGGACAACTAAGAGGGGGGTGAATATGCTGTATACTAAAACCTTCAAACCCTCATTAATCTTCAAACCCTTATTAAGCCATTAGCATGAATACAAACAAATGAAACATCAACAATCAATAACCATACACAATAGAACACTAGATTTTTATGTGGAAACCCCTAATCAGGGAAAAACTACAACAAGGATTAACTCACATATATATGAATATCAACACTAATTACAGAGGGTTCATTGTCGGAAGGGCTCACTATTGAAAGGGATCACTGCCTAAAGGACTCATTGTCCAAAATAAAGAAAGGATCACTACCCAAATAGAAAGAGAATAGAAATATATTGTTACAAGGAGGTTCACTACCTTAGAATAATAGGAGAATCCACAACAACTCTTCACCATCTGCAACCTTAGGCTCATTGCCTCCAACAACTTCAGGCACATTGAAATGTAGACACCTTTTGCTCACTGTTTTGGTAGTCTTAGGTATTCATGCTTGCACTTGGATCACAAAAAATTATAACATACACTTCATTTCACATCTCACAACACACAACACACTTCTCCAATAATTGACCTTGCATATATATCTTCCGCAACCACAAAAATATTCTCCAAGTCAACTTCAATGAAATGTATGCACCTCAAACATGCAACCACCAAATAGGTCGATACCAAACACTTCCACGATGGAAAGAAGTGAAGGTGAACCACAACAATGGTTAACCACGACCCAAATCTACATCGACACTACACCATGCTTCCACAAACAACGAAGCACATCTGCAAGTAATGCTAACATGTTAGGTTGTCCAAATCACAATTAACGCTACCAAGCAACCACATACACACTTCACCAAGTCTAGAAATAACCTATGGACCACATAGCAACATTACACACCATCTTGGAATATTCCAACACCAACAAAATACTCAAAATCACCAGCGCAAACATATGCAACTAAGAACATTAGCATCCTGTGCAACCAATTAAACTATCACTGAGACACCACACATGAACCAAGCTTGTGGAACAACTGAACACAAAACCTTCCAAGAGAATATAGATATAAGAATCATTAGCACATTCCCAAATCTGCAAGACAAGAAACTTCAATGTGAAGAAATGCAGAGCAATTCCATTTCTCTCGGACAACCTTCTTCACAATCTAGCACATTGTCAAACACATCTTCTACTATCACACTATCCAAAACCTTAAACTCTGGATATAACATGTCTTCAAACAATTTTGAACATCACATCCAAACCACACAAGCACATCTTCAAGCATGAAGAAATGTGGAGCACAATACATAACACACCCTTGTCACCTTGTACACTCTTTATGCAATTTTTCTCAAAAGCACTTGGAAACCAAGTGACCATGTTGCATCTGCAACACATGCTCAACACCACAAACACCTTCTCATCATAACCACACTAGAGGTTGAAATAGGTTGACATCAATGACAACACGAAAGACAACATAGTGCAACAATATCTCCCTTTGTCGTTGATGGAAACACCTGCTAAAAACTATCAACAACAAAAGAAACTCTAGTCTCCAACTCTCAAGAAGCTCTCCCCTCACTTGGACATTTCTTATATTTCAATCTTCTTCCTCTCCACTACTCTCTCTCCCTTTCTCTTTATTTTTTCAAACATCACTCTATCCCCCTTTGACATCAATGGAAAAGGGAAACACCTGGACACTTCACTTTTCTCTCTCACACTTTTAGGCACAACATATGCTCCCCTTGACTTCACCAACCAAAGATATCACTACCTAATCCCCCTGAGAGGTAGCCTTCATCAATCCAAGACAAATAATACATCTTGAATTGCTTCCTTGGATAGATGCACCAACTTATACATCTAGTTGAAAGGAGGGGCAATAACCCCTAGCTTGTTTTTGAGATACTCAATTGTATCTTTTGGAAGATCCTTTGTGAAAATGTCTACTATTTGATCCTTTCTAGGCACATACTCCAACTTTACTTCATTCTTAGCAACTTTTTCTCTTGGAAAGTGATATCAAATAGATATATGCTTTGTTCATGAATGCATTACCATATTTTTTGAAATGTTGATAACACTTATATTATCACACAAGATAGAGATAGGTTCACCATATGACACTCTGATATCTTTCAATGCATGCTTCATCCACAACACATGTGTGCAACAAGATACTGCAACAATATATTCTGACTCTATAGTAGATAATGACATTGAATCCTTCTTGTTACTCAACCAAGAAACTAGTCTATTTCTAAGGAAGAAAGCACCTCCACTTGTACTTATTTTTTCATCTGCACAACTTGCCCAATATGCATCTATATAAGCACTCAAAGAGAAGTTGGTATCCTTAGAATACCATAGACCATAGTCTAGAGTGCTCTTCAAATATCTGAATATCCTTTTGACAACTGCCACATGTGATTCTCTGGAATCTTCTTGAAATCTTGCCACAAGACATACTGCATGCATAATATCTAGTCTAGTTGTGGTTAGATATAGTAATCCACCAATCATGGATCTATACTTGGTCTAATCTATCTGTTGGCGTAAAATCTAACACCTCTGGAGTGCAGGTTTGTACAGACAGCTATGTACACTACGCAATGAGTGCTCTTCAAATTAGGAGGGGAAGCTCCCTCGTTGTGCTGGAATGCATGAAAAAGAAAAGTAATCTAAGTCCTATCTTTTGTTCTCACTGGAAGAGGCACAAGGTTAAGAAAACCAAGAACGTTGCAGCTAAGGATTTTCTGGTTTCACAGATCATTAACTACAACTAAGTGCTACTTTAAATCTATCCAATTTCCTCAAGAAAATAGAGCATGACGAAATGGAGCAGGGTTTTGACTATCAGACGATAAACGAGTTTAGATTCTCTACTTGAAGGCAAGGTGGCGCATCTATCAGCTCAATCTAGAGAAGTTTATTGGGCACAAAACAGATTTGAGAATTTACCATGACAATCTTATGAAACCCTATGTGGCATAACACTTGATCATAATAGTAAAGACTCATAAAACAGATTTATCATCACAATCTCACGAAACCCTATGTGGCATAACACTTGATCGTAATGATAAAAGATTCACAAAACAGATTTATCTAAACTATGGGAAGAATTTACCACGCCAATCTTATGAAACCCTATGTGGCATAACACTTGATCAAAATAGTAAAGACTTCACAAAACAGATTTATCATCCCAATCGCATGAAACCCTATGTGGCATAACACTTGATCAAAATGATAAAGATTCACAAAACAGAAAGAATTCACCATTACAATTGCATGAAACCCTATGTGGCATAACAATTAATCGTAATAGCGAAGACACATGAACAAATACCAAAAGAGCAATATTGAGGGCAAGGTAGGCGCAGCATATATTTCTCTCTCAAGCAAAAGTTAATTACAAATGAGAAAAGCTCTTATTTATATACATCAAGGTGTAGGGAACCCTAAAATCACCTTGTGTTAACTACAGTCTCGCAAATGCATGCAAGATTAATTATTAAACCCTAATGAAGTAAACTATACAGTTAACTGGAAAGCTACCATCAGTTAACTGGTACAAATAACCTAAATGGACCATGTGCACGCATGCACATCCTTATTTAAAGAAAAGTTAACTGGACACTACCTTCAATTAACTGGAAACCCTAACCCTAACTCCTGTGACGATAATTCCAAGGATGAGATAAGCATGCATTAGATTAGCAAGTAAACTCAAGACTAAAAATCGAGTTAACTGCTACTCATGACTCAACCCTCGAAATTAACTGCAGGTTCCAACTGGCAGATCACTCCATGTCAACTCGGTCTAACACTTCGACCAAGAACTCATTAATTACTCTCTTCCGTCACTCTGACGCTGTCCAAAAATAATAATCTGCTTCTTCAATTCTCTGTCGCCTTCTTTGACTGTATGCATACATTCTTTGACATCTTCAGCCACTTTCTTGAAACTAGCTGAAATTACTGAAATGTGATCAGAACCTCCATCAAGATATCATAAACATGCTTCTGAAACTCAGTTTGTACAACCTTGAGATCAGCGTAGGTACCATTTTCACGAAGATAATGGCACAAGATCTGAGTGACTTTGGCGGCTCCGTAAATGAAGTGATCTCTGTTTCTTTTGCAACTTAACGCTTCATTATCAGCTGCTCTGATGAAAACCTAAATTAAGACCGATTTGGTCTTGAATTTAGTCTAGTTGAACCGCCTTCTGAAAAACTTTCCCGTTGACTGTGAACACGACTATGTTCTGACAACTTTCTCCGGAAAGCTAAAATGCTCTGGACAAAGCTAAAAATAGCCTGTCGGAAGATAATTTTCATCAAAAATTCTGAGACATGGGTTTTGTTCGGAAAATGATTCTAAGAAAACCCACAACATCAGAATTGTGAAAAAACGCCATTTAGCTTGACATGCAAAGATTCTTCAGTCGAGAATTTTAGGGGTTTTTAGAGCTTCCCGGGGCAATTTTTCTTGAGAAAATTTGGAACATGGGTTTGTGCACAACGGAATTATGAACAAACCCAAATGATGCGATTTTCAAAAAGATGTGATTTTATCCCACATACAAAGAAATTTTCGAAAAAAAGCATAGAGCTTCAGAATGAAGACTACGGGGCAATTTTCTCGAAAAAATCTAAGACGTGGGTTTTGCTGCAAATACTGAAGTATGCGAACCCATATGATCAGATTATGAATATGTGTTGAATTTCTTTGACATGCGAAGAAAGTACCTAAGGTGAGAAATAGAAGAAATAAGACAGAAGATAGAAAGTTTTGCTTGTCTGCTTCTGAAAAATCTGCCAACCTCTTCTCTGGAATTTGATAAAACCTGCATGCAAAGTGAAAATAAAGTCTGGAATCTTCTTCCTCTGCACAATCTGAATTCGTTGCTACGAAGAACGCTGAATTCTGACACCTGTAGCACCTTTAGCTTGCTGGTCGCTCAAGAAGAATATGAACTTCAGAGCAAAAGATGATGAAATAATGGACGCCATGGCTGAAATATATAGATTTTCATCTTTGAAAATTCGCACAAAGCAAAGAATCCATGAAAAGTGCGCTTGGCTTCTAATTGGACCTCATTTTAGTTAACTGGAACTCAGATAAGCTAAATAAGACGCCATGCATTAGGGTTCGCCTTTCAAGACTTCAGTTCAACTCATCATGCAACTTTGACTTCAGTTAGCACTTCATATTAAGTTCGCCATCCTTCACACTTGCTTTAAATTCACAAACTTGAACTCAAGCGTCCCCTCTTGATAACTAAAGTTAGCCATAAAGAATTCGCCATATTTCATGCAATAAATATTCTAAAAATAGGGACCCTTTCATGACTTCAGTTGGCCTTCAAGAATGCGCCAACTTTACATGCTTTAATCAATAAAATCTAAATATAACAACCCTTTTGGAACTAAAGTCTCCACTCTTTGAAAAATGCATAGCTTCACTAATTCATGCTTCATCAAAAATATCTAAACATGGCGACCCTTTTGAGAACTGAAGTTAACAACTTCATGCGCCATACTTCACAAATTAATGCTTCATCAAGATATGGCGTCCCTTCTTGAACTTCAGTTGACACTCAATGAAGCGTCATCTTCACTAAAACTTCACAGTTGCAACCAAATTCGCCATGCATGTGAACTCCAGTTGACATTCACTGATAATCTTCAGTTAAGTGGACATGCAATCAAGTTAACTCAACATGCAAATTAGTTAACTGAACATGCAAACTAGTTAACTCGACATGCAAACTGAAAGATCACTCCACATGCCAACATATGAATTGAAGATGACAACCCAGAAATCGTTTAGTCTAACTGCAGTCAGAACTCCAGTTAAGGCATCCATTCAACTCTCTTTCGAAAATCCAACTTTGAACTCTTAAGGCGAATTCCAGACTTAGCCAAATTTCATGAAAATTTAAGCTAAAACCTCTGTCGGGACCTCTGTTCATCCTCTGACACTGGTTGACTGACTTCTCCGATTGACTAGCTGACAGGTGCATTGCAAAGTTGAGTAAAAACTGATCAAAAGATACCTTGAGACTACAGACCATAAAACTGACATCTGAAGGCTCAAAAATCCAAGCGCCTTTTTCAAAAGCCGGGCTTTTCCTCAGACTTAGTCAAATTTTGACTTCTACATTTCGTACGAAGGGAAAAATAAATCCTTCATAACTTCGCTTTTATCAACTTTCAGATCGGATCTCAGTGTTCATCGGAACTAACCTCCTTTTGCACGACAGCTGCAAAGGCACATTTCTCCGTAGAAAACATCATTTCGTGAGTGAAAAACAAGGGCTTTGAAAAGTTGCTCTTTTCATTCCAGAGTTAGCCATTTCTGGAACTAACTAAAATAACACAAAAACTCCGACTGCAGCTGCCGAGTCATCCTCTGAATTGACGAAGACAAAGTAACGGAAAGCTAAGCGCAACACAGCATTATTATTGAATATCTGAAACTATCAAAAGAAAGCATTAAAGGCTTGAAAAGCTGAGGCGCCTTTCTCAAAATGTGCTCTTTTGCTTTTTCCTCTGATATTTTGACTAAGATTTGACCCTACGTTCGACCTCAGGTTCAGGCACTTCAGCAACTCAGATTCACCCACTGACAGATGCGTCGCGAAGCTCGAACAAAAGTGAGACAAACATCTTGGGTGGCATTTAGCCAAAAACCTTCATTTGGCACCTCAAAAGATGGGCTTTCCCAAAAGCTGCGCTTTTCTCCAGTGTTAGTCAATTCTCGTTTTCCTCTCGCTTTTGCGTTGTATCCACCACAACTTGCTTGAAACAGGTCCATTTGAAAAACTTGATAGCTCATCGCGAAGCTGACGTGATGCCGGACAAATGTCTGCTGGAAGTGACAAACCCTAAAAACAGGATCTGAGCCCCTAAAAGATAGGGCGCCTATTTAAAAAAGTGCTCCCTTCTCCAGAGATAGAAAATTTTGATGATTTTCCTTCAAATTTTCATTTTTCTTAAATCTCTTCAGTAACAGACTAACATTACACTGACACCAACTCCATATCTGAAAACCCCAAAAACGACCATTTGACAACACTTTAACAAGATTAAGACTCAATTAAGCAAAATGCCTTAGTGAAGCAAAAATTTTGGTTTTGGGTACAACACTATCTTAGGAGATTCACCATTTTTGCTCAATTTACAACTAGTAACCATGGGAGTACATGCTAGTTTAGAGTCCTCCATTCCAAACTTCTTTAACAAATTTCCTTAACATATTTTGATTGTGTAATGAATATACCTCTTTCTGATTGACTGATTTGTAGCCCAAATTAGTCAATCAAAAAGAATGTGATAGGAACTAAATGGGTTTTCAGGAACAAGTTGAATGAGAATGAAGAAGTTATAAAAAACAAGGCTAGACTTGTGTGTAAGGGCTACTCTAGCCTTGTGTGTAAGGGCTACTCACAAGTGGAAGGAATATATTTTGAAGAGAATTTTGCTCCTGTAGCAAGAATGAAGGCTATCAAGATTTTTTTTATATTTTTTGGCACATAAAGACTTCAAAGTATATAAGATGGATGCAAAGTCTACATTTATTAGTGTTGAGTTAGAAGAAGAGGTATGTATTGAACAACTAGAAGGTTTTTAGTTATTAGAAGATCTTGATATGGTATGTAGGTTGAAGAATGTTATGAAATAAGTTGCACAATAGAAGAATATGATATGAAATATGCTAAAAATACTTGATAATAACTGAGAATAACAAGCCACTTAGAGGGGGAAAAACTCCAAATATTTCTAATGAGAACACACTTCACAACTTCATGATGAAATAAGACTCACAACCTCCTATATATACCTATTTATGCCTAGGATATCACCTAGGCCGACTTAGACAGAGCTATATAAGTCTTAGGCCGACCTAAACAACTAAATAAAAATATACTAATGATAATATGACTTAATAAAGAGTTAAGATAGCCACAAGCTGACTATTCATAACTATATGCACTATGGAAGGGCATAACAAATAAATCATTGTATGGACTCAAACAGGAACCTAGAGCCTAAGTCATCTCCCCAAACATTGTCATTTCAAACTCATTTTGCATCTCCTTTGCAAACCTTTTACACATTTCTTCTGAAGATTATGTCATCAACATACACAACTATAATCAAAATTTGATCTCTCAACTTTGAAGTAAAGGTTGCTATATGCGGTAGCTTTTTGAATCCCTACTGCAATAAGTATTGTCTAATCTTGCATACCATGCTCTAAGTCCCTGTTTGAGTCCATACAATGCTTTCTTCAACCTACATACCATATCAGGATCTTCTAATAACTTAAAACCTACCAGTTGTTCAATGCATACCTCTTCTTCTAAGTCACCATTCAAAAATGTAGACTTTACATCCATCTTATATACTTTGAAGTCTTTATGTGCCGAAAAAATCAAAAACATCTTGATAGCCTCCATTCTTGTTAGTGGAGAAAAATTATCTTCAAAATCTATTCCTTCCACTTGTGAGTAGCCCTTACACACAAGGCTAGAGTAGCCCTTACACACAAGTCTAGCCTTGTTTCTGATAACTTCTCCATTCTCATTCAACTTGTTCCTGAAAATCCATTTAGTTCCTATCACATTCTTGTTTGTTGGTCTTGCAAACAATTCTCGTGTCTAATTATTCTCAATATGCCTCGACTCTTCTTCCATAGCTTTGATATAATTTTCATCCTTGCATGTCTTGGTTATTGTTTTAGGATCTATCTCAGAAAGTAAACAAAAGTTTACCTGTTCCTCTACCATAATAAATTTTCTTCTTATCAACACACCTTTGCTTTTGTCTCCAATTATTTGACCCTCAAAATGATTCTTCTGCACATACTTAGGAGTCTTAGGATTCTTTTTCAGAGCTTCTTCCTCTTCCATTGCCATCTCTTTTTGTTTTTCTTATTCTTTTTATTCTTCTCTTCAAGGGGGTTCATTAGATTCATATCCTTCTATCACCACTGTGCTTTGATGTGATTCCTCATCCAATTTGATGCTTGCACTTTCAACTATCTTCTTTAACCTTTTTTTGTAACACACGTATGCCTTGGTCTTTGTAGAATATCCAAGGAAGATTCCTTCATTTGATCTTGCATCAAACTTTCCTAAGTTTTCATCATCTCTCCTGATATAACATTTGCTTCCAAACACTCTAAAATATTTCACAGTAGGAGATTTTTCATACCATAGCTCATAGGGGGTCTTTGAATTGTTCACTCTTGCTTGTCCTCTATTGAAAATGTAAACTGCAGTATGGATTGCTTCTCTCCAATTTACATCTGGTAGATTTGCTTCCTTCAACATGGTTCTTGCAACCTCTTAAGTTGGCCTATTCTTCCTTTCCACAACTCCATTTTGTTGTGGAGTCTTAGGAGTAAATAAATGTCTTTTTATCCCATGATCTTCACAAAAACTATTAAACTCATTGGAGGTGAACTCACCACCTCAGTCAAACCTTAAACACTTGATTTTTAGATCCATTTTATTCTCAACCATAGATTTGAATGCTTTAAACTTTTCTAGAGCTTCTGATTTTTCTTTAAGAAAGGTTACCCAAGTCATTCTAAAGTAATCATCTATTAACAACATAAAATACTTGTCACCTTGAGAGATTTTTGTTCTGGTAGGTCCACATAGGTCTGTATGCACCAACTCCAAAGGTCTTGCGGTAGAGTATTCTTTAGTTTTGAACGTCTTCTTTGTCTTTTTTCCAATCTGACACTCTTTGCAAATTGCATTAATAGGACTTTTAATTTTTGAAAAGTCTCTCACAATATGAGTAGAGTTGATCTTCACTAGGCTATCAAAATTGATGTGACACATTCTTATATGCTACAACCAAATTTTATTGATTTGTGACATAAAGCACTTAACACCAACACCTTTGAGTTGATAAAAATTCCCTTCTATCCTTATTCCTGTAGCAACCAAAGTTTTGGAGCTTCCTTTTCTGATTTCACAACCATCATCTTGAAATACTAGATTGTATCCTTTGCTACAAATTTTTCCTATACTGAGAAGATTATGCTGGAGACCCTTGACATAAAAAACACCATCTGTCTTATGCTTGCCATCAAAACTAATTGAACCTTTTCCAAAGATCTTAGTAGATGTGTCATCACCAAACTTAACAAAACCACCATCATACTTTTCAAGTTTAACAAACTTACTCTTATCACCTATCATATGATTTGAGCATCCATTTTCAATTATCTAGTAGTTTCTCTCCTCTCTTGCATGAAAGGAAATCAACATAGTTCCTTCAATACTATGACCTATTTCTAGAGCAATTTCCTTCAGACATATTTCAAGGTTAGTAGAATTAGTTCCAACATTCAAAGCCATGAACAAGCATTCATCACTTCCATCATCCAGATAGTTTGATTCCTCCTCATTAGATATACCATTGTCTTCTCTAACATAATAACTCTTCTTGAAATATTTACCTTTATGATCTTTATGTTTGTCATTTTAAAATTTGCCTGGACATTTTGAAGCATAATGACCTATCTTTCCACAATTGAAACATTTGAAGGAAAACTTACCTCTATATTTGCCAGTGCCCCTTTTTCAATCTTCTTATAAAATTTGCTTCCACCTCATCAAGATCATCCAAATCAGATTCATCATTCTCCTCTTTCTTGTTAACTTTAAAAACAATTTCTTTCTTTGGAGCATCTTGGTCAAAATCTCTTAATTCAAAAGTAGTTAAAGCACCAAACATCTGATCTCTAGTATATAGATCCAAATTCTGAGCTTCCTCAATAATAGAAACTTTAGCACTATCAGATTTAGGAAGATTTCTCAATACCTTTTTCACAAATTCACTTTCCTCTAGTTTTTCACTAAGACCATTGATGACATTGACAATTTCATCCACCCTGAGCATGTAGGATGCAATATCTCCATCTTCTGACATCCTTAGAGATTTAAATTTGGCTTTGAAATTCTACATCTTTGCTTGCTTGACCTTAGCATCTCCTTAATAAATACTTTGCAACTTTACCCATACCTCTTTAGTAGTTTTGTAGCTTATCACCTTCATAAGTTTTGAATCAAAAAACCCACTCAAGATAACATTCCTTGCTTTTCCATTATTCTTATAATCCTTGATATCATCTTCACTTGTTGGAGCAGTAACAGGTGCAGTATATCCATCTTTAAATGAATTCCATACACCAAACCCTAATGAGACAAGAAAGGCTTCTATCTTCGCTTTCCATAAGGCATAATTTGTTCCATTGAACATAGGAGCTTTGACACCATTCCTGTGTGCCATCTAGATCTACCTCAAGCGATTAAGCTTCTTCTAAGGAACCTCAGCTCTAATACCAATTGTTAAACACACATGAAAACTAAGAGGGGGGTGAATATGTTGTATATTAAAACCTTCAAACCCTCATTAATCTTCAAACCCTTATTAAGCATTAGGATGAATATAAACAAATGAAACATCAACAACCATACACAATAGAACACCATATTTTTACATGGAAAACCCTAATAAGGGAAAAGCCATGGTGAGAATTAACTCACATATATATGAATATCAACACCAAATACAAAAGTCTCACAATTGAAAGGGCTCATTGCCCAAAGGAATCACTATCTAAAAGAAAGAAGGCTCACTGCCTCAATGAAAAGAAAATAGAAAGAGATTGTTACAAGGAGGTTCACTACTTCAAAGCAATAGGAGAATCCACCACAAAAACTCTTCACCATCTGTAACCTTCGGCTCACTACCTGCAACAACTTCAAGCACACCGAAATGTAGACACCTTCTGCTCACTGCTTTCAATAGTCTTAGGAATTCATGCTCGTACTCAGATCATAACACTTGATCACATACACTTCATTTTTCATCACACAACACACCACACACTTCTCCAACAATTGACCTTGCTTATATATCTTCCGCAACCACAAAAATCTTCTCCAAGTTGGCTTCAATGAAACATATGCACCTCAAATGTGCAACCACCAAATAGTTCGGCACCAAACACTTCCATGGTGGAAAGAAGTGAAGGCAAACCACACCAAGGTTTAACCAAGACCCAAATCTACACTGACACGCTACACCACACTTCCACAAACAACGAAGCACATCCACAAGCAACGCTAACATGCTAGGTTGGCCAAACTAGCTATAACACTACCAAGCAACCACATATACACTTCACCAGGTCCAGAAACAACTTGCAGACAACATAGCAACATTACACAACATATAAAATATTCCAACACCAATAGAATACTCAAAATCACTGGCACAAACATATGAAACTGAGAACATTATCATCCTACACAACCAATCAAACTGTCATTGAGACACTACACATGAACCAAGCTCGCGAAATAGCTGAACACCAAACCTTCCAAGGGAACATAGATACAAGCATCATTAGCACATTGCCAAATCTGCAAGATAAGAAACTTCAATGCAGAGAAATGTGAAGCAATTCCATTTCTCCCAGACAACCTTCTTCATAGTCCAACACACTTTCAAACACATCTTGTATTGTCTAGCAACCCAAAACTCTAGATATAACACCTTTGAACACTTCTAAACATCACATCCAAACCGCACAAGCACATCTTCAAACATGAAGAAATGTAGAGCACAATACATAACACACCCATGTCACCTTGTACACTCTATGCAGATTTTCTCAAAAGCACTTGGAAACCAAGTGACCATGCCGCATCTGCAATACTTGCTCAACACCACAAACACCTTCTCATCATAACCACAAAGGTTGACATCAATGACAACATAGTGCAATAGTAGGAGAGCTGAATTATGGGATTGGAAAACAAAGAAAACTCTTTTTGGGTTATTAGTGGTGCTGTGGTTCTATATGGGTGTGAAGTTTGGGGTGGCAACACTTCAACAATGAAATGGAGATAGATAGAAAGATTACAAAAGAATCTAATCACAAGTAACCTCAAAATAAAATCGTCAGTTACCTACAAGATTGTATTATCTGAAGTTGGTGCCTTACCTATGGAGGCATCGACTATGATCTAACTAGTAAGTTATTTAAATAGACTAGAGAATATGGAGCTTTTTCATTGCCCCAAAATGACAACAAAACAGAAATTAAATAGAAGGAAGAGCGTGTGGATGAAACAAAATAACAAGTGGATGAATAAGTGCGGTATCACCATAAAAGAGTGTCCAAATAACAAGGTAATCAAAATGTATGTGTAAGAAAAAGTCAAAGAAAACACGTGGACAAGGGAGCTTGGGAGGAAAAGAGAATATTATATCAAGTACTTTAATCCTTCATATGACCATACACAAAAGAATTATATAAGAGTGAAAATAAAATGGAAAGAAAAAATGTTAATAGCTTAGCTAAGAACTAGTTCGCACCGATTTAGATGCAAAGTTGGAAGGTGGACGACACCTAAAGAAGAGTGGACATATATAATATGTAGTTTTTGTACTTTAGAGCTAGTGGAGACAGAATGACACTACATCATGGAATTTTTGGCTTACATGGATAGTCAAGCCAATTACATCAAAATTTTAAATGTAAGCACCTTGAGTAGCCTATTGAAGCAGAGAGAATAACAAAAGGTGTTGATTACTTGATTAAAATACATAACAAAAGATCTAAGATCCAAAAAGGAATGGAGTTCAGGTAATTGCTATGTTGGTGGTTTGTTTGTTCTAGGTTGCTGCGATGTTGTATTTTGTTGGTGATCCGTGGATCCCATAGACTCTTTAATCTCATAGATGTTCTTCATAATTTTGCTGAAAACCTCCACCAGAATGCACTTCAAAGAATTAGCGTGTAATTATGCTTGTGCTAACTGTTGATGAATAACTCCTTCTAAATGCACAATTAAAGAAATTAACATTCCATAATTTTGCTTAATTGCAAGGCATTTAGAAGACTTGGACAGGCAATAGTGTATGCTAGAACGCTGCATATGAATGAATGAATGGAATTTTAATGATGTCCACAAGACCAAGCAGTCTAAGGGACCAAGGAGCATAACATTAACACATTTTTAGGTTCCTTTCGATGTTGCCTTTCCTATTGTGTATCTTGACCAAGAAACTCGCCATTTTGTGGAGTCTTGTCTCCTAAAAAAACCCATTCAAACTGCCCTCCTCCAAAATGTTTTTGAACTGAATACGAATATCCTAATATGTTGCACAATCAAAGATGATGTGTCATTCAGTTTCAACCATCCCTTTGTTGTAGAAAATGCAAATTCTTTCATCCCATTCCTCCTTAGGGACTGTCCATTTGCTCGTCTTGCATCCAAGGTGATGAGAGCTGGTTCTCAATTATGCAATTAAAATTTTAGCTTTACCCTTAATCACACCCTTCAAATGAACTTTTTCATCATATTTCTCCATAGGGTTGAACTCTTTGACATAGTGCACTTTTTTGCGACCAATTTGCTTTGTCCACATGGCAGTCCTAAATTTTTCTAACACAACTTTTTTATCTCTTCATTAGTGTTAGGACAATCCTGCAGATTAATGTCCCACTTGCTCATCCATTTGATGTTTTGTTTCATCCAAATCTTTTTTCTATGCTCTAAGTCTTCCTCCACAACCATCTTGAGCCAGTGATTTTTTTTCTTCCTATGCTCTAATTCTTCCTCCACAACCATCTTGAACCAGTGATGCTTATCGATGCTATCAACCTTTTTTAAATAAGGTAACAAATCGATTATTGTTGATGCCTCCTTAGATACTAGACTTAATGTGCAAGAAAGTAATACGTTTTTCACGCTCCAAATTCCCCACTTTTTAAAAAATGGCCGGGAGGTTCTTCGACTGTCTTGAGCTTCAAACAATTACGTTTAAGTTTCCTCATCTGCTGAGGAAACGAATGAGTGAAGAAGGAAGAATTGGTTACATCCCGCCATTCATTCATCGCCGCTCAGGTATAATTTAAAAAAAAATGGACGGTAGGTTCTTAGCATAGATACCGGACTTACTGTTCAAAAAAGTAATACGTTTTACACTCTCCAAATTCCCCACTTTTTAGAAAATGGACGGGAGGTTCTTCGACTGTCTTGAGCTTCAAACAATTCCGTTTCCTCCGACTTTAGCAACGTTTAAGTTTTGTCATCTGCTGAGGAAACGAATGAGTGAGGAAGGAAGAATTGGTTACATCCCGCCATTCATTTATCGCCACTCAGGTACAATTTTTTTTGTTTCTGGCAATTTCAAATCTTTTGGCTGGCACTATGCAGTCGTTGAATCAAAATACACGTCATATTTCTACTGATAACTAGGCTATCACACCCAGAATAAAGCCTTGCCTTTTGTTTCAACCAAATGTAAAATTTAGGCGTCCAGACTGGAATTTAAATCAAGGACAAGAATGAGTGAAAGTTATATCGAATGTAATGAAAAATAAAACTTAAAACGTAATAGGATTTGTTCTGCCAAAAATTAAGATTAACACATCTGAACAAATATGTGCTTTAAAGACAGAGAAACATCATATAAAATCCAGTCAAGTCTATACCTTAGGAATGGATGAATACAAACAGAGATCAATACAAGTTGGATAAATAAAAGATCAAACCAGGTTAACATAGCCCTTTAATTTTTATGTTTTAAAGCTTCTAATTGGTCACAAACAAAAGTCATCCATAGGGATTACATTGAAGACAGTCATTCTATACCATTCCCTCAAGTGAACTGTATCTTCTTGGCAAACAGCGAATGGAGTGTGGCTACCAAAAGTTCTCACAAGATCTCTTGGAGAACCCTGTGGAAGTTTTAGGCAAGTCCTGGCTCATTATAGATTGGGTACTGGTCAAGTGACAAATGCATTGTATAAAGGATCAAGCTTCTTTGAAACTTTATAGGGTTGAGATTGTATCTGAAAGGCATTAGAAACTAATGCACCAGGGCCTTTCCTGGAAAGCAGACACATTTCTTTACTATATTAGATTGTTCATGTTCCCTACAGTTTTTAACTACAAAACGAACATGAACTATAGATAGGTCATAACAAGCTCTTCTCCTGGGATGGATGTGCCTTTACAATTTTGAGAGAAATTCGTTATGCAATGCTGTCCTTCAACCATGATACCCTGCTGGATCTTGAGCGTTACGTAATGATGAAACTGTAAGATACCAAATAAGCTTTGTATGAGGTATAAGCAATATCTCTGAAATAGAGATGGCGGTTCTTTTGTACACACATCCATGTTAATTGTCATGCATGTTTGCACTAGAGATTAGATAAAGGAACAAGTCCCATTTGCAAGAATTGCAACAAACAGCAATAGTTGGATTAATTGTAACCTTATAATTCATTAGATAATTGTAAGCCATGCGCTGCAAAATATTTAGATAAAGGAAACTCTCATCCGAATAAAGTATACATTTTACCATGGACACGAAGAAGTTAATGCTTTTTTGGTCATGTCAATTCCAACTGAATGTTTTGAATTATAAGGTAGGATGGGATGCTAATTTAAAAGAATACAATGTATCACGTGGCCATGGTATTAAGAAAATTTAAGAGAGCTATAATCTAATTGAAAACACCTTTCCCGGCACCCTTGAAAGGTTCACTCTTGGATCTCTGTTTCATGCAGATACATTAAAATTAGCAAGTGAGCTGATTGGGAAAACTATCTAGAGGATCGTAGATGCTCAAATTTGAAGTTCAAAAATATTGTATTTTCTTTGCTATTGGGATCGAACTGGGGACATAGTCCCACCAAGGTCATCATCCTGCTTGGCACAAACAACAAGTTGCAACTCAGATTTTCCACTGTGGTGGATTCAGTGACATATCACCATTGATTGGGCTGTATTCCCGACCTGGGGATATTATGGATGACAGGGATGGTAAATTAAAATTAATCCTATGTTTTAATTCCAAAATTGATGGCCTTAAAGTGGACCAAAGTAAGGTTCCTTTCGATTTTCATTAGCCATAAACATCCATGTTTAACTAAGGGGATACACCTGTGATGCTTGCAGGACTTTAACCCTATGGTGAACTTAACCAAAATGAAAAAGGATCATGAGGAAGACGAACATCAATTTCACCTCCATTAACAATTGTTTGTATTCAATATAGATTGCATAATTCTCTGTTATTGTTGTGTTGAAAGGAAGGAGTATAAAGGATTCAAAGACACAATCACTGCAGGCATTAATGGCACTCTTAGGACCCCACATTGGCTTGCAAAGGAGCAGATTAGATTTTTCATACACATTCTTATTCCAAATGGAGCCATGAAATGGAGGACTTGATTCAATGTGTCGAAAAACTTCTAGATCCCTAAAATAATCGCATCATGGCTCCCCATGGAAATTGAAAGTGGTGTGAACCATAAGGATTAGGAGAAGAATATTCCTCAGCATAATGAAGTTTTCCCAAAGTTGCAGGCTTTGAGACACACCCCAGGAACTAGCAGTGTGAAAATGCTGGTTCCATTGGAAGATGGTTTCATAAGCATCTGTCTGCTGAAAGGGGCGGTTTTGTCTTGATGGCAAAAAAAAGAAGTGAAATGACCTTTTAGTGGACAGTTAGGATCTTCCAACACCTGTAAGAAAATTAGTGTCTTTTTTGCTTTGTTGAATCCCTTCCTTAGAATACTAGTTGCATACTTATATTTTCTACCTCTGAAGAAAAATGCCAAAAGATCCACAAAACTAGGAGACTGCATGCAACATGCAATGGAACTGAAATTGGCTTTTTAGAGATAATTTGGACAAAAATCTGGCATGTATTTCATTATCTAAGTTCTCTTTGTTTTATTGCTAGCTGTGTCTTGCTTTCATTATATTGAATGAATTTGATAGGTCCATCTGTCTTGTACTATGTATCTTTCACTAGTAGCGCAATAGAAATACATGTCAGTTTTGGCAACAATCCTGGGAAGCATCGAGGCACCATGTGTTTGTTGCATGGTGTCATGTCTCTTAAGAACTTTTCCTTTAGTGTGGGCTCCATTAATTGATGTGTTCACTTTCAACTAATGGCGCAACAGAGAATGGTTGCTAGACTAATGCTTGTGAAATGATGCACACATCATTGATTATGAGGAAGATCAATGGATCCGCTTTCTTAGAACTTCAGCTCATACCTCTTTATTTTTATCAAAATTGGGATCCAATTTGTCCATTGTGTTATTTCTTGGCGAATGTTGATGCTAGAAAATTGTGTTCGTCCAACCATGGCATTGAGAAGCGCCAAGGCAACATGTATCCAATACTATAGCTTCTATCCAATAGTGCAACACCTTTCAGTTTTTAAGATTGACAATTTCAAGAACTTGCACCAGCCATTTGATCTTCTTTATGTGTCATGATCTTGTTTATAATGTTTGCCACTGTGGGATCCTCTTGAGCCAATGTGTCATCCTTCAATTGATGGCACAACGGAGAATATATGTTAGACTAACAACTTCTCATTGCGCCAACTGTTGATTTGTGAAACAATCAACGATGCAGACTTATGCTAATATCGTGATTAAAATAAACTTGCAAAGCTACTAAAAAATCTTGCAACTTGTTGATATAGAAAGCGAAAGCTTTATAAAACATATGCGTTGATGAATTTTGAATTGTAGAGAAATCACCATGTTGGAAAACAACAAGAACAAAGAATAATGAACCAATATTGCCCTAAAAGGTTGAATGGAGAGCAAGGCTGTATAGTTCTGACAACCACTTAAGGGATCCTTGTCTGCAAGGAAGGCCTAGCTGCTGGATTTGGGTACTTATGTTGAATCATAATTCAACATTGAGTACTCTATAGTGGGGAGTACCTACAATTTCTCCAGGGTAGCTTGGAGTGATACCCATTCTGCATTAGTTGGGTAGCCTTCACATTTAAAAGCTTGAAAATCTTTGTCTAGATCAATGAGATTTTGTGTTGAGGAGATGAATTTGAATACAAAATTGAGCTCAGTAGTCGTTGATGCAATCCTTGCCCAATAGGATGTATACAATTGTTTGACTAGGGGAATTACTCCTAGAGATTGCTTTGCCAATTGAACTTTCCATTGAAGTTGATGGGTTGTTTGAATTTGTTATCATTGGCACTTGTCAATTTAGCTAGCTTTTGGCACAACTCCTTGAGCTCCACTACTCTCATGTGCTTTGAATCTTCAACTCTTTGCAACCTTTGGCAATGTCCTTCTAGAGCGAGCAGAGTCTTATCAAATTTTGACTCTGTTGCATTTACCTAGCTTGCTCTACATGTAACTTGTCATTCATGACTTGAACCTACAACTCCTTATTCAAGTTCAATAACTTTGTATCATGTGCCTTCAATTGTGCTTTGAGTTGATTCATTGTCTTTGGTTTTGGCCAAATTTTTCTCCCTCTTCTTGAGCTTGCGATTGAGTTTTAGGAAGTCGGTTGTAACAAATTTTTGCATTTCTTCCATTAGCTCGACCTTGTCCTTTGGTCGTGCCTTCACCAAGCTCAATCCTATTACATGTACAGAATAATCCTCTGACTGCATCAAGCATTGTGGCTTATCCAAAATAGGGGTGATATGTGCAATCATTAATGATTGTTGGGTTGGGTCATTGAGTGACCTAATGCATGCACTTGGGCTCTTTCTGCCCATTGCCTCTAGCTTTTTGTCTTTGTCTCATAGGCTTGTTTGGTTATTAGTAGTTGCAAGTGGAAATTAGATGGGGAATGAATGAGTCTGTCCACAAATGGAGACCCTTGGGGAAGGCCATATCTAGTTGTTCAATGAGTGCTATAATTGCACTAGGGGGCAAAAGTGAATGGACCATGAGGGTATAAGGGGAGAAAGGCAGAAGGTTGAAGGTTGTGGGAGGTTGTGACGAAGATTGCATGGGCGGTTGAATGGAGATTGGAGAGGGGAATGGTTGAGGCGCTAACATGGATGGTGAAGGAGTGGTTTGTGTGTGAGGTGGAGATATTAAAAATGGTGGTGCAGTGGTCGTTGGGATAAGGGCAATTTCAATGGAAGAAGGGGTTGAGTAGGAGAAAGCATTTGAATTGGTGGAGGGGAGAAAACGAGAGTGGAAATAGTCTGAGAGAGAGCAGAAGGGGTAGGAATGCATACTTGCATGGCCAAAATGATTGGGAGTATTGTTGTTTGTGGTTGCGCTTGCGTACCTTTTTCCTCAGAGTCAAAATTCCTTGGTACCATGAGTCTTCTCTTCTTTCTCTCCCCTCTGGTAGATGATGAGGGCTTTGAGCCTTCACTCGAAGTTGTTTGCGCATAAATTGTTGTTTACTCTACCAAGGGTGTAGCTTGTTCAAGGATCGTTTGGGAAATGGTCTCACGAGGTTGTTCAATTGTTTGCTAAACTCTCTCTATTTCCCTCTAAAGAGTTGCTTGAGTGGCCTGATGGACTTGTTCTAGTTGTGCCCTAATGCTCCCAAATGCCAAAGTTATTTGAACCAAATGGGTGGGGTCTTGTGATGTTTATTTGAGCATGGCATGGACTGGTGTTGGCCATGGAGGATAGTTGGATGTTTGCATTCCAATTTCCTCAATTGAACTTATTGCTTTCAATGTCCTTTGATGTTTGCACCTCTTCCCCTTTGACCTTGGCTTCCGTAGCTGCAATACCACCTCTTGGGGGCCTACTTGTGTCATAATTGGAGGCTTGGGAGCCATGCTCTTCATCCCATAGATTTTCCCAAGTCCCATTAGTAGGAACTTGTCCATATCCATGCTTTGGCTTGAATATCTCCTGCCTAATTTTGTCATCATTTTAGTCCAAGTTCCTCAATGCCTTTTGGAGACCATGTTGCGATTTTGCTAGGGTCAATCATAATCGAACATAGCCTCCAGTGATGTTTGCAAATTGAAATTTTCAAGAAAATTTCTTAGTCTAGAGTAAAGGCGTCTAAAGTCAAAGTTTGACTTTTTGAACTCAAGTGCATGGGTCGCCCCAAAATGGAGTCAGTTAATTGAATTTATATAATATTAAAACTTCAGTTGCACTTCTCAAGTCGACTTCAACAAGACTTAATTTTTGCTTGCAAATGGTGAATTTATTTTTGCATGCACAGTTAACTGAAGTACATGGAGGTGGCACTCAGTTTAGGGCTTATTTTTCATTTAGTTAACTGCGTTTGAGGTCCAATCAAAAGGTGGCACCTAAATTTAGGAAATTGCATGCATTTGTGACGCCTTTCTTCATAAATTTTATTTATTAAGGCATTTGGGCATTCATTATTCTCATCATAGGTGGAAGCAAACACATTTTCTCGAGCAAGCAAAGATCTGAAGGCGCTACGGGTGATATTTTTCAGTGTTCTTCGTAGTGCCAGGTCCAGATTGTTCAAAGGATTTATTTTTCAGACTTCATTTTTCGAGTGTATGCAGACTTCATCAAATCTCAGTCAAGGCATAGGCGTCATTTTTAGAGGCAGAATAATAACTTCTATTTTCTATCAATAAAATTCTTCTATCCTTGTCTTAGGTTTTCTCTCGCATGTCAAAGTAAACATCATAATTTTCAGAATCTGATCATCTGGGTTCCCTTAATTCAGCGTCAGCAGCAAAACCAATGTTTCTAAATTTTTCGAGAAAATTACCCCGTTACTTCACATTTTGAAGTATTGTGCTTTTTTTCGAAGATTCTTTTGTGTGCGGGCCAAAAACTCACTTTTTCCAAAATCGAATCATCTGGGTCTCTTCAGCTCATCAGCGTCTACAAAATCTATGTGCCAGTTTTTGTTGGGAAAAATTGCCCCCGGTGCCCCTATAGCCCCTGCAGTTCTAATCTAAAAAGCCTTTGCATGCCTTAGTAAAACTCGTTTTTTCGAGTTTCTAACGATCTGGGTTTGCTTAGAATTTAATTCACTACAAAACCCATGTTTCAGAAAAATTCCTAAAAATTCTCCCCCAACTGGTTATTTTTAGCCTCATCTAGAGCCATTTTTAGTTTTCTCTGAAAGTTGTTCTAACATATTTGACTTTACAGTCAAAAATCCAGATTTTGAAAATGCAATTCAACCCAATAGAATACAAGGCCAAATCGGTCTTAGTTCATGACTTTTTGAAAACCTTTGATACAAACTTGGGTCGCGTTTATCCAGTGGTCAAATTGAGCACAATGGAAGGAATTGACAACATGACAGTCAAGAATCTTGAGCGTTTCGGATTGCTGGCGGTAGCATCTATTCCTATCACGGTGTTTGATCTTGAGTTTGTCATTGCTTGCATTAAGCACTACGACTCATCTACAAGACAAATTAGATTAGCCGATGGGAGAGTCATTTGCAACCTCAAGCCGAGAGACGTCGAGGATTGCTTTGCCAGTCCACCCCACTTAGATAATTTTGCCATAGTCATGGATGAATGCGACAAGATATGGCAGGGAGACAAGGAAAGATCTCAGAGAAAGGTTGCTCAAAGATGGCTAAAAGAACAAAAAACCAACATGCCAAAGAAGGTTGGGCGTGGAGAGTTCAAGGACAAGATTGCTATCTTGATCACTTTGCTCAACTGGATTACAGGTCAAGAAGAAGCTCATGTTTTCCAACCGTGGATGTTCTATGTCATTTCTTGGATTATCGACAATAAGGAACACTTTGACTGGCTATGTTGATCAGTGAGTGTCTTCACCAACAAATCACAGGATTCCTTAAAATCCACGAGTTTCACATGGTTTCTTATCTTGTCTACTTAATTGCTTTCCAAGGCAATTTTAGAACTTTGAAAACCAATGGAACCCTTGGCGTTCAACACGTACATGAATACTTCCATCAATTGGAGTTCTCAAAGGCTGAACAGGATTTTAAACAGGTGAATGATCACTTGTTGATGAAGATAGTCAGAGACCTTGATAATGAAATGAACATTAGAATTTCGGCAGAGGCAAAATCAGCAATGGAGAGTTGGGCAGATTGGTTCATCCAGTTTCCCACTTTCACATATATTCGAGTGTATGGTTACACCGGAGAACCTCTGATGCTACCGAGATACCCGTTAGACAAGGTCCTATTCATGGAGTTACTGAGACAGGCTCATGATGTTCATACTTTTCTTTGCAATCGGCACAAGCAAGCGTTCACCTTTCCTTTTGGATTGGGTATTTTCAAATGTAAGATAGCTGTCGATTGCAAGTTGATGAGCAACAAGTTGTCAAAACTCCGTCTCAAGTATCTCACTGAGAAGCGCTCCTATGATCCTCTAGGTCACTATGCAGCTCGGTTGGAGCGAAGTTAGTCACATAGGCCAGTACTTGAGGGCTTTTGGGTCAACTACGAAGATGAATTTGAAGTGTGCCGACGTCACTATTGTTGACTTACTCTTCCTCAGCTTGCTGATTTGCTATCAGAAGACGTTGAGGGTTTGTCAAAAGATGACGAAGAGGTGTTACTTAGTACATTTGTCAAAGATCAAGTTGCTCGCCAGCCACTTCACTAACCGGATTGGTACGCTAGAGAGAGTACTTCAGTGGAGGACCTCTCGAGAGGAGTTATCAAGACTAGCACATATTTCCTAGAAAGCAAGAGAAGGCGGAAGGCAATTTCAGTTGCAGAGCCGCTAGTGGTGTTTTCTTCACTACCTTGCACATCAAGGTCGAGACCATGAGTTAAGGTTATAATGCATCCACCTAAAGATGTCAGAGTTAGTGGAAACACGAAGGGAAGGAGCACTAGTAAGCGAAAGCAGATCGAGAAGGCACCGAAAGTTCTAGTAGAGCCAGTCGTACAAGTTGAAGCCGGGTCTTCATCTCCTGGTTCACCATTTTCTCCACAATCACCTCCCATTGATATTGACTCAGAGCTAGAATTGCCGTTTCGTGAAACTTCACTACCATTTGATCCACCAAAGGTCAACACAGCAGTGGTAGTTTCTTCTCGAGAAGTTGACATTGATCACTCGTGTTGGCTTGAGAGGACTTTGGGAAGAAGAAGGCGAAAGCCTTCATATCAGCTTGATCTATCTGAGTTTGGCAGTCCCTATTAGGATAAGTCAAACAAGAAGAGCAAAATGTAGGTGCACATAGAGAAAACTCCTGAAGCAGAGATCATTGTTGAAGTTGCTACACCACCAGAGGGCAAGAGTCTGGATGAAGTTGAAGTTGGTAATTTCACCTTCGTCAAAGCAAATCTTGGTAGGAGCACTTGGCATGTGGACGTGAGCCTCTTTAAGGCTGCTGCAAGGAATCTTGAAGAGTGAGTCATGAAGGACGGAGAAGACAAGGCATCCCTCAAGGTTGAGAATAAGCAACTACGGCAGTACATTTCAGATCTTCTTCATGGAACCTCGAATGTTGCAGCCATTCTCCCAGAACTTCGAGAGACACCTGCAGATCAACAGAAACCGAGTCGATTAGTCAATCGTGGCAAGCTCTTGGATAATTGGATCGAGGATTTCATTGTTGTAGGCAAATACCTTCTCACAGAGTTGTATCAGTTGAGGTATGTTACACATGATCTTCGTCAAGGAATCTAGCGGCTTGAATTGACTATGGCAAAGAGCAAACCGAAGGACTTGATCCTTATTTCTCATTTGGCAGTTGCATACGACGCCGTTGTAGCAGATGGGGATAAAGGAAGCTTTTCGCTTGGAGAGAACAATACCTCTTCATGGTGGAAACATATGAAAGAATCTCTACAAAGTTGGATGCAATCAAAGAAGATGTCGCCGGTGCACTCAATCTTGTGAGCGGATTTGTTACTCAGATCCCGTGCCATTATGTTCATGAAGATGGTACATACGTTGATGTCGAGGCTGTGCAAACTGAGTTCTAGAATTTGGTGCATGACGGTCTTGATGGTGATCCTGTGGCGGCCAAGTTGAATCACTTCTCGATGATGTCAACGAGCTTCGAAAAGTTAGCTAAAGAAGTCAAAGAATGCCAGAAGATGATCAAGGATGGAGAGGAGGAGTTGAACATACAGTTTATCATTGTGGATAGCATCAGAGTGCCAGAAGATGAGATAGTTAATGAGTTCATGGAGGAGGTGATAGCCCATGACGGCTTGGAGTAGACAAATAGATGGATCTCTAGTTATTCCCGAGGATAGAGTTATAAGTAGCGGTCAACTCAACGTCATTCTTGAGTTCTGATTGCTGATTTCATGCACGCCTATCTCATCTTCAGGATATCTTTTGGAGGAGGTCAAACTTTCAGTTAGGATCTAATTAACTGATGTTAGTTATCAGTTGACTTTCATTTCAATAAGGACTTGCATGTTGCACACATCCATTTTAGTTTAGTTCAGTTAACTGATGGTAGTTTTCCAGTTAACTGATTAGTTTCTTACAGTTAGACTTAAAGAATAAACTCTTGCATGCTTGCAAGATTGATTGTAAACTCAATGAGATTTTAGGGTTCCCTACTCCTTGAAGTTCTATAAATAAGAGCACCCTTGCTCATTTGTATGGAACTTTTGCTGTGATATAATAAATTGCTGAGCCGCCTTGTTGTGCAATATTGTTATTCTGTATCTGTTCACTTAGTTAAATATAATGCTGGTTTGATCATTCATTGTGTGCGTGTCTCGTTATACAATTTGCTGTCCTAGCTTTATTCTTGTTGTGATTAATAAGCTTGTTTCATATCTAGACCTCGGATAGGAGTCCTTCCTCCTTGGGAATTTAGAAATAAAGTTTATCGTGTGATGTTGTGATTAATAATCTTCGTTTCATATCTACACCTCAGATAGGAGTCCCTCCTCGGGAATTTAGAAGTGGAATTGTCGTTTAAGTGTTGTTTCCAGTAAGTTACTTTCAGCCTACACTTCAGATAGGTGTCCCGCCTCCTTAGGAATCCTGAGAACTAATTTACTGTTTGATGTTGTTTCCAATAACCTTTCTTTCAGCCTACACCTCGGATAGGTGTCCCGCCTCCTTGGAAATCCTGACTTAAAGTTTATCATATACCAATTCCTTGCTCCTAAATCCTCATGCTCTTTTTATCTTGAGAAAATAGGATAGTTTAAGCATTAAGTTAGTTGTAGTTAAGATCTGCAAAACCAGAGAAAAACCTTAGCTGCAATGTGTTTGGTTTCTTAACCTTGTGCCTCTTCCACAAAAAGATAGGATTTAGAATAATTTACTTTTTCACGCATATCAGCAAAAGAGGGAGCTTCCCCTCCTAATTTGAAGAGCAGTCATTACGCACCGTGCATAGCTGTCCGTTGCCAATACTCACTCTAGAGGTGCGAATTGTAACGCCAAGAGTTTTCTTATTACCATATAGACAATATGCGTACATATGCAAGCAATGATCTACAGAAAATACACCTGGTTATATTAATGTATTTGATAAGAGCAACCTGTTGTCATACATGGGTCTGACTCTCTTTGTCTTCTTGATCTGTATGCTCCTCCCCTTGATCGATCTGTTCTCAATAGTCAGAAATATTGCTTAAAGAGAAACCAATAAATTAGTTTCAATTGAATAATGATTAATAATTGTTGTAAGCATCATTATTGCCTAATCATATATAATCCATATGTATAGATATTCTCTCTCTCTCTCTATATATATATATAAAATGAAATATACATACATACATACATATATATATATATATATAAAATTAAATTTGACTTACTTCCCTTATTTATTCTTCACTTATCTTCATTTATCTCTCTTTGACTATCTTACTCTTCATGATATCAATCCACTATTATATTTAGAGGCTATTGCCTTTCTGAGTGCAGACTATTTCTTGTTTACTGATCTCTGTCTAACTTTCAGATTTTTTATACCTGAGTGATTCCATGCTTATAGTAATTAATCTAATATATTTATTCTTTTCCCAATCTGCTCTATTATCTTTATTCCTTCATATCAGATCTTCTTATTAATGTTATTTCTTTTTCCATCGCCCCTCCCTTTGAGGAGTTCTTCCCTTTATATTTTCCACAGTAGAGAGGGAAGAGACACAGCTGTTCATTGTTCTTTCCCTTGGTAGGGACACATCCCTTTATAACTAACTGCTGTCTAAAGATATTATTTCCCTAATATGGATCACAGCCCTTTGGTAATTGCTATTTTTATTAACTAATTCAAAACCTACATGATCGCTGCTTTTTCAAATCATAGTCCTTTATTAATTGTTGCTACCTTTCAAAAATGACCCCTATCGCTGCTTGTTTTGACTCCTTAATCCTCCTTTTGGAATCGCTGCCATATTGCTGCCTTTTTAACTTAACTCTAATCGGTGCTCCCTCTTGGGATATATTCATTGATGCCTTATGAATAATCATACTGCTGTTTCCATATATATATATATAATTATATATTATTTTTTGTTTATATTTTACATCAAATATTATTTTTCTATCTTTTCATTATATGTATAAATTGATTTTATTGTAAATATATTTAAATATATATATTATAATAATTATAATTATAATAATATTAAATTTATATTTATATTTTTGCTATTTATTTTATTTATTTATTTGCATTTCAATGCTTTATATTTTGCTATTTCGGGGAAATGACAATCCACCCCGCCCAAGATTGCTTGTCCTCAAGCAATCACACAATATTAGCTTCAATTATAGGAATTGGAAATTCTAAACCAAGTGATGGTTGTTTTGGTTATGTTTGACCCTATGTCCTTGGGGAGTAACTGTTAGTATTCTTTGCCTCGATTTACGACCGATAACATTAATTCCATCCTCTAAGGTTTGAGGGCAATTTATTGTCTTATGTACTGTTATTTTCTCAATATCTCTCAACGACAAAACCAAGTTTTTTGGAAATTGGCAAGATTTGTTACTTAAGACAAGTTTTTTCTCATTTCATTACCTCAAGGACCCTAGGCAATGATACAAACTTTTTATTTCCTTTCTTTGAAATCTAAAGGCATGATGGAAAAATGTTGTGAATATCGAGATCCGCTCCCTCATGCCAAATTACTTTTGCATTTGTGTAAAGGACTTAGATGTTTAGATAAGTATGTTTCATTTTGTGTAACCATTAAAAAAAGGTTTGAGGCAAGTTTGTTTCTAATGAGGAGCTTATAGTGTTTTAGTCGAGTATCTGTCGCTCCCATACTTAAATATAAATTTATGTGATTGAAAACTAAAGGGATGTAAAAGAGTTTCGCTTTAAATTTATAGTTTTATCTTATTATCCAATTCCATATTCCATCTTCTAATTCAATTGGAGGCTATCATATTTCTTCTATGTTAGGTACTAAGTATTTGGGAAGTGTATTTGATTTATTGAATCATACCAATTTGCCTCAAGGTTGAATGGTGATGAATGATCTCCTCAAGATGTTAAATATAGAAGTGAATACACCAGTTTGTAGGTTACATGCATTGCCATTTAATTACATAATAAAATTGAAGTAGTGTAAGAATGAAAGTAAGTACAAGAAGGTAAAATTAAATGAAATAGACGTTCACTAAGTTTGAAGTCTTATTCGCCTAAATAAATCAAACCATTCAAAGTTGACATGGCTTAGCTGATTTGGCATTTGACTTTTCAACTACTGACACCATGCTGATTTGGCATATGTTGACAAGGAGACAAGCCAGCAGTTGAAGCAAGCAAACAAGTAGGTGAAGTAGATGCGCAAGCACCTCAACCAAACAGGAAAGTAGCCCAACCATACAGGAAACTAGCTCAAGTAGGCAAGCAGGTAGCTCAAGCACACAAGTTGTTGGCAGATGGTCAGCGCTCCCCTCGAGATTCGTGACATGGACTAACTGCCTCCTGTGGATCCGTTAACTCTGGTGGTTGTATCAGGCATTAACAGGTCGACCTTTTGGTGCAATGGCAACCGTGGGGCCAACAACTGGTATCAGAGCCAAAGGTGCCGGGTTCGAATCCCCTCGGGTAACGCTGAGGGGGAGATTGTTGGCAGATGGTCAGTGCTCCCCTTGGGATTCGTGACATGATCTAACTGCCTCCCGTGGATCTGTTAACTCTAGCGGTTGTATCAGGCATTAACAGGTCGACCTTTTGGTGCAACGTCAACCGTGGGGCCAACACAAGCAACCAACTCAAGCAAGTAGGCAACCGGCTCAAGCACGTAAGCAACCAGCTCAAGCAAGTAGGCAAGTAGTTCAAGCAAGTAGGCAAGAAGCTCAAGCACACAACCAAGTAGCTCAAGCAAACAACCAACTAGCTTAATCAACTTGATAGACAACATTTTTAACATTTTCATAGTTTTTAAGCATAAAGTAATTATAAGAAAACATGTTCTTGAAGATACATGAAGTAACACATAGATACATGTGATACATAAAGTATAAATATGAGGCATGTATACGCGTAATACATAGAGTATACATAAGAAGCATGAAGCATATATGTGAATAATACATGAAGTATATGCACGAGTACATGAAGTCAAAATACATGTAAGTCGTAAAGTATATACTTAAATATGTAAGTCACATGAATACACGTATACACATTGTTGTACCCCAAATTAAAATTTTTGCTTCACTTAGGCATTTTGAGGAAATTAGTAAAAGTCTTGTCAAAATTGTCAAAAAAGGTTAAAATTGGGGTTTGCATGTCTTGCATGAGGGTCAAAAACTCGAAATTTTCAAAATCTGACTATTTGGATCTACTCAGAGCGACCAAGTCTACAAAACCCAGATCTCAGTTTTCAACCCTAAATTTAGGAAAATTTCCATTTTTAGAAACTTTCTAAAAATATAACTTTTTTTTGGGTTTTTCTAGGTTTCTTTTGAAACGGATGTTGGCAAAATTTTCTAAAAATAGAAAATTTGGTTGTTAGGGTTCAAACTGATTTTGATTGGTCGAAAATACTTCCTCATTAGGTTGGTGCAGTCAAAATCACAAAAGGATAAGTTTTGCCCTAGTGGGTCTATTCTGCTTTTTAAGAAACTTTTCAAGAGCTCCAAGGCCATTAATGGAGGTCAGCCTGTTGCCAGGTGTCAGATTCAAACATTCAAGCACTGAACAGAAGATGAGAAATGATGAACGTGCATGTAGAACGAAGAATGGAGAAGGGGAGCTGTGAAAGTTGGAAAATGCAAAATTCTGGCTAAGTCTGGAAACTTAAGGCACCCCAGCTCAGCCTAGGCGCCTAGATGCTCATGCCTTAGAAAATTTTTCATCTCAAGCAGTTGAGGCAATGACGAGCACGTGAAACGAGAGAGTTGAAAATTGCAAAATAAAAACTAAGTTTGCCAGCCATGGGCGCCCCAGAAGGAGATAGGCGCCCAATTTTTCAAGAGATCAAATGAAGGAATTAAGGTTGGTGCTCCTAGACAATGTTGCTTAGAATCTTCTTAGCTCCGCAGTGAATCCATTAGCACAGTCATCTGATCAATCAGTCACCTAGAATGCGAGATCAAACGGAGAGATCTCAACCAAGAAGCAGAATGCAAATCATGAAATCATTAGAAAATAATCTAAGTTTGGGAACTCTGGGCACCCAACCTTTTGGAGGACCTAATCCAACAATTAGGGTTTGCAAATGTGCTCAATCTCTTTAGGATTTGTCAGCTTCACAGTGGATGTCTTTGTCAGATCATCAGACTTGTTAATCATCGACAAATCCAGATCAAACGAAAGGTATAACATGAAGGTTCAAGTTTGAAGAATGAAAATCTTGTGAAAATGTCTAAGTTTGGTAATGGTGGGCGCCCTAGAAGGAGAAGGGCGCCCAAGCTTTTGAGGGCCTAAATGGTTGAATTTGTAGTCAAAGCCTCCAACACGACTTCTTCAGTCCTAATCAAGCTTTCCAATGGAACCATTAGCAAGTCCATTGGAGTTGACAAGCGTCAGATATCACCGACTGATCGAAGGGTAAAAACCATGGAAAATGACAAAAGTCAAAATCAAGGTGAAAATCATAGAAAATAAACTAACTTTGAAGGAGTTGGGCGCCCCAACTAGCCAGGGGCGCCTAAACTTTTCACCCCCAAGATTCATTTTTCAGAAGATACAGCCTCCAGAGAACCCCCTTTAGAATTCGTTAGGCTATCCAACGAGCCCAACCAGCAATTTGTCGGGCTCTTGAATCATCCAGAATTGTAAAATCATCAGAAGTCTGGATAATATGGGTGCCCCAAGTAGCCAGGGGCGCCCAAGCTTTTGAGGCCCCAAATCAACTTTTCAGGTGACGTTGCATCCAGAGCACCCTCCTTAGAATTTAACGAGCTATTTAGTGAATCTGACAGATAGATCGTCGGGATAGTCTAGCTCCCAGAATTGCAAATTCATTAGGAGATGAGAAAACATAAAAAGTTGAAATTTTAAGAAAAATGGCTAACATTGGTGATCATGGGTGCCCTAGGGAGCCAGGGGCACCTAGCTTTTTGAGGGGTCAAATAATGTTTTTATCCAAAGTTGCCTCCAGGATAATCTTCTCAGAATCAGTTAGGCTCCGCGATAGACCACTCAGTCAGTTTATAGGATCCTCCGAGCATCCATAAATCAAATTCAAATGGAGGTCAAAATTAGGCAAAAAGTTGAAATTTCAAGAAAATGGTCTAAGTTTGGAGAGGAAAAGCGCCCCAGGAGGAGATTGGCGCCCAAGGCTCAATGCCTTAGAATTTTTTTCAAGTTTTATCTTTCAACATCAGAAAGCGTCCAAGTTCGATGAACCTACTCAGGATTGGATGCAAAAGTTTTAAAGCTGAAAATGAAAGCAGTTTTTATCCTAAAAACCTATTTAAGAAAGCTTTTGTCTTCCATTATTCATTTTTGCAGGTTGGCGTCTAGAGCAAGAAGATTTTCCCTTTTTCTCAACAAAGATTTGAAGACTCAAATGACATGCTTTTTCGGTGTTCTTCGTGGTTTCGAGATCAATGAGCAAGGAGGAATGCTTTTTCATGCTCCAAACTTATAGGGCGTTGCTTTTTCAAAACAACCACTCAACTTTTTCCGTTTTTGATCACATGGGTCTCTCCGCTTTTTCATCCTCTTGAACATTGGGAAAATTTTCCCTCTTCTAGAGACTGCTTTTTGGCCGCTTTTTCAGGATGGATTTAGCTTTTTCAGTTTCCAAGCATTTGGGTTTCTCCGGAACGTAATTTTCTACAAAACCCAAGTCCTAGCTTTTTTTTGGAGAAATTGCTTTTTCAAGGCAGATCAACATTTTATTTTCAGCAGCATTCTCCACTTAAAATCAAGAAACAAATCAGCTTTTTGGCGGATGTGGACAAGATTTAAAGCAGAGGTCATCTAGAAGCTTTCTTCCAACTTTCTTTCTATTCTTGTCTCAATTCTTATCCACTCTTTGAAAAAGAGAAAGAAAACAAGTTGTAATAGTTGGCTTTCCCTGTTTTTATGCTTTCATAGGTGGTTAGATGTTTATCTTGTTTAGTTTTAGAAATAAAGCTTGCATGTTGGCAAGCCTTGGTTGTAAAAGCAAGGAGATTTTAGGGTTCCCTACTCCTCTGCTTGTGTATAAATAAGGGCAGCCTTGCCCATTATTTTCTTAACGGTTATTGTGATAGCAAATTGCAAGCCTGTAATGTTGCAAGTTGTTATTTAGTGTTAGTTCACTTTGTGTAAGAGCAAGTTTGCAATCCTCTTTAGCTGCAAGTTCTTGTTCAGTGCATGTGTCTTGTGTTGATGTATTCTGGTTTGATGGCTAAATTGTAAGCCTATTGCTACAATCCTGCTGTCCCAAAAGTGTAATCTTTTGTTCCTGAAATTTGAGAAAATAAAGTCTTGTGCCTACTTTGCTGCCCTGATATAAAGTCTCAGATTTCTGTTTATTGTGTTATGCTTATATGATCTCCATTTCAGCTTGCCTTGAAAGTAAGTAGATGTATGTCGGAAGAAGAGTTTATCTAAGTATTTTGTCAGAAAATCCTTCCTTGTTCATTTCTAACTCTCTTGCTTTACATTTACTTTAGAAGTTAGAAACGTCATTAGAGTAGGCTTAGTTGTAGTTGAACCTCCAAAAGAGAAAATCTCAGCTACGACGCTTGAGTTTTATAACCTTGTGCTCTTAGCTGAACAAAAAGATAGGCAAATTAGTTTTAGTTTACCTTCTTTTAAGCAACATCAACAAAGAGGGAGCTTCCCCTCCTAATTTGAAGAGTAGTTTATCTGTGCATAGCTGTCCGTTTCTAATCCGCATTCTAGAGGTGCGAATTAAAATGCCAACACACGAGTGCACACAAGTCACAATGCATGTAGTTTGCAAAGCATACACTTGAATACACGTAAGTCACAAAGTATACACTTGAATACACATAAGCCACAAAATATGTACTTGAATACACACAAGTCACAAGGTATACACTTGAATGCACTTGAATACACCTAAGTCACAAAGTATACATTTGAATATTGTTGTATCCAAAATAAATTTTTTGCTTCAATAAGGCATTTTGATTAAAATGGTCTAAATCTTGTAAAATTGTCATCAAAAGTTAGTTTTAGGTCAAACGAAGCATGGGCTTTTTGTGGGTTTTTTGTCCAGAGGATACTAGAAAATTTTGAAAATTTTGAAAATTAGGGTTTTTGGGCCCCTGTTTTTAGGATAAACCCTAAAAATAGGATCTTTCCAGAATTGACTGAAAAAAATTTTGATTGGATTATTTCACTTCACGATCACATTGGTCAAGTCAAAATCAAGAAAAAGTTAGTTTAGCTCTGGTTGGTCTACTTCACTTTTTCAAGAGAAAAGTTAGGACCTCCGAGGTCAATAATGGTAGATGGTCAGTACCAAGTGTCAAAATCTAAGCCTCAAACGCATCACAGAAGATTCTATGGAAAAAGATGCTCAAAAAGATGTTTCGTGACAAAGGGGATTTTCAAAAGGTGAAAAATGTGAAAAATATTCTAAGTCTGGAAACACTACGCCTTGCTACAAGGGAGATGCCTTTGCAGTCAACGCCCAAGACAACTTTGCAGTGTCTGTACACACAGAAATGGTGAATGCAAATCACAACGGTGAATGTACTCGCGTTAGCAGCAACAATGCTTCAACGTAGTCAACCTAGCTAAGCAACACGGTAATCACGAAGCGTGAAGAAGTTGAAAGTCATCAGAAAATGATCAAGTCTGGAGTCAATTGCGCCCCTGTTGCCTAGGGGCGCCCTTGAATTTGAGAGGCCAAATGTAGTTATTAACGCTTGCAAAACCAATTGTCTTCTTTAGAATTCTGCTAGCTTTTCGACGAATCGTCAAGCAGGTCCAACGGATTTGTCAAACACCGGAAAATGACGGCAGAGGCAAAAGATGCTAAAGGTCAACAAACATCCAAAATGGCAGTCTGTTATGGAAAATGCACCCTTGTATCCTAGGGGCACCCAAGAATAAAAGCTCTCAGATGACAGTTTTTGCAGTAACTATCTCCAGATGATCTTCCCGGCTTCAACCCAGCTTCGCAACGAATCCGTTTGCCAGTCCACGAGATGTATCAAATGACAGTAGCAGTTGATTTAGCGAGCATGTAAAATGAAGAATAAAATGTAAGTCAAAAGGTCAAATGTACCCCTGCAGGCCAGGGGTGCCTAGACTTTTGGTCAACTAGATGAGGTTTTCAGTAGTTGTCTTCTTCAAGAGATCTGCTTAGAATCCTTCTCTACACGATGAATCTAGCAGCCAGCTCTCAGGACCTATCAAATTCCTGTGAATGAAGATCAAGCATAAAACGCCGGTGACGAAAGCAAGTTGAAAAACATGGAAATTTGGCTGAGAAAAATGCACCCTTCTTGGAAAAGGCGCCCAACTTTCTGGGGCCTCAGATGCAGCTTTTAGACTTCGTGATTCCTAGGAACATCTCTTCAGAGTTGATCAATCTCCACGATGAGATTGTCAGCATGAACATTGGAGCAGTCAAACTCCGATCAACAAAGATTAAATTGGAGCATTTCGTCAAAGGTTACAAAGTGCAAAATGTATCTCAGAGACACAAAAGCGCCCTTGCAGGCCAGGGGCGCCCTTGAATTTGAGTCTCATAATCAACCTTCAGACGTTGCAATACCAGTCATTCTTTTTGGAATTGAATTGGTTTTTTGTTCAGTATCTTAGCATGTTTGTGGGAGTCGTCAATCACCTGTAGTTGCAGATTGAAGCACGGAGGGTCAAATTGATGAGATTAAAAAGCATTCAAAAAATGGCTGTCTAGTGAAAAAAGCACCCTTTTTGGCAAAAGGCGCCCAAAAATTTCAAGCTATTAGAACTAGTTTCTGAGCTTTGCAGCTCCCAGCAACATTTGTTCAGACTTGTTTCAGCTCCACAATGAATCTGTTAGCCAAGCTTTAGGATCAACTGGGCAATTGGAATTCAAGGTCAAACAGAGGTAGTTCGTCATAGCAGAAGTTGAAAATCTTTAAAATTTTTCCAACTCCCCAAAGCTTGGATGCCAAAAGTCAAAGTGGGCCTAGTTGACTCTTAGTTACAATTTTTGAATGCTTCCTCTTGCATATGGCGTCCTAAAATTAGAGGACTTTCAGTTAGCGAGGCATGCACAGAAATGGACTCCTCAATTAGGGTTTGCGTTCTAACTGACACTACCACCTCCAAAATGGTTATTTATTCATGCATGGGTGTCATTTCTCCATTATTTCTTTTAGGTTGAAGCTAAAATCAGCTATTTTCTCTCCAACGCATTTTGAAGGAGCAAATATAGGCCATTTTCAGTATTCTACACAGTTCCAGGTTCAGATTGCACAGAGGAATATTTTTCCATGCTTCATCTTTCCAGTATGTTCTTGCCAGGAATTCATCAAATTGGGTTTATGCAGAGGTGTTTTTCTTGAAGATTGAAGGAGGTAGTTTATAACTTCTATCTTCTCCCCCTCACATTTCTTCTATCTTTATTTTAGGTTTTCTTGTACATGTCCAAGTAAACGACAGTTTTTCACAGATTTGGCCATTTGGGTAATGTTCATTACAGTATTGGCAACAAAACCCACATGCTAGAATCTTCCGGGAAAATTGCCCTGCTACCCCCTATTTTTAGGGTTTATGGAAAAAGTCATCATTTCAAAAAATGAAGAAACTAGGTTTGATCAACACATTGGAGGGTACAAAACCCATATGCCAGAATTTTCCAGGAAAAATAGCCCTTGTAGCCCCTGCAACCCCTGTAGCTTTTGTTTCTAAATAGTTGTTGCATGCCTGAGGAAAAGTCACTTTTTTGAATTTCTGATGATCTGGGTCGGCTTAGAAATATATTCTCTACAAAACCCACGTCTCAGAATTTTTCGTAAAAATTGCCCCTCGAGAAGCTATTTTTAGCCCCTCGAGAAGCTTCTTTTAGCCTCACCGAAAAAGTTGTCAGAACATATTTGTGTTTATAGTCAACAGCCTAGTTTTTCAGTATGTAATTCACTCAAACTGAATTCAAGACCAAATTGGTTTTGATTCACGATTTCATTTGAACAGCGGATACTAATTTACATCAAGTGCATTCGGAGGTTGACTTGAATGCTTTGGAAGGCATAGACCAAACCACACTTCAGAACATCGAGCACATTCGGGAGTTGATTGATAGGCGTAGACGCTCCAAGTCCACGGATTCCATATGGTTTCATACCTCGTATAGCTGATAGCCTTTCAAGGCCAGTTTAGAGGGTTGAATACCGTTGGAACTTTGCGTGTGCAATGAGTTCGTGTGCATTTCTCACAGCTAGAGTGTTCATAGTCAAACTTCGCGGTTTCATCATGCAACACTCATCCATTGAGAAAAATCAAGAAAAGTGTCAGAAGCATAAAGTTGTAGAAGAAATAGAGATCATCACTCTAGTTACAGAGCCGCCAAAGTTACCAATCAGTGAACTGCCAGTTGAAGTGTACAAATATTTCTAGGATTGCTCAAGTTGCTGACAAGCAGTGAATTGACAGTTAAGGCATGTGACGATCTCCAGATGATGAGGCAGTTAACAACTTCTTGGAGGAGTTGATTGCTCGTAATCACAACCAGTGAACTAGTAAGTTAGGACGTCCCACCTTTTCCAGATAGACATTAGACACAATAGTTAACTTGGTTTTTCTTTCCAAGTTAACTCGCTGTCCCACCAATCGTGCATGTCTATTTTGGAGATACCTATGTACATATGGAGTTCTAGTTTAATTTAGAATCGGTTAACTGAAGTAGTTTTTCCAGTTAATTGTTAAGTTGCATGCATTTAGGCATAGGAATAAATCTTGCATGTTGGCAAGACTAAATGTTAATTCAAGGAAATTTTAGGATTCCCTACTCCTTTGAGCTTCTATAAATAAGAGCAACCTTGCTCATTGTATTTTAACTTTTATTTACACAAAATTGTTGTGCCCTTAAGCCAACAAGCTTGCAAGTAAATATTGGTTCACTCTTTGTCTAAGAGTTGTTTGGTTGATCGCATCTTGTATGATTTCATACCATTTTCTGTTTCAAATCTTTTGTAATCGTTGATCAAGTTTGAAGAAATAAATCAAAAGAGCAGTGAGCCTTTGATCCAAAGTTTCAAGGTTTATCAACACTTGTTTTTATAATGTTTGTTTCAATCTACACCTCGGACAAAGCAATGAGCCTCCGAGGGAATTTAGAGATTAGGATTATCGTTTAATGTTGTTTCTGGTAATCTGAATTTTAGTCTACACCTTGAACAGTGTAATGAGCCTCCTTGGGAATTCTGAGATCTAGCTTGCCGTTTGATGTTGTTTCCAATAACCTTTATTTCAGCCTATGCCTCGGACAAAACACCTCATCTCCTTGGAAACCCTGAGATACAATTTATTGTCAATCATTCCCAAATTGCTCCTAATTCCTCTTGCTCTATTTTTCTTGAGGAGATAGGATAGTTATAGTTTTAGACTAGTTGTAGTTGAGATCTACGAAACCAGAAAAACCTCAGCTGCAATGCAAACGGTTTTATAACCTTGTGCCTCTACTAGCTGAGTAAAACAGATAAGAACTTAGATTACTTTACTTTTTTACGCATAATAGCAAAAGAGGGAGCTTCCCCTCCTAGTTTGAAGAGCAGTTAATACTGTGCATAGCTATCCGTTACCAATACGCATTCCGGAGGTGCGAATTGTAATGCGAACAAATACACTAGAATACACATAAGTCACAAGGTATACACTTGAATGCACTTGAATACACAAAGTCACAAAGTATACACTTGAAGACACTTGAATACACATAAATCACAAAGTATACACTTGAATACATGTAATACATAAAGTATACATTGAAAGCATGAAGCATACACGTGAATGCACGTAATACATGAAGCATACACAGGAAGCATGAAGCATACATGTGAATACACGTAATACATGGAGTATACACATGAAGCATGAAGCATACATGTGAATACACATAATACATGAAGTACAAGAAGCATGAAGCATACGCGCGAATACACATAATGCATGAAGTATACACATGATGGTAGGAAAGATGCTTTGATACCACTGTAATGTTCCCTATCTCGATTTGCCCTAGAATTCGCCTATTGATCACAAATTGCAACAAATTAGGGTTAGGGTTTCACCTTATTAAAAAAATATCTCTTGGATTGGAATCCTACATTCACCACATGAACAATATATGCAAATATGTATATATGCTTGTTAGGGTTAGACAATTTCATCGCATCCATAGATTATCAATCAATACAAACAAGTTTGGGAGAAGGGACATGATGGGTCCACCCGAAGCCATATGCCAAGACTAAGAGGTTGTATACCACAACTATCCGCCTTGGCGACTTGTACTTGCTTTCTCCATCAAGGCCACGACTCCCAAAAGACACTTGCCAACCTATGGGATCAGGCGGAGATCGCGAGTGGGCTCTTTTGGCTCCTACCACTGGCACCTTAGGCCTACCTTCGTGAGGAGTTGGGCGGAGGTTGTAAGTGGGCTTTTGGCCCCTACCACTAGCACCTCAGGCCCTTCCACAGGATGGGTTCCAAACAGTCAAGCACATCATATATTCTATCACAAGAAATCATTCATTAAATATTCTTATTATCATATAGACAATATGCGTATGCAAGCAATGATCTGCAGAAAATACACTTGGTTATATTGATGTATTTGATAATAGCAACCTGTTGTGATACATGGGTCTGAGTCTCTTTGTCTTCTTGATCTGTGTGCTCCTCCCCTTGATCTATCTGTTCTCAATACTCAGAAATATTGCTTAAAAAGAAACCAATAGATTAGTTTCAATTGAATAATGATTAATAATTGCTCTAAGCATCATTATTGCCTAATCATATATAATCCATATGTATAGATATTCTATATATATATATTTATATTTCATTATATATATATGTATGTAATTATATTTGACTTACTTCCCTTATTGATTCTTCACTTATCTTCATTTATCTCTCCTTGACTATCGTACTCTTCATGATATCAATCCCCTATTATATTTAGGGGCTGCTGCCTTTCTGAGTGCAGACTATTTCTTGTTTACTGATCTCTGTCTTCCTTTCAGATTTCTTATACTTGAGTGATTCCATGCTTATAGTAATTAATCTAATATATTTATTCTTTTCCCAGTCTGCTCTATTAGCTTTATTCCTTCATATCAGATCTTCTTATTGATCTTATTTCTTTTTCCATCCCCCCTCCCCTTGAGGAGTTCTTCCCTTTATATTTACGAGGGTAGAGAGGGAAGAGACACAGCTGTTCATTATTCTTTCCCTTGGTAGGGATACATCCCTTTATAACGAACTGCTGCCTGAAGATATTATTTCCCTAATATGGATCACAGCCCTTTGGTAATTAGCAATTACTATTTTTATTAACTAATTCAAAACCCACATGATCGCTGCTTTTTGAAATCACAGTCCTTTATTAATAGTCGCTGCCTTTCAGAAATGACCCCTATCGCTGCTTGTTTTGACTCCCTAATCCTCCTTTTGGAATTGCTGCCATATTGCTGCCTTTTTAACTTAACTCTAATCGGTGGCCCCTCTTAGAATATATTCATTGATGCCTTTTGAATAATCAACTGCTGTTTCCATATATATATATATATATTATTTTGTGTTTATATTTTACATCAAAATCTTGCCATTATATGTATAAATTGATTTTATTTTAAATATATTTAAATATATATATTATAATAATTATAATTATAATAATATTAAATTTATATTTATATTTTTGCTATTTATTTTATTTATTTATTTGCATTTCAATGCTTTATATTTTGCTATTTCGGGGACATGACATAGGGTTTTTGTCCTAGGGTTGTTGAACAATCCTGCGTAGCCTCCACAACTGGGGTTTCAAGAAAATATCAAATATCCAAAATATCAAGAATGAGGAAATGACTTCTTTCAGCCTCCTTTTATAACCCCTTGGGATCTTTCTAGAAGTTATATTTTATAATTATTTAATAAACTTTCTAGAAAAATCCCATATTTTATCTCTTTATAAAGTGACTATTATTTTAATTTACTTTTGAACTATATGAGTCACTTTATAATTAAAAATAATTATGTATTTGCACAGCTCTCAAATTGCGAAAAATAATAAAATAGGCCAATTATGAATTCCGACCATGCCAACATATGTAACAACATCCCCTTATGTTTTTTTGAAATTATCATCCAATGATGCCACAACAAGAGTCACACAGTTAATATGTATTCATACTATAATATGAGCATTGAAGGGTTTTCATTTTAAGAGAGTTCTGATGTTGCAATTTTATAATGAAGATTACATTCATTCAAGTCACAGCTGCTACAAAAATTAGAGCTTCAAAATGCAACTAAGGAAACACTATGGGACATCCACTGAAACAACAACCATACAGAGTGTAAATACCTTGAAATGAATGCATCATTGTGCCATAACAGACTTCTTGTAGGAGATTGCAGAGGTAAATAGCCAACAGTAGCTCCAGGTAATCATTCCATCCTCCATGAGAGGCAACCCAACTGGAGTTACAGACTTTCGCAGCCTCCTTTGATATCCTAGCGCTTGGACAGAGCAAATGTCAGTGTTTATATGTCTGCTGTAGCAGGATGAAGGGGACAGATACCTTCAAAAAACGCAGAAATCACCATTAATCCATCATCATGATGCCTCCCAACTGCAGCAACATACCTTCAGGTCATTTTCTATCCAATACCAACAAATATAAAAGAATCAGCAACCTACAGGTCTGTAATAAATTTGAAATCTTTTACACAATAGTGAGGCGCTGGAACAGGGTGACTTGCTCAAAATATTCATAGCATCTTCATACGAAGTTTTTCCCACTCCAAAATGATGGTGAATGAAGCTTCTAGGCTGGGCACCACCTTTAAGACTGAAAAACCATCCAAAAACCCAACGACTAGCTTCTAGGAGGTCACGCCAAGCTCACAGTCATTGCCTGAAGGTGTACGACCCTTCACACAAATTGATGTTTGCAATATTACCTCAAATAGTCACTCAAAATCATGGAGCCCAGGCAGTAATTTCCAAAATGTTTTGATAGTCTTAACCCATAAACCCACTTCCATGGGCTGCAACAGATGGTATGGCCTGTCCTAGGGCATTGGTATGACTTGTTTCACTCTCCAAAAGAAATCACCAAACTCATCGCCAAAAGGCAAAAACACTGCAAAAAAAACACCAAAGAAAGAACTCCAATCTGCAATCAAAAATGAAAAAACCATGTAAATCTTCATTTTTTTTGAAAGCCCGAAATCCAAAACTCCCTGAGAACCAATGTGTTTCCTTAATGAAAACACCAAACTAGCTTAGATGGATCTTGCACCATCGAAACTAGTGAATATTCATGAGGGCTTTCGTCCTCAATCAACTCCTAGAAGAATTCAATGTTCACTCTAACAACATCCTATTATGTGTACAATTTTGAATGAGGAAAATGAGAGCCAAAACCCCTTTATATACAGTTGGAGGGAAAAATGACGTTTTTAAAATTCAAATTTTTTATTTTCCCTCAAAAAGGCCCCTTTAACATTTTAAAAACAACTTAAGTCCCCATATTCCATTTCCCCAGGCATCCAACTTGGGGACATAACAACACTTTATAATATTTAACACTAAAGTGACAATTAAAACATTACTTTATTACTTTAGTGCAAATATTTAAATAATCCCATCCTCCTTATGGAAAGCTCTACCAAGACATCAGAAATAGAAATTGATCGCACCAAGAAGCAATTGATCTGAGGAAAGATGCCAGGTGCTAAAACGAACACTTACTAAAAATAGCCATGTGCTCCAAGAAATGTGGAGAACAACCCTAATGGGCAAAGAAGTTACAAAGAGCACCACCTCCATCTTGAATGCCATTTGAACTCCAAAACATCATTGGATGCCAAGAAAAAGCCCAATACTAAGCTCTCCAAGAACCTTGGAATCCCCTAACCACCACCAATTAGCCTACGGGAACTCTAGAATAGGCTAATGGTCATATCAGCTGGGTAGGCTTGAGAAGGGGACATTACAACATAACCTTAAGTTTGCAGAATATCAAACTTAAGGAAGTTTTTGGCGCTTTCCAAAAATAACAGACTTCTCCAAGAAATGTGGAATGCTCCCAGAATATCTAAACTGCATTCAGAAAGTACCATGGCATTTGCCTTGATTTATTGAACTCACTATCATTACTAGAAATCCATCTTGAAAAGATTGGCGCTCTCCAAGAAAGTTGGAGCTTCTGCAAATACTAGAAAGACCGTACGTAACAAAGGGACATTACACTTTTGATTGACAGATCAAGGATATCATTCACTCAAATACTGTGATGTCCCCTACCTAGTCAGCACAGCTGGATTTGAGGTTAGCCTATCATCCTGGTCCTCGTAGGCTGACAGATATGTGTAGAGGATCAATTGAGGTAGTTACCCGGTGTTCAGGAGCTTCATTCTTTCAGTTGATTCAGGTTGGGCCTTCGCAGAGTCGTTCAGAGAGGTTTTTCAGATACTATTTTTAGTAAGTCAGGCAGGCGGAAGCTGCTATTTTTGGCAGGGCACCTGGTTCAGCTGGTCAGCTCAGATTCGACCCAGTGCATCTGTTTGTTGGTCAGATGGAAAAATAACGGAGTATTTAATGATTTAT